>CM035236.1:2173397-2691576 GCA_020226215.1 Sindora glabra
ATTATAAAATTATTAGTATCTTGATATAAAATTATTATATCTTACAATATTTTATCATAGTGTAAAACTTAAAACTTGATAAAAAATTTAAGCTTATTATACCTTTAATATATATTTCAAAATATATTGATTATTCTTAAATATATCATTGTGTTAGGAACTATAAAATATGATGAGAAATATATATAATTAAAAAAATTGAAAAAATACTCATAAAATTTATACCTATATATGAGCATACTTAATCCTTATATAATCATAAAAAAATAAGGAAATATATCTAAATGAAACTTCACAATAGAACTTTTTAATTATACTATGATATCATAACTTTAAAATTATAATAATAATATTGGAGAAAAATATCAATATCCAATATAAATTATTACATTTGGTATCATGATGCTCCCACTAATGTCAAAATTCTTTACTAATCAATTTAAAATATTTTAACTTTGACTATTATAAATATCAATTATTAGAAACAAGTGAATCATATGTCAAAATTTATCATAAATATTACGAAAAAGTTTCTAATACATAAAATTATATATAAAAATGTTAAGCATATACTAAGACATAAGATCATAGTGCTTATTTTTTTCTTTACATGAATTCTCTAATTAAAATTTTCATTTAGAAATTCATGAATTGATTTATAAAAATGAAATAATTTATATTTCTCTAAATATTTATAAGCAATATTCATAAATGATTAATAAAATTAATTAAAAATAATTTCAAAATATAATTAATAAATTTTATAAGATTTCAATTATATAAATGTGCAATCTCATGTGAGTATAATGTCTTATATATACAAGAACTCCCACATAACTCAATAATATTACGAACTATAAAAATTTATTCAATATTAAAAATATGTATATAGTTATTCAATTTTTACATTATTCCAATAAAAATATAAAATTGATACTATCACCAATAATTTACTATGACAACATTCCTTATAAATTATGAAATTAATAAGATTGGAACAAAACTAGTTTTTCTTTCTTTCTTTTTTAAATACACAAAGTCAAAATTCATTAATAGAAATTGAATTGCTATTTAAATAAAATGTGTTAACATTGCATAATTATTGTTTCACACATAGGAAATAAATAGTAATAACTATTATAGTATTGGAACTTTAAGTATATCATTACAAACTCTTTTATAGGTAAAGAATATAGAATATTTAAATAAAATTCCCTATAATATGCTAATTAGATAATAAACACATTTTTTCTAGGAAAAGTAAATCCAACATTTATAGAAAGATCCCCTTTCTTAGGAAAAACAAAAAATTTAACACCTATGGATGAATAAATTTTTAATATATAAAATTATTTAAAATTTTATATTTTGCTTAACTAATTCATATACTATTCCCTATAGATAGATTATAGTGTAAATTAAATAAGATAACAAGAACATCATATAAAATTTAATAAAAATATATTGGTTTAATAAATGGTTATTATAGTGATGAATATTTATTAACACCAAATGAATTTTTATAATACATCCCATGACAAATTATCATATCTCAAAAATATTTTAACGAGATTTTATTAAAATCAATTAGTAACCCACTCCACTATGGTGGAAAATATTTACATTACCAATAAAATCTTATAAGATAACTAATAGGCCATAATCAAGTAATATATCTAAAAGAATATAGCAAGAATATATTAATTTAGTAAGTAAGCTATTGTAGTGACAATCACTTACTTCACAAATAAATTTCTACAAGTAAATAATGATCCAGTTATTATTTTTCATATTCATTTCAAATATGCATATTTCCTAATAAAGAAAACAATTCCAATCATTTCAATTATTATATAAGTAATTGATTATGGCCAATATTACAAAATAAAATAGATAAGCCAATCTCACTTGGATCATTTTATAAATATACTTTTAGTATATAGTTTCATAAAGCAATACATCATGTGTAATCAAAATAAATTGATAACATCTATAAAAATAGTAAATTACATATTAAAAATATTTGGATTTCCCTTAACCCTATGTCAATGGTTGAATTTGATAATCTCATTACCTCCAGATTTCATGTTTTTACTAAGAATATATAAAAAATAAAATAAATTTCATTAGTATATATAATAAATCACATAAGTATTATATATCATAAAACTATACTAATTAAAACCTAACCAATAAAATACAATCATAAAACAAATGTCCTTAAGATGGAATAACATCTAATAAGCAAAATGTCTATTATAATATATTGAAAATTAATATAATTATTTTGATATTTTCAAAGTTATAAAACCTTATGCACAACTAAAAGTTTACAACATTGTAGTAACATTGATAGAAGAATTGTGTCAAAATAATTTTTAATTATTGTTTAACATCTTAAGCTTTTATTATGTGAAGGCTTTAGTGCTCAACTTAAGATAAAGGAAGAAACAAAGGTTGCATTTTCAATTTGACTCAATACTTAGCTTAAAATTGAGTTCAATCCCGTAATTAGAGCTTAAAGATGTATATCTATTCTTATTAATACTAATGAGACTAAATTTAATCTTTGTTCTAAGTTCATACCCTCCAATCAAACTTTGATTGTATCTCTTAATGGAACCATTAAAAAAGTTACAGACTTTATTTAAACCATAATCATATTTAGCTAATTGGCCTTTACTTTAAGTTAAGGAGTTAATTTAAAATAGTTTTTTTAAATATACATTTTAATAAAAGTGTCACTAATATATTTTTCAAAAATTCATTATATTAAGAGAAAGATAAATAAATTTCATATTTCAAAATAGTCTCTACTAACAAATAAAATTAAAAGTGATATTAGTTAACTTGTTAAATGGTTATCATGATAATAAATGTTTAATTTCACTAATTTAATTCTAAATTAGAAAAATACATTAAAATTGCTCATAAAAAAATCCAGCTTCATATAATTTTTTTTTAAAATGTGTCTCATTTTTTAAACATAATAAAATAATTTCAACAATTATCATTAACTTTCAAAATATTGATAAATTAATGTCAAATTAAATGGAAAGAAAACCATATACACATAAAACTCGAAGCATAAATAATATGCACAAGGTTATACACACACCACACACATATAACAACTATGATATATATACAAAACATCAAACAGAATGCTAGAACATAACATATACATAATATATGTACAGAAAATATTAAAGAATATATATATATATATATATATATATATATATATATATAGAAACGCCAGAATGTATATGTAATAAATGTACAGAAAACATTAAAAGATATACACACACAAAAAACATTAAACATATATATATATACACAAAATAAGTTCATCATATATAGAAACTGCCAAATCCAAATTTTATATACAAAATGTTAAAATTTGAGAAATTCATTTATCTAATTCAAAACAATTTGTAATTTGATTTAACATTATTATATAAATCAAGCATGACTTTCAAATAGCAAAACATTATTTTGTCTTTATGATTCAACTTTTCAATACAATCGTACATTATTAATTATTAATAAAAAATAAATTAAAAATTATAATTAAATAAATTAGGATTTTAATTTGATATAACTAACTCTAATATCACATGTAAGAATTTTTTTTAGTATTTAATAGGATCTTTATATTAAATCTAAAATTAACAAATTTTGATAAATTAAAAATTAAAAAAAATTAGGATTACATACCTCTTGATTTTTTTACAATAACTTTTAAAAGGAATCATCATTATATAAATGCATAATGAGAGATTCAGGACTTCCTCTGCTTCACATTTGATAGCATATGATGATTTTGATGAGGCAAGTTACTAATAACCTCATGTATTGAGAGGGGATCTAGCCTTATATTAAACTTTAACTAAGTCCACCCATCATGAGTTCAATAACAGGCTTTATATTAACTTTACCTTAATAGGCCCCATTATATTCCTAATAAAATAGTATAGCTAAGAGATAAATTAAAATTTATTGAATCACTTAATAATAATTTAGGTTACAAAATTGAGTTATATATATATTAATTTTAATAAAAATAAGAAAAATTTAATTAATGATAATCCAAAATAATAAAAATTCTTACATTACCACCTTCAAATATTCTTAGTTTATGTTATTGTGACCTTTGGATTTTGTTTTGCTGTCATCATATTCTTAATAAAATATATGTCTAAAAGGTAAATTAAAACCTATTGAATCACTTAATAATAATTTAAGTTACAAGTTACAAAATTAAGCTATATATATTATTTGATTTAATAAAAATAAAAAAATTCGTGGCAGTCCAAAATAATAAAAATTCTTACATTACCACCTTCAAATATTTCTGGTTTCTGCTGTTATGACCTTTGGATTCTGTTCTGCCACAGGATGATCACATAGGTCATGGTAGACTTCAGCACTAACTCCATCTCCTTTATTGAATTTCAAGCTTTCTCGCTTATGAAACGGAATTCACAAAACAATGGCTGCAATTTCAAAGTTTCGATGCAGTTTTCTGGACAAGAATTTGAATATAAAACGTCTTTTTGAGATGAACACTTTGTCTTGAGGATGTAAGATCATATAACACAAAGTCCATCACCATTGAGTTATCAAACACAGTGTGTTCTAGTTCTGAACTTAAAACCAGTGGAAACTATTTACTGTGCTACCATTGAAAAATCTTTGTCGCAATCATAAGATTCTATGCTAGTGGCATTGCTCTTTTGTCTATTTTCACTTGAGTGAAACAAATACATCCAATTGGAAGCATTATATCCTCTCTAGGTCTTGGACACAAAAAATGGCGCTTCATCTTTACATTCCAACTTGACAATACCATGCAGGTGGACTGCTGAACAAGCAATTCTCAAATGGTGGACATCACTATTTATAAACTCGGACATAATGACAGAATGTTTAGCTGTTTCGTGAAGTCATTCAGCAAGGATTCCTGATAAGTCCTCCTTCTTTTAATGCCTGTTGCCCTAGTTGATACAACTTTGTTGTTTTCCATCTTATGACTTACCCGGTTTCTCAAAGTTTTTGACTTTGCGGAAGGATTGAAACTTCTTCTGATAGGACTAAATTGGAGTTTTCAGACTGGTTTTCAACAAGCCTCACTTTCTGATGGAGATAGCAGTGAAGACACTTCATCCTTAGCAGACACCAACTTTGGCAACACATGAACGATGCCTTTTTCATCCATCATCAATTATAGAACCAGTAACTTTGTCACTTGTGATTTTTGAATTTGTTGAATCTCATGTGTAACCCTAACACCTGAATTTATGCAAAAATCAAGTTCAAATCCTGGGATATCATTGAAGATCTATGCCCGGAAACTTCATCATCTGAACTAAATAATGAATCAACTATGCTGCAAGAAAAGGTATCACTACCACGTGAGATTTGGATTTTTGCCCTTCCCCCAAGTTACCCATTCTCCTTACATATTTCAAATCCTGAGGTTGAGGGTTAAAAGTTCATCTTTCCTTGGGCTTTTCCGAAGTATGTCTCCTCTTAGCATGGACATAAATTGATCAGATGAAAGAACAATATTGGGACTCAGACCCACTGAAGACCCTTGAGATCTAACTCTATATCATGTCCCGTTGATAAATCCAGAGGTCTGCAAATTATCAACAACGAAAATAAAAACAGAAATTAGTTCTTAATTTCAGAGCCGCTCTAAATGGAATTGATAATGCTGCATTTTCTTGTAACATCCCCAACTCCAAAAAAATCCGCTGCTAAAACAATTATGCAGCAATTTTCATGAACTCCATGTGTTCAACAAGAGCATAATGAGGAGGAAGCCAACACCTCATCCCCATCCTGCTAATAAAATTAAGTGAAATTAATAACAAATATTATAACTGAAACCATTAATTATTTTATAAATGTTGAAGTTTCCTACCAATTCCACCAATTTTTCTAAAAGATTATTATTTATTTTATAATATTATATTATTTTTGGTCATATCATTATTGCCTTATTTAGGAGAATTTGAAATTTTCTTCTAGGACGTAGACGGATGGAAGGATCTTCACGGGTCTCATCTGCTAACCAGCGGTCCCGCGGTTAGCCCACGCCGTCTCTACTAACGCAGAACGGAAATAGGGAAATACTGACCCATTGTTTGGATAAGAAGAAAATAGGAGGAAAAGAAGAAAAAAAATTTAGGTTTAAATTAAAAGGAAAATAGAAGAATTTTTTTTTTTAAATTTGAATTGTTAAAAAAAATTTAATTATAAATTTTACCTTTAATATTTCTTTCCTTTTTTTTTTCTCAAATCAAATAATAAAAGAGAGAAAAAATTTAATTTTTTTTATTTTGTTTCTTCTTATTCAAACATAATCTAAACGTGTTGTATTTGGCCAAGGGTGTGGAAGCATTAATTTTATATTTTTCAATCTGTTATAAACTCAAATTTTAAAACTTTTAATGCGTGTAGCTCCTATAAATATATACAGTTCAAAGAAAAATGTTAACTTTTTGCCGATTATTATTATGAAATAATTTACTAATTGAATTTGCATGACGGAAGTTTTTAATTGCAGTGCATCTGTTGCGACGATAGTGGGGTAAGTAACTTGTCAACGACTGTGTTTCTAGAAGAGATCATCACGCACATGCCTATATGTCGATTCTCTTGATTTATTCTACCCAAGGATGCTTTTCAAAGATGAGGGGAAATTATTGTTTTAACATGGAAAAGTAACAATTGCCCTTGGCCCCATTCTCAAACATCCCACATGTCACGTTAGCCGTTTAAATATGGCGAATTATGCACTCTAGCACCCTAATTATCATAATTACATTACTACCTTGGGTTTTTTTTTTTAACTAATATAGTACTAGTATACTATATGACTAGTACAGTACATGACTTGAGCTATGCGCGAGTAAAAAAGAGAAAAAAAAAAACGCTATAATTTTAAAATTAAAACAACTTAATAAATTAAGAATTTTCATGTTATTTATACCTAAAATAATATTTTATATTATAAAATCAACTAAATTATTTTCGGTCAATAAACATGTATATATAAAATTGAATTTGTAATAGAAAAAGTAAGTTAATATAAATAGAATTTTTATTATAAGAATCAAATTGATACAAATTTTAATTGAGAATAAAATTGATAAAAATTTAATCTTGTAGGAATTAAAATAAATTTTTAATTTTAAATAAATTATGTACTTTTATAATATAAATGCATTCTTATTACATGGCAACTTCATTTCCTTTTTGGGGGTTGAAAAAATATTTTGTTTCAATGTATTTACGGTGATGAAATATAGTTAATATGATAAAATAAGTTATTAAGTGACCACCATACTATGATAATTTCAAACCTTAATAATTGATCCAAAGTTAAGCATGCAATTAGTATATAAATGTATGAAATATAAGTATGTGCAAAGGTATAAATGAGTAGAGCTCTCATGAGTAATTTGAGACAAGCAAAGCTTAATTAATGGTCCAAAGAAGAAACTATTCTTTGGATCTATTCCTCTATCTTAAGGCTAAATTCAATTTTAAGGTAATATTTGATTTACAAAATATTTTTTAATTTTTAAAATATTTTTAATCAAATATTCTCCTAAAATATTTTTAAGGAGAGATGGTTATTTTATATTTTCATGATATGAAAATACTTTATTAATATAAATAAACCATTTTACCTATCATTCTATTAAAGTCTTACTATCACTAACACTTTATTTTATTATCATCTATTATTATTAATTATCATCGGCCACTACTTATCACGCTTAACCATTGCTCACAACCACTCATCGCTAGTAACCACTATTAACCATTGCTGATTATTGGTGACCATTGCTAGTCATCACCTATCGCTAATGTCTATTGTTCATCATTACTTATTATAAATAACTACTACTAACCATTACTTATTACCAATGATCATTATTGGCTACCATTGATAACTACCGTTCACCACTGGCTACCATTGATAACTACCGTTCACCACTGGCTACCATCCATCATCAGTAATTATCATTAGCCACTATCCGTATTAGTATCTATTACTAACTACCACCCACCATTAGTTACTACTATTTATCATTATTCATTATCGGTGACCACCGTCCACTACCACTTATTATTATGATTATTGTTAAGCATAACTTATTATTAGTAATCATCATTAATCACTAATCACCACCTATTATTGGTGATTACCACTAATTATTAGTAACCACTGTTTACCACCACCCATCACTAGTTATGACTTATCCCTAATGACCATTATTAGTTATTATCTATTATCAGTAACAACTGCTATCCATTATTCATTATTAATAACCACTGTTATTACCGCTTATCATTAATGATCATTACCGATCACTATTTATCATCATTAACCACTTAAATTTTAATAAAGATATTCTTGATAATCTAATAATATTTTTAAAAATATTTAAAATAATTAAAATAAAATATTATAACATTCTTAAGAATATTTCTAATTTAATTAAATATGATGATGTTATATTCCTAATTCTTTGAAATCAAATTTTTTAGAATATTAAGATTCTAAAAAATACTTGATTTCGTAGACTAAATATTATCCAAAGGTTATTTATTAACATTTTCTCTTTTATAAGTCCCTTTTAACTTTTTCACTTTATTTTTTAAAGACTCAAATAATTTCACCTCAAAATACTTAAGGATTTTTTCTCATAAACCTAAGTGCAAGATGTTTACTAGTATTTCACTTACATTTTATCCTAACTAGTGAATCTTATGGGCATAAAAATTATTTTTTTAAAAGGGATTACAAGATTTTTCAAAATTTAATAGTATAAATTTACTAGTTTAAACTCAAAAGGGAAAACTTTAGAAATAATTTAAAGAATTTAGAGAGAGAAACATTTTTATAAATATGAATAGATAATTGTGTGTTTTGCAAATAAAGTGCTAATCTTTTTTTATAGTGTTTGATCAAACTCTTCCTATCTAAACCTTGTTAATTCAAAAAAGTATTTTCATCCACTGAACCCTTTCTTTTTCTTTAAATCTTCTAGTTAATATGCTCATTTTATTGCTTAATCACTTTCAAGGTGAACAACTATTGAATGAGACTACTTTTTTTTTTTATGGTTTGAAGTGTTACTTACACTAAATCTATAAATATAATCATCTTGTTTTTTTTTCTAAAAAATTCGTAATTCTACATTGTAATATTTTTTGCCGTTATAGTACTTTGCTTATTCTTTTAAGTGATATTTGATTCGCAGAATATTTTTAATATTTCTAAAAATATTTTAAAAGAATATTACATTCTTATATTTGATTTAAAATTTGAAAAAAATGCTTAAAAATGTCACATTTTTAAGAATATTTTTAACTCAATTTTTCTTTAAAATATTTCCATAAGGCATGGAGGAGGTGGGAATTTCAAATTCCCATAGAATCAAAATGTTAATATTAAAATAAAAAGATAAAATTATTTTCAAATTTAATTCTTTTTCTTATTATCACTTTATCAAATAATTTTTAATTTAATCTAGAAAATAATTATTACTTTATTTTTAAAATCTTATTATCATTTTATCAAATAAATATTTTTAACTTAATTTTTTAACTATAATTTTTTTCTATTGTTGTTCCTAATGTTTGAAAGATTGTTTTAATATAATTACATATACATATGAGTTTTTTCATTAAAAAATGATATAATAGGCTTGGAGTTTCTTTAAAAATGGTATATTTATAATAAAAATATAAAATAATAATAATTTTATATTAAAAAAATTATAATATATAATTTAATACTAATATAAAATATAATTGTAAAAATGATTTAACTATGACAATTTATAATTTTATAAAAAGAGAAATATCAAGTATATTTAATATTATGATAATAACTTAAATAAATTACACTCATTTTATTTTGAAAATTGATATAATAATAATAATAATAATAATAATAATTATAATAATAAAGTATAAAATATTAAAATATAATAAAGTATAACATAAAAAATAATTCATTAAATATTAAAATATAATAAAGTATAATATATATTTTAATAAATTTTTAGATGTTAAATATTAAAATTTAATTTATTAGGTGTTAAAAATTTTATTATTTATATAGTTTTAAATAAAAATATATAGCTTACTATATTATATTTCATAATAAAAAAATTGATAAGGGTATTTTTGAAATAATTTTAAAATTTTGAAGAATATCAAATAGAACCAAATATAATAATATAACATATTTAGGAATTTGACAAAATCTTCTTAAAAAAATTTATAATGAGTCAAATATAAAAATGTTATATTCTTATTAATTAAATACTAAAACTTATATTATTAGAAATGTACACTTTCTTAAGAATATAAGATTCCACAAATTCAATGCTACTTTATAAAGAAGGATTTAGAATTATAGGGAATTTAGAATCTATGATTTTCTAATTTTAACCGTAACCTTCTCATCTGAGTGGAGATGAGGTGACAAGGGAAAATACAATTTATAGAGAATTTAGAATTATGTATAATGTAAATTCACAATATGACAAAAGCAAAGAGCAATCGAACCAAATCTATGATTTTCTAATTTTAACCGTAAAAGAGAGTAATAAATTAAATATTCTTTCCACTCGCCAAGAAGTAAAAGACATATGATCATTTATTGTATTTGCTATATTAAAGAAATGTCACTACTATTAATTATGATAATAGGCAGATACAAAGCCATATTGATAATAGATACGCAACCACTTAAATAAAAAATAAATTACCCTCTAGAAATTTATGAATCTCTAATTAAATAACATATACACTTGCTCATAATGAAATTAGAATTCATTATTTCATTTAGCCACGCCAATTAAATTGCACATATCATTTTACATTAAAAATTCTAATCCCACAAATCACATGCACACTGCTCATCAGGTTAAAATTGATTAATTTACCTACTCATATAAACTAAATTTTGCATTTTAGTAATTCAAGGATTCTACACTTACTAGTCATATTTCTACTATAGCAACAATATTGAAACTGATAAAATGACTTATCCATTCTAGTTAATAATAAACCTCAATTTATGGGTACTATTAATAGATTGAGAATGATCAATTCCAATAATCATACAAATTAAATTATGCGACTTTTTTATCTAAGATGATTAGAATTAATTATCTCACTAAGTCAAACTTATCAAATGGTAGACCTTATTTTATTAGAGGCTTTACTTTTACAAATCCCGCATAAACGTCAATAGGCAATATTGATCATTTCACCTGGTCACACAAAATAAAATAATGATAAATACTAATATCTTAAGAATTATAATGGTAATTATTTAATTACTTAACAATTACTTTCCAATCATTTTATTCAGAAAATTTTCTATATAAGATAAATATTTATATTTTCAATATTTAGATTATTCTCTTTTTATTACATATTGACTTCATTTTGCATAATAAATAAATTAACTTATAATTTATTGACTAGGATTTAAGATTTAAGGTTTAGAGATCTTTTGCACACTTATTTAAAAAATAAATAAATTTTAATTTAATGAGTTGCCTTGAATAACTTACAGTTTATATTGATAAGTTATTTTGAATAACTTATAATTTATAAGTTATTATCTTTTTAAATTTTTTTAAAATTTATCCTTATTTTTTATTAATTTATAATATCACAAAATATAATAAAATTAATTTTAATATTATCATATTCTTATTTTAAACTATATATATATATATATATAAATATGTATGTAAATAAATATATAATATTATAAAATATGATTAATTATATTTTAAATAATTATAATTCTGTTATTAATAATAATAAAATAAAAATTATATAAATAAATAAATATATACATTTTCAAAATTAATTAAATAAAATATTATATATTATATTCTTATTTTGAATATTTTAATTATATTAATATAATTTAATTTTTAAATAAATATAAATTATACAATTTACATATTTATTTCTCTAATTATATCATTTTATTTTAATCTATAATTTCAATTAGACTAACAATTAATTTTATAAAATATTTTATACATGATTAATTAATTTATTAATTATTAATTAACTTATAAATTATTTGTGCGCGAAATTGAACCATTACTAATTTGAGCATCATAACCTCCTTTTGAAAGTCTCATTCTTCCCCCACTGCAAATATACCAAGGAAAGAAGGAATCTAGCGTATTATATTTTAACATTTCAGGAACTTCCACTTTTGTTGATTGAATGCTTATTATTAACAAAATTAGAATTAACTAATGCACTTATCATTGCACTAATCGAACCGTAGATCTTATTTTAGCAAACTAAGTATAAACACATACACTAGAATTATTAACTCTCGTAATTGTATAAATTAAGTTATACGTCTTAACAGTGAAGAAGAGTCATTGAATCATATAACTACTTAAAATGAATTTAAAGTTGATTATTTCAATTAATCACACAACTGGCTAGCTATTTCCCAAATAAAATTGTAACTTTCTTAACAAGATAAACTTGTTTAAAGAAGGTAAGTATGTTCTTTCTCTAGCAAAAATAGATTTTGGCCTCATACATACGAACATAAAGTCATTAATTAAGAATATCTAAAATTTTAATTTTAATTACCGATGGATCACCTCTAACTAGTGCTATAATTGTCATGTTGGCAACTTCATCGGTGATCAGGAATCGCGGAGTTACTTGCGGGGTGGGATGTGTTAATTTCATATTCTTAATATGCAAATTTTAATTTTGCCCATTCTATACGATCCCAATGGCTATTTTTGGGGAGATACAACTCAATGGTCCACATGCCGCCAAGTCACCGTGGGTTCCGAAACCGATGCCTTCCTTTGTGGCACAGTCGGTTCCACAGGTAAGAAAAGACGCAAAGCTATTATCACCGTCGATCCCCCGGAGTGCGAATATAATCCTTTCCTTGACTGACACGTGTAATTTTGCCGATCAGTTTCGGCCGGCGTTCCTCCCTCCTCCTCTTTCTCTCTCTCCCTTCGTCGTTTATAAACCACACTTTGGTTTGCATTCAGATCAAAATCAAATAATCTGGGAAGAGGAAAAAGGCAAAAAAAAAAAAAAAAAGAGAAAGCGAAGGAAACTTACGGAGAAAACGCCTTCCCCTGTTCCCCACAAACAGGGAGGATAGATTCATCCTTCGTTTATTGTTGGCTATAGAGAGAATCTAATCGTCCTTTTCTTCTCTTTGATCCCTTGTAGGCGTGAAGTCGCTCCCTCCTTTCCAGGTATTTTCTTTTTCCGTTATTTCTCTCTTGCTTTCTATTGGACAATGCTACTCCAATTATCTTTCAATCCTGTTCCTTAATAAAAAGTATAGCAAAGCTCGGATAAGTTTGTTGTGAGCTAATTTGGTAGATTCAAGGTGCAAGAAGCTTTTCCTTTCTGTACTTGAGTTTGTTCTTGCTCTCCATTTTGACTTCTTGATGGCGGACTTCTATCGTTATCTAATAATTTTACTGATACGATTGCTGCTTGATGATTTCAGTTATGGTTATGTTTGGTTTGTTGTGAAGCCAATTCTACTGTTCTCGATATATATTTTCCCGTCGCACTTTGTTCTGGGACTCGCGAAACTTGTTGAAAAAGGTTTGAGCTTCAGCATTGATTCTTTAATTAGGGTCAGCTGGTTTCTAGTTGTGCAATTCACCAATCCTAGGTCTGTTTCAGTTGGTTGGAGGTGTCGTCTCTCCTAAATATGGCTGAATCAATTGCTGCAACTTCACTTCTGAGCCATCGTCCTGTCTGCGGTCGAAATTTCATTAGGGACGTATCTAGCAAACGTAAATCTCTGAATAATTGTCGGTTCCCAGCTCCAGAATTCGTTGGGGGACTGGTTGTTGTTTCTCTACCTTTGTCTAAATCAAGAAGAGATGGCTTCTCGTTGTCATCCATTAAGGCTCTGACTATGGGGCTCACGAAGGAGGTGTATTCATTCAAGGAAGAGAGACTACCCGAAAAAAATGATAGCTCGGTTGATGCTGGTTTTGATCGGAGGCCTGGTTTATGGCCGCCAGTGAATAGAGCAGATAAGCCTTCACTTCACAATCCATTACTTCGACATGAGAGGATGGGATGTGGCTGGTTGAGTGCCATATTTGAGTGGGAAGGCGTTCTTATTGAAGATAACCCAGATTTGGAGAAGCAAGCTTGGGTAGCCCTTTCTCAAGAAGAAGGAAAATCCCCTCCTCCTGCTTTCGTGCTTAAGAGAATTGAAGGGATGAAGACTGAACATGCGATATCTGAAGTTTTGTGCTGGTCCAGAGACCCAGCAGAGTTAAGAAGAATGGCCAATAAAAAGGAAGAAATCTTCCAAGCTTTGCAAGGTGGGATATATACACTAAGGCCGGGTTCGAAAGAGTTTGTCAGTGTACTGATGCAATATAAGATACCAATGGCATTGGTTTCTACACATCCTAGAAAAACTCTTGAATCTGCCATGGGAAAAATTGGTATTGGAGAGTATTTCAGTGTTATTGTGGCAGCAGAGGATGTTTACAGGGGAAAGCCTGATCCAGAAATGTTCGTGTATGCAGCACAGCTTTTAAACTTTATACCTGAGAGGTGCATTGTATTTGGGAACTCAAATCAGACGGTGGAGGCCGCACATGAGGGCCGGATGAAGTGTGTTGCTGTTGCTAGCAAGCATCCTGTCTATGAGCTGAGGGCTGCTGACTTGGTGGTGAGGCATCTAGATGAGCTTTCAGTGGTTGATCTGAAGAATCTGGCTGATGTTGAATCTGCTGAATTTGGGTCTCTTGAGCCAGAACTGGAGCTTGAGGAAGAAGCTATGGACCAAAAAACAACAGATGATGATAGTTTCTGGTGATAACCCTATAAATGTACAGTTCATTGAACTTCATCTAATTCTTGAAGATAATAGGTACATATTAGTCACTTGTGTATATGCTAAAAGGGATTAATTGAAATCCCAAAAAAGGGTAGGTTGTCCGCATTGAATAATGTTGATGTTACCTGTGAATTTTCTCTACTCTATTAATCAGCAGGAATTTTAGAAATTGATTTAGTGGTAATTCCATCTATAATCTTCAAATTTTCAAATTGTTTGAAATTTACGCCTTTTTAGACTTTCCAACTCCTGCTATTTGTAAAAGTGATAAGAGAAAGAAGCGAACTCATCGAATTATCTATGTCTTGAAGAGCGAAACTTTTTAACCTGTATGTAGCTAATTAGATGTGGCTTGTAAGGGAGGGTATCTTGTATGGTTAACTGTTTATTGTAAAATTAGGATCTCATTGCCTATGACAGATGTCTGCATCTGAAATGAAGATTGTTATAACTTGTGAGGAAATGAAGGATTATCGTTCTGCTTTTAGTTTACATTTTTAGTATTGAGATGAAAGGGAAGGAAGAGAACATTTTCGAGCTGAAGAGATTGGAAGGTTTACCATGCTTAATAAACATTAATTCTCATCTAACTGTCCTAAGAAAATATATTGCATTTATGGACCACCCTCGATGATAAATATCTCTAGACCATCTAATTCTATCGTTGTACTGAAATTCATACCACTATTTTTTACATTTTGGCAATTCAGATGTTTCGTTATTACGATGAATGGATTAATATGCTTTGTCTCCGATGAACATATTTTTTATCTTCTTTCAATCTTCAAATAAAGGGAAGACGTGTCATTAGACAAGCACGAATTAATCTTCTCAAGTGCCAATAAATAATATTTCGAGCAAATTGAGAATTTAACATGAAATGGCCACCTTCTTTACTAAATACAATCAAGTTAATCACTAACTGTGCAGATCAACTTTCTCACTTTGATTTCATAAGATTTAATGATTTGTCTACTCACTTTCTAATTATTAAATAGTTAAAACAATACAGTGACTTTTGAAGTAACAGGAGGGGGAAAAAACAACAATAACGGCAATAACGACGAAATGAGTGGGAGAGTTAAAGTCGAAGAGATAATTTCTCACTTCTTTTTGTTGATCGAAACCTTTTTGTAGTCATTATTTGTATCAATCAAATGTTATTATTTATATCATTTTTTCTAATTCGTTGAGAGTGCATAGCATAAGACCTAACCTTTTTTTTTCTCTAATTAATTAGAAAATGAAATGGATACAGAAGCACATGACATGGGTCCTTCAGTAATAAAGAGAACACTTCTACATCCTCGATCCGTTTCAAGGGAGTGTTGGACAAAATTATTTCAGTTTTTCATAGTCAACAGTTGTTTCTAGTTGTAAGGATTTGTTGGCAATAAACATTATGTTTTACAAGTCTTTATAAAGAAGTTCAGATCTTGATGTAACTCAGTTTTTCTAGTATTCTGTTTTTATTTTTATGTTGTGGTTGGTCTAGTGTATGCCTATTTAAAGGGCTTACTATTGATGAATAAAAGAGTGAAAAAATTCCGCCCAATTCCTCTGCTATTTTTGTGTGTTTTATTATTCCATTAGTCTCTGCCACTTTCAACAGGGAGCCTCGCATGGCCTTGCACAAAGCTCTGTAAGCAAAGACACACATCAAGGATTGTGCGGTTTGCATGCAGAATCGATGACTAGACTACTCACCTAACGTTAATGGCTTAATGCACATAATCTAATGATCTCTTGTGACCAAGAATAATTAAATTCAATAGCATAAACTTGTGTTTGCTCACCGATAGCCGATCTACCTTTGTCCTTTGCGTTATTACACTGTTTCCTTCAAGTTGAACATCCTGAACTGATCGTGGGACGGTACCAAGGCTAATTGATGTGCTATGCAACGTGTATAGAGCCCCCAGTTTTCTTTTCCTTTCCTTACCGTTTGTTTCCACCATGCTTATGAAAAAATTTCCAAAACGTGAAGAGTTATCTTTCTTCAACTTAAATGAAAAATTATATTGTTTCATTCAAAATGAAAAGTTATATTGCTTCATTTAAATTGAAAAGTTATCTTGGTTCAATTAATAAATATAATACTCCATGCAAGTTAGTTATAAATATTTGAATCAAGAAACATGTTCTTACATAAATAGACACCAAGTCAAATGGTATGACTCTTTATGAATAGACATGAAGTGTCTATAAATAGGGTCATTCTCCATTCACAAAGTGTGTGTGAAAAAATTCCTATTCCATTTTTTCCTTACATTCATTGATTTGCCTTTACCTTTGGTGCAAATGAGATAAAAGCAAAATTATTATTCTGTAAATACTATTGTTGTCATGGCTTGAATTTTTGGGAGTGCAAACCATACTCAAGGGTCTTCATTGTATCCTGAAGGAAATTCATCATTAACCCAAGTTGCACCTAAGTTGTGGTTATCAGTGAAGGCGAATTAAGCCTAAAGGAAAGTGCTTATCCACACCTTGAAGATATTGTACACACTTTTCTTCTTCTTCTTCTTCATCTTCTTTTTCTACCCTACAAAGATCATTTATTTCCAACAATCTTTAGGCTTAATTCTTTGCTTGCAAATGGCTACTTTGAAGGATTTGATGACAGATTTTGTGAAGTTAGAAAGGTTTGAAGGACACAACTTCCTAAAATGGCAAAAGAAGATAAAATTTCTCCTTACTACTTTGAAAGTGGTCTGTGTCCTCACCACTCCCAAACCTCAAGAAAGAGAAGGAGAAACAATTGCAAAGATAAGAGAAAGACAAAAGTAGGAGAATGATGCCTACATTTACACCGGACACATTCTCAATGGGCTAAGTGATGCACTCTTTGATGTTTATCAAGATTCCATCTCTACAAGGGAACTATGGGAGAAATTAGAAGCAAGATACATGCAAGAAGATGCAACAAGTAAGAAATTTCTTGTTAATCGTTTCAGCAACTATAAAATGGTTGATGGAAAATCTATCATGGAACAAATGCATGAAATTGAACATATTTTGAATAATTTCAAACAACATAACATGTATATGGATGAAACCATCATTTTTTTCTCAATCATAGACAAACTTCCTCCTTCATGGAAAAACTTCAAAAAGAATCTCAAACATAGAAAAAATAATATTTCTCTTGAGCAACTGGGAAATAATCTTCGAAGAAGAGTATCACAAACAGGATGATACTAAAGAAATCAGTGCTCAAGAGCAAGTTCATGTGATGGAAGAAGGAGAGTCCTACAAAACCTCTAAGAAAAGAAGGAAAGATAAGGGCAATCCCATGCACAAGATGGCAATAAAAATAAGAAAAGAAAAGGAAGTTATTTCATTTGTGGGAAGTCAGACCATTACAAAAAAGAGTATCATTTCCATAAGAAGAATAAAAAAAAGGGTTCCTCTTCAAAAGATAACCTTGTAGTAGTAATTTCTAAAATTAATATGATTGAAGATGTTGATTCATGGTGAGTGGACTCTGGTGCTACTCATTATATGTACAAAAACAAGGATTTTTTCAAAACACTTAAAGAAGAAGAGGGAGTTGTGCTTTACATGGAAAATGCTTCAAGTGTCAAAGTCAAGGGCATAGGAATTGTGGAAATAAAGTTCACTTTTGGGAAAGTTCTTACTTTAAAAGATGTATATTATGTACTAGAAGTTAGGAAGAACTTAATTTCTGTACCTTTACTTAATAAGTTCAGGTTCAAGTCTGTTTTTGAGGAGGAGGACAAGTTTGTTCTCTTTAAGGGTGGGATATTTGTAGGTACGGGTTACTTTTGTGATAGTTTGTTTAAGTTGAATGTTGCTAAAGTTAATAATAATATTTACAATTCTACTTATATGATTAACTCTTATGATTTATGGTATAATCATTTAGGACATGTTAATTTTAGTAAATTAAATGATATGATGACTCTTAACTTAATTCCAAAGACTACTAGACATCATGAATTTTGCACTATTTGTATATTAACCAAGATAACTAGACAACCTTTCCCTAGAGTAGAAAGAAATTCAAAAGTGTTAGATTTGATTCACTCTGATGTTTGTGATTTGCACGGTTAGCCTACTATAGGTAGCAAAAAGTATTTTGTAACTTTCATTGATGACCACACTAAATATTATTGTGTCTATTTAATGCATTCAAAGGATGAAGTTTTAGAGATATTTAAAACTGAAGTAGAACTTTAATGTGAAACTTTCATTAAATGTCTAAGATCGGATAAAGGAGGAGAATACTATTATAAAAAATATTTTGAGTCTATTAGAATAATACATCAAGTAACTACTCCTTATTCCCCACAACAAAATGGTGTTGCAGAAAGGAAAAATAAGGTTCTAGAAGAAATGGTAAATGCCATGTTATCTTATTTTGGTCTAGTAAATGGATATTAGGGTGAAGCATTGCTAACTACATGCAATATACTAAATAGAGTTCCTAATAAAAGGAACAAGGTTACCCCATATGAGCTTTGGAAGAAAAAAAAGCCTAACCTTAATTACTTTAAAGTATGGGATGTAGAACAGTAGTAAAAGCTCCAAAACTCAAAATGAAGAAATTGGGTAAAAAAAGGATTGAATGTATATTCTTGGGTTATGCTGAAAATAGCAAGGTATATTGGTTCTTAGTTATTGAACCAAATGACTCATACCCTATAAATAAAATTATTGAATCAAGGGATGCTATTTTTCAAGAAAATAGGTTTAATTCAATTCCAAGGTCCAAAGACATCATTCATTCCAATGAGCAAGTTAGTCCAGATGGTAGCATATCAAATAATGATATATTAGAAGAAGTGGAACCTAGAAGAAGTAAAAGGGTAAGAAAGATAAAATCTTATGGTCCAAATTTCTTTATGTTCCTTATTGAAGAGACTAGAGAAGGCATGGAAAGTAATGCATCTGTGTGTTTTAATATGGGAAGTAACCCTGAAACCTTTAAAGAAGTAATGAAGTCTCAAAATGTAATCTTTTGGAAGGAAGCTATACAAGAAGAAATGGACTCTATAATGGGCAATAAAACATGGAAACTAATAGATCTTCCTCCTGGTTCAAAACCCATTGGTTGTAAGTGAATTTTCAAAAAGAAAATGAAAGTAGATGGAACCATAGATAAGTTTAAAGTAAGGTTAGTTGCTAAGGGATTTATACAAAAGGAAAGGATAGACTATTTTGATACATATGAACCTATTGCAAGAGTATCTACAATTAGAGTGCTTATAACACTTGCCTCAATATATAATCTTTTAATAGATCAAATGGATATGAAAATAACTTTTCTTAATAAAGAGTTAGAAGAAGAGGTGTATATGATCCAATCGGAAGGGTTTGTGGTTCCTAGTCAGGAACACAAAGTATTAAACTAATTAAGTCCCTTTATGGACTTAAGTAAGCCTCTAAGTAATGACATAACAAATTTGATGAAGTGATTCTAGCAAATGGGTACAAAATTAATGAATCTAACAAGTGTGTTTATAGTAAGTTTAATACTGAAAAAGGAGTCATAATTTGTTTGTATGTAAATGATATATTGATATTTGGTACTGATGTATATGAAATAAAGGAAATTAAGAAATTCTTATTTGATAATTTTGACATGAAAGATATAGCAATAGTAGATGTAATTTTAGGAATTAAAATCATTAGGGATGACAATTATTTTGCTTTATCACAATCTCACTATATTAAGAAAATATTAAAGAAATTTGATTATTTTGATTGTTGTCCTATTGCTACACCATTTGATCCTAGCATCAAATTAGAATCAAGTAAAGGTTGTCCTATGAAATAACATGAATATGCAAAGGTAATTGGATGTTTAATGTATGCTATGACATGTACAAGACCAAATATAGCTTATGCTGTTGGAAGATTAAGTAGATACACAAGCAATCCAAATAGAAAGCATTATTATGTTGTTTATAGAATACTAAAGTATTTGAAAGGGATAATGAATTATAGTTTGACATATAGTGGTAATCCTTTGGTCTTAGAAGGTTATACAGATGCTAGTTAGGTAACTTACATAGAGGACCATGCTTCTACAAGCGATTAAGTCTACACTTTTGGTGGGGGTGTTGTGTCTTAGGGATCTAAGAAACAAACATGTGTTGCAAATTCCACCATGTCGACTGAGTTTATAGCATTGGTGGTATTCATCCCTAGGTTTGAACAGTACTTGGTTACCATGAGTTTACAAGGGAAGATTGAGCTTTGGCTCTTAATAGATCTATAAGTATATATTTGCTAGAGTGCTTATCATGGTGGTGCTCTTGATAGAATCTACCTATATGAGAGTGAAGTTGGGCCGTTCCTTGGAGTCTTTGGACTTGACTCTTAAAGCTCTCATGAAAAGGATATAAGACACAAGGCCTTTAAAAATGTGTCAACTAAAAATGGCAAATAGTGGTCCGCAATTTTATATATAAGGTATGCACACTTGTTCAAATGAGATAATTGGTTCAAAGCTTGTCTACCATATTATTTTGGATGGGTGAAACCATGTCTTACTAAGTAAGGGTTCAAGTCTTAGAGACACCTTTAGTAAAAAAATGAGATTTCCAGAGTGATAAGAGTTTATGGATGTTTTGAAAATGGTGGGGGAATGTGAAAAAATTTCCAAAACATGAAAAGTTATCTTTCTTCAACTTAAATGAAAAATTATATTGTTTCATTCAAAATGAAAAGTTGTATTGCTTAATTTAAATTGAAAAGTTATCTTGATTCAATCAATAAATATAATGTTTCATACAAGTTAGTTGTAAATATTTGAATCAAGGAACATGTTATTACATGAATAGACACCAAGTGAAATGGTGTAACTTTTCATGAATAGACATGAAGTGTTTATAAATAGGGCCATTCTCCATTCACAAAGTGTGTGAAAAAAATTTCATTCCATTCTCTCCTTACATTCATTCATTTGCCTTTACCTTTAGTGCACAAGAAATAAAAGCAAAATTATTATTCTATAAATATCATTGTTATCACGGCTTAAGTTTTTGAGAGTGCAAACCATACTCTAGGATCTTCATTATATCTTGAAGGAAATTCGTCATTAACCCAAGTTGCACCCAAGTTGTGATTATCGGTGGGGCGAATTAAGCAAAAAGGAAAGTGTTTATCCACGTCTTGAAGATATTGTGCACACTTTTCTTCTTCTTCATCTTCTTTTTCTACCCTACAAAGATCCATTATTTCCAACAATGCCTGTCTTATTATTGGAAATTCAGGAGGAGGTGGAGCAAGAGAAGAAGGCAATATCTGCAACAATTTCAATGGCCACCAGTCTATTCTTTAGTTAATATCGTCAGATTGGTATGCTTTGAAAGAAACAAGTTTTACATGATGACTAACTATTTGCCTGTAATCTATTCATAATGGGTACAGAACATAAGAAGTTCGGTTAACCTTGGGACTGACCTTTAAGGGGTAATATTCCTACATTGTAACATTTGAACTAATGATGGGAACGCACGATATGTCCCAATCACTTGGGAAAAGATGTCTAAAACTCCATTAGCATGCATAAAATCTTGCATACTTGTTTTGATTAAATTTAGCAGCAGCATCTGTCATGTAAATGCATTTGCCTTGTGAGCATAGATGTTTCTTCTCTTTAATACTTGTACCAGGCACGGTATGATGTCATGCAAATTTACTTCCATTAATTTCTGTTGCCTGGGATTGAGACATCGCTTCAGATATATTTTTACACTTATTTTCCATTTTCCATTTTTTCTCAATATATAACAAGAGTTTCTTTCAGTAACGACTGTGTTTGTTCTGACGTCAATTTTTTTTACCATAACTATCTGTCGGGTATGTTTCCAAAACTGGTGATCGGAAGATGCAACTCTGCGACAGTTTGCTGAAGATGACGTTAAGTTGTCATTATTCATGTTATTGCTGTAATGATCAACGTTGTTAAGAGCGTTGTCTTGTTCCCGTACAGAATTGCTTGGAAAGAAGAGGGTTTAAGGAATATGGATTCTTGAAAGTCGTACCCGAGTTTGTTAGAGAAGTCAACCAATTTAGAGATTACGTTCATTGTGGCATTCATAAATAGTTTGTTATTTGTTATTCAATTTTAAACATGTGTGCCACAGAAGTTAGTATTAACTAAGTGAAAGGCGTTTATGAACAAACATAGAATTTACATGTGTAGTGAAATTTGGAATCATTTTTTGTATGTAATGAGATCCATAAAGAATCCCGTATGTGCCTCTCTAATATGATATATACAGTGAATTTTAAGGTGCCCCCAGGGATTTGGTGCTCGGGGTGATGTGGCAAAATACAAGCCACTGAATGAGATTACTAAGTCAATGTTAAAATTTTTGTAATCTCATCCAGTGGTTTGTATTTTGCCACATCACTCCGGGCACCAAACTCCTAGGAGCACCACAGCAAGCACCAATATATACATGTTCAAATAGAAAAAGGGAAGATCCAAGTCCAATATATTTATTAATGTACAGTCAACTTCTAAATCACTTCTTGTTTTGATATTTCAGCTCGATTAGTAGCTGAAATTTTGATATATGTAAATATACTATACCATATAGAAAATTTCTCAAGTGCATGTAATATAGATACCAAAGTATAATAAACTGACATATAAACAACTTAAATATTATATAATAATCATTTCTACATGTTACATTACATTATATAAACTTGATATATTACATCACTCATACTTGAGAATTGTGAGACAATTGTTAGTTGTACTCAATAAACAATCGTTAGTTGATCATTCTTTTGCTTCATTTAGATGAGTTGAGAACCACTCATTAACAACACGACTTACAAGATATAGCAGTGACATCGTAATCTCAACATCCTTAGACTTTTTTGTTAAGTAGATTGCAAATATCAGTCAATAACCATCAGATGGTGACAACGTTAATTTTATCCTCTGGAGATTGATTTTTTTTTTTTTTAGCCTACAGATACTTCGTGGTGGATGGGGAAAACTGTGGATTTTGTCTTCTTATTATTTGTCTGTCAATTAAATATGATGAGATCCAATAATTTGTAGGAGCAGAAACCGACTTAGGATTCCCTAATGAGTCAGCAGTAGCCAACTAATAATTTCATTGGGTCCGAAAATAGTTGTCTTGAAGAGGAGACAGCCTGCCATTTAACTCTTATTCCTCCAATAATTGATTTCAAATTCTCTCTCCAGATACTGCTTCCGAAGGCCTTATATTAATAAGGACATGCACAAATTTATCTCCTAGTCCCAGGAAGATCCACTTGCAACGAGGAAAAATTATTAATTCCAACTCAACCTTACATAGTACAAAAGCTTGTCATAATAAGCGAGCGGTAATCACGTAAACTAGTAGGCCAGTTAATGAAACTTGTTACAATCTCTAAGTTGGATCCCCACAATCTGACACATTACATGGTACAAAACCTTCTTGTTAAAATTTACCCCTACTCAATGAGGACCAAACCTCGAATCCCATTGAAAGATGAGATATCAAATGGTAGGAAGGAAGGAGTGATAATTGAGATAGGTAGCCATCCACCATATAACGTCATTACAAGATTCTTGCAACTTGATATCAGATCCAGCTGGGACTTTGACATGGCTTCTTCCCCAACATACCCCACATGTACTTATTAATTCTAACTTAATTGTGATATTTCTCTTCCATTTTTATAGAAATACAAAGTACCAATATCTCAATTTTCCCATCTTGTCTCCCCCTTCCATCTACAAAAGCCCATCCCTTCCCATTCTTGCCTTGCACTACTCTCTTCCTCTTAAACTTGCGTTCTAATTTTATATTATAGTTCGAATCTGAATCTTTTGCATTGATTTTTCATAACCTGAAGTTCATATTTCACTACTGTTCTGTACATCAAGATGAGGGAAATCCTCCACGTCCAAGCAGGTCAATGCGGAAACCAGATTGGAGGCAAGTTTTGGGAGGTTATGTGTGATGAACATGGGATTGATGTGAGTGGGAATTATGTAGGAAACTCCCCTCGTCAACTTGAGAGGGTTAACGTTTACTACAATGAAGCAAGTGGCGGTCGCTTCGTTCCCAGAGCTGTGCTTATGGACCTTGAACCAGGAACCATGGACAGCCTCCGTTCTGGTCCTTTTGGCAGTATCTTCAGGCCTGATAACTTCGTTTTCGGTCAGAATGGAGCTGGAAATAACTGGGCCAAAGGACATTACACAGAGGGAGCAGAATTGATTGATTCTGTTCTTGATGTCGTTCGCAAAGAAGCTGAGAACTGTGATTGCCTGCAAGGTACTTCATTCCTAAGATTTATTTATTTAATTATTTACTTATTTATGGTACAAATGAAGTATCTCTAGCACTAATCCATTTGTTTTAGCAGAAAACATCTTCGGTAGGAATATGATTATAAAATGTGAAAATGGTGGAAAATGATTTATATGTTTAATATTAAATATAAAGAGTTTAGTAGAATACAACTTTCTATTTTCCAAAAAAGAAGTTGTTTTCCTTCATATCATAATTCAAGGTATCATTTTTCTTTTTTAATCACAAGTTATAAATACATATGGTACTCTAACAGATGACAAGACTGTCAGCTAATTCCGTTGGGTCTATTTGTTAGTAAAATGGGATCATATGCATTGAACTGAGATGTATATGTCATATACTCAGAGATGATTATTTTCAAACTGGATTATGGTGACTGTTTGATGACAGGTTTTCAAGTTTGTCACTCACTGGGAGGTGGAACTGGATCAGGAATGGGGACACTCCTGATCTCAAAGATCAGGGAAGAGTATCCTGACAGAATGATGATGACTTTCTCAGTCTTCCCATCTCCAAAGGTCTCTGACACAGTGGTTGAGCCCTACAATGCCACCCTCTCTGTTCACCAGCTGGTTGAAAATGCCGATGAATGCATGGTCCTTGACAACGAGGCCCTCTATGACATCTGTTTTAGAACCCTCAAGCTCACAAATCCAAGCTGTAAGTGTCACCAACTTCTCTATATTGCTGTCGGATTGTGTTTTTATTATAACATCGAGTAAATTGTGCGCCAGTTTTGATAAGAATGATGTCTTCTATTGAAAGTCAAGATTTTTATGCTCAAGAATTGTTAACAGTAGGTCTGCTTATTTGTTTTGAGACTTGTGTGACTCTTATCAAAATCTCAAATAGAAAAGCAGTCATGCGGTGAGAACATTTAATCCTC
Source organism: Sindora glabra (assembly GCA_020226215.1). Taxonomy (NCBI): domain Eukaryota; kingdom Viridiplantae; phylum Streptophyta; class Magnoliopsida; order Fabales; family Fabaceae; genus Sindora; species Sindora glabra. Next base: position 2,199,544 of record CM035236.1, read on the forward strand.
TCAAAAGATGAACTCTCGGTGGAAACCACCTTAACAATAATGCTAGAGTTGGATCAGATGTAACTTAGTTAACAAGGCATATGGTTTTGTTGCAGTTGGTGATCTCAATCATTTGATCTCAACAACAATGAGTGGAGTGACGTGTTGCCTTCGCTTCCCTGGCCAACTTAACTCTGATCTGCGTAAACTTGCAGTTAATCTCATCCCTTTCCCACGCCTTCACTTCTTCATGGTTGGTTTTGCTCCCTTAACATCACGAAGCTCCCAACAATACCGAGCCCTCACCATCCCTGAGCTTACTCAGCAAATGTGGGATGCCAAGAACATGATGTGCGCTGCTGATCCACGGCATGGCAGGTACTTGACAGCCTCGGCCATGTTCCGAGGCAAAATGAGTACTAAGGAAGTGGATGAACAGATGATAAATGTACAGAATAAGAATTCATCCTACTTTGTTGAATGGATTCCCAACAACGTGAAATCGAGTGTTTGTGACATTCCACCAACTGGGTTGTCCATGTCCTCCACGTTCATGGGGAATTCTACGTCCATTCAAGAGATGTTCAGGCGTGTTTCAGAGCAATTTACAGTGATGTTCAAGAGGAAGGCTTTCTTGCATTGGTACACTGGCGAGGGCATGGATGAGATGGAGTTTACTGAAGCTGAGAGTAACATGAATGACTTGGTTGCAGAGTATCAACAGTATCAAGATGCAGCAGCAGCAGAGGAGGAAGAGTTTGACGAGGATGAAGAGATGCATGCATAACCAGGGAAGAGAGTTGGTTTATGTGTTGTCACACGCTTTGTTTTGGTTATTGTCACGTGATTTGTGAAGCATGATAAGAATTCGTGTAGGTAACCAAGTTTATAATAATAAAAGTTTGATATTTTGTTGAGCTATGTGCAATTGTATTCCATAATTTCCCTTTGTATTTGGCAAAAAAATGTACATTTAATCTATTAATGTTCCCACTTTATGTGGAGAGTCGTCCGCAGAGTGAGAAAGTTATGAAACATTATAGAACGTTGTAAGTGTGAAACTAACATCATTTTTCAGTTTGTACCTGAAAAAATTGATTCCTGTACATCCGCCTCTTTTACTGTCGGTCTGTATTCAAACACAACTTATAAGAGGTTCACGCCTATTTTGTTTACGCAATTGGAATTTTACTTTGACGATCTGACGCAAACAATAAACTTACATGGACGCCTATAATTTCAAGGATTATAATGGCTAATCGAAGACTAACCTGTGAACATAAATTAAGGACCAAATAGGCCTTAATTTCAAGGGCAACTCTGTAACTCAGATAAATTCAAGGACCCAATTTTTAGCTACGTCAAATGAAGCCAGCAACACACGATCAAATGCCAGGTAAGAAAGCAAAAAAAGATTGAAAGAATTTATTTGAAGGAAAATCAATAACATACAAAACCAGGCTATTTGAGTTCGAAATGACTGCCATATCCGGTTGCTCTGTACATAAATTACAAGCATAGCAATAGCATTTGCTATACGCCCAACAAATGCAGTCTCAAACTGACAGATGAATCCTTTACAGACACATTCTCTCCCGAAAGCACCTTAAAATCTTCGCCCAATGCCATTTGTAACAGCACAGGCACCTAAACTGCTAAAAGGACATCATTCTGCAACGCAGCGGTGCCCATCTGTGCAAAAAGAATGCTTCTTAAGGACCAACGAACCAGTCATCGCCATGCACAACTATTTGGCTAGTCATCTTTGCTAGTCATCTTCAGGAACAGGAAAACAATATTTGGCTAGTGACGTCAACTAATTGGTGTTCTTTTTATTTTCAAGTGAAGAACCCTCTTTAAGTGCTACTTGGGCCTCATTCTCTCTGCCCAATGCAAAAAGAGCAGCTGCTTGTAGATAGAATGCAATATACCAGACTGGCGATATTATTTGTGCCTGCAATGCATCGTTTAGTGCTTCCTCTGGCATATCATTCATGAGATAGGACAGGCTACGACGTGCATAAACAGTTGGAGAAACCATGGTTCCAACATCAATGAACTGCATTGCACAATCAAACCATCAGCTCCATATCGTAATTCCTCTTGCTCCTATATCCGTTTTAAATATCTTAAAGTATATGTCCACACATACACATCAGCAACTTTAGACCCAGGAAGGTTACTAACCTGCGTGTAGCTATCAATTGCAGCTTTGATGTCTTTATGCCGAAAAGCAGCATCGCCCTTCTTCTTTGAGTTCAATGTTTCCTGCATTTGGTTGGTCCACATTTGGAAAGAAAGCTGCACGATAAGAAAAGGAGCAATCAGCTGCTACCTAATCAATCCATAAAAACAGCTTAATGGAAAAAGACCATGAAAATACATCAAAGACTCAAGATAATGCTATATTTAAAAGAATACTCAAACTTGCAAAGGTATACAAGTGTTAAACATGATTTTGGGTTACTAAAACTAAACATTTGATACAGAAAATGAATACAACCTCAATTCTAGTGAATAAACCAGAATTGTCACCCTCTACCCATCAATGCCATGCAAAGACCCCCCATGCTCACCAACTAAACAAAATACTCATGGAGAAAGCTCCACAACAATATCAATTCTAACGCAAAATCTTGACTAGAGAATCCCTTTTTACAGTCAAAGGACTCCATAAGTTCTTTAAAGTTAAAACCCAAAATGAAATAACAAAACAAGATAAATTGTAGGGTCAAGTATCCTTGCATTGATGCCACAATTCAAACCCAAAAAATAAAAAAAGGGGAACGAAATTGAAGACCAATGGGCCAAAAAAGAATTAAATAATCCATCATGAACAGAGACTCATGTCCTAAGAACTTGAATGTCAGAAACAAACCTCAGTTGCAGCACCCTCATCATCTTTATACCCAATCTTCTCTACAAACTCATGTATGGCAGTCAAATCCATTCTTAGACAAGCTTCACCAAGTGGTGTCAGAGGTAAATCAGCAGCACCATGTGGTATACCCATAAGCACATGAGAAGGAACCTGCAAAACAATATGCCATGGGTTAAATCCATCTTACTAAAATATGGTTTCAGTTCCCAGCTGAAAACCACAGGCAATGACTTACAAAAATAAATTATTTATAATGGTAATAGGATAGAGAAAACACAAGTAGAAAACCAATCTTCAAGCATCTTCCAAAGAGGTTCCCTCATTCAAAAATGAAGTTTTACAATGTACATTTCTTAGAAAACAAAATTTTGAATTGCATGGAACATTACTAACCTCAGAGTCCTTTTGTAGAGGTCTTAAAGCAATAACCAATGACTTTGGATTAGGACGATCACGTGGCTCAGCTTGTAAACATCGCGAGGCTAACCGCATCAACTCAGTCCCCTCATCATTAGAAAATTGTCCTTCTAAACAGGAGTCTGTTAACATCTGAAGGTTTCTGTCCCGAATCAAGTCAAGTGCCTGAAAATTAAGAATATAAACTTTAGATGAACACCTGAATCAAAACCAACACAGAACAATTTCGATATAAAACAAAACACTACTATATCCAATCACCAGACTGCCATTTTCTACAAAACAACTAGTGGCAGTTTAATATTATCAACTCTGCCAATAGAGTAAGCCTTATGTACTATTAAGTAAATTAAAGGGAAGAAGAAGTTGATTTAAAGTAAGAGATCAATAAAAAATTGAGTGTCCTTGAGACAAGGAGATGCAGGAAATGGGGATGTCTTTGGAGCATAAAAGTGAGGAGGGAGGGGGGGAAAATGAATCTTGAGGGGCACATGGTACTTGGCAAGCAGAATCTTTCATCAAAGAAAGAAACTTACATGGCTTGGAGGAATATGTTTTCCGCTGAGAAGGTCAAGCAAAAGGGTCCCAAAGCTATATGTTACGCTTTCTGGAGTAACTCTACCTGCAAGACCAAGATAAGAGAAGGTATACACACATGCATCATAGTTCCTTAGAAGATATGATAATAATTATCATTATACCATATCATATATCTGAAAACTTTTCATTTTTGTGTAAGAACAATGAATAATCATATTAAAGTGCATGCCATAACAGATAATATCAACTCAGTTAAGGGATTACCTGTCCTCAGATACTCAGGTGGAGTAAATGCCAGGTTCGTGCTATAACTCTTCCCATCTCGACTGTTTTTCATCATACCAAAGCATGAAAGTCGAGGATTGCCTTCCTGTGTAACGAAACAAAGATGAGGATAGCCATAACCCAAGACTCAGAGCTTGGAACATGAAATTCTATGGCAATTCTATCCAAATTGCATGCCCTTCCCTTGATGCTAAATGAGATGTAGTCCTAGTCCCACCCAATAGTGCAGAGAACAAGGCTAATGGGAAACATCAAGCTGAAGGGGAAATCGAATATCAGAGCATGATCCATTTCAGTTTAGCACTACATTGCAATCTTGTTTTACAGGTATGTTAACGATTTTTGCAATATTTAAATTTTTTTGGGGTCTCTGGGTCAGAAAATGGTTGTCGGTTTGGATTCTTTGTTACTTAGGTCTTACTTGATATTAATCCATCTTAAAGGTATAAAATTTAGGATACCTAAAACCTTACATAATTAGGCATACATCGAATTCCTAACAAGATTGGTACTTAGAACTCCCTTTATGTGTTTCATTCTATGAAAATTATCAGCATACACATTTATTTTAAGAAGATTGCATGACCACATGAAAGAGTGTAGGTTATAGATCTCCACCACTTGTTCCCAAAGCTCATTTATATCTTCATTTCAACTCCCTAATCAGACTAGATTTGTTGATTGGACATTTCAAATTATTTCCCTTAAAACTCTAATTGGTTCTCAATTAGTTCAAACATGAAACCTCTAAAACCCCAAGCATAATTTTGCAGTTACAATTACAGCTGCCAAACAACCTTCCCTCAAGAACAGTCCTTGAGTTATGGTAATAGTAACATGGAAAATGATTGTACTTACATCGTCAAAAAGAACCCTGTAAGCATTTAGATCATGATACAGAGCACGACCTTTGCTAGTGCAATATTCCAGAGCTTGGGCAAGGTATAAAGCAACTCTTAGTCGCATTGCCCATTTCATAGGCTGAGCTTCCCCTGCATAATCATGTGAACAAGCATTAATACAAAGGTCAAAATGATTTCTGTGGGAACAACTCTATACCAAGTCATTTTTAACTTTATTTTGGTTACCTTTTACAGAGTAACAATTACAATAGGAACAACAAAATAAGAACATGAAACAAATTATCATCTTCACAGCATCAAGACAATGCACCTTCTGTAATAGATTTTGACAGCTTGCATGAAAAATATGAAACCGCCATATCATCAAGTTCAAATAGCAGAAAAGCAACATTCAATATTTAAAATTTTAATATCCAGAAAAATCAATCCAGAGAACTGGCCATCTTGTTATAAACATCTTCCCACATTTTAACTTATCTTACAACAGAGATTGCTGGAATTAATTTGCTTGTTTTTACCCAGGTAATGGAACTCCCATGAATTACTGCATGATTAAACCTAATTCCTATTAGTCATAAAATGGAAAACAAATCTGAAACAAAAGCAAACAAATGCAAAACCGAGGGAGGGAAACTGAATAAGCTGCTAGTTATACACTTACAATGGAACAAGTGCTTGGCCAAAGTGTCATTAGGCATATACTCTGCAACAAGTAACCTCTCTTCACCTTCACAACAACATCCAAGTAGATTTGCCAATCTTTGGTTCCTAAGTTGACCAACAGCCCTGGCTTCTTCCTGAAGGGATAAGAAAGGCTAATTGAACATCTAATACACATAAACCCAGGACCCAAGTGAGATGAAATTTAATTCTAAACGCGATTTCTTGCTCAGAAGATGAAATCAAACAAACATAAATTTCACAGAAGAATTCTTTGAATGAGTTAACTATGTTATTTTCATCAACTTAAACATGTTATACATGACGTATCTATGTTCAAGCAATGCAAACGTACAAGAAAAGATCAAGATGATGGTAAAAACATAATACAGTTGTCAGAAAAAGGCATTCACATCATGGGGACACCCAACAGTGTAACAAACATTAAAGAAACAAAACTTACATCAAAATATATTTAACCATTCCAAATAAATAAATACATGTGTGTGTTGATAAAAAGAGATAGCATTTATTTCAGTCCTTCTTCCAACACGACATCTATTTGTTGGCAAAGCATGGGTAAATGCAAAGCCAACAACATACGTATAAATGCAGAAAAGTACAAGAAAGCTTCAGTATACTTATAACACTTGAATCAAATCTAAAAGAGCTGGCAAATAAAATCACTGCACTAACCAAAAATTGCCGGGCATCAGGCCAGGCAGATCTGTTAAATCGTTTGACAGCAATTCGCATTTGATTTTCAAGTTTTCCTTTATAGACCACATTTGGAGCTTTTTCTCCGTGTTCAGAAACTATATTTTCTACAGCAAATCCAGATGTAGCTTTCTTAAGTTGATCAATTGTGTATTCACGAAATGGCGCCAAATCAGAGGCTTCACCTTTTTCTTCATTTGCTGCACAGGAACTTCAAACTCAGACATCGTATAACTCTCATAACAGCAAGAACAAGAAATACAAGCAAATTTTATCAGTTACCATCAGTGTGGACCTCAGGAAAAGGACCATTTTGCTCCTTAGCACCGCAGCATGCTGAGAACATAGAAAACTGACAACCCATCCCAACCCTAGAACACATTAGAAAATACTAGTGAGTCCAGACACTTAAAATTAACCAGGTTTGTTTTCCTTGAAACATAACTCGAGCCTTGCTTGAATTTCAACTGAACAAGTTCTATTCCTCATTCAATTGCTTTATAAAATATTCGGTAGGGTTTCAGTCCCCAGAGTTACACATATTTCATTGCCCAAGATTTCTCCCCTCAATTAAGATTACTGAAAAAAGAAAAGCTGCCAGCTACTTTAGTGGTGGCAGTAGAATCGCAAGTCAACATTTCACAGTTAAAGTCAGTTCAGAGCTGGGGAGGAACTACTAACAGTTCTTAGAGATAATAACTACCGAAGGCAATTACCAGAAATGAGCACCTTGTAGAACAAGATTGATTAAGCATAAGAGCTGGTGAGAACAAACCTTTTAGCGATGAATCTCTTATGATGAATTCAGTTCAACAGCGCTTCTGGAATTCTTAATACCCAGTTATCAAATCAGTAGAGAACCAACTCCCTGTAACTCAGAAATATTCATTTGCATAAAGTGGGTCAGTCTAATACTAGAATCACACAAAAAAATCAAGCACACTTATCTGGAACCAACCAATGAACATGTGTTACTAAATTGAAGATCGGAAATAGCATATGGGAGCCTATGCATCAAAATAAAGTGAATTGAGGTAAAATTGTTGAGAAGAAGAAAGATGAGCATTGAGTACCTGAACAAGTAGAGCGATTCCTCGTCCTCGATTCAGTCAAAAGGCAAAGAAAGTGGAAGGACTTTTCTCCCTGTGTTGGGATTTTATAGATTAAAAATTGATATATAAATAATTAAAAACGGCTTCAGAAGGCGAGTTGATCTGAATCACAGGCCGTCCCAAAGTGCTACTCTGCCTAATAAGGATTTTGAGTGCTTTGAAATTGGAATTATGCATAAATAAATATTAAAAAAAGAAATCATAATTACATTATGCACGAGGGGTTTGGCCCTTCAGTTCCCTATTTTCCACCGACATTGGCCTTTGTTTTTCTCGTAAAGACCCATTACATTTGGTCCAATCATCCTATCCTCCTTTGAAAGAAAAAGTCAAAATCGAAGTAAGACAATATTATGGAACCAAAACTATAAAGTGGACTCTATTAATATTGTTCAGATTGTTTTCGATTCGATAAAAGGACACTGCATTTATTGGAAGCGGTGATGCTAGTTATTCTGAATGATGTCCTTATTAATGTGAAATTCCATTTTTTGAAGGATTTTAATATCCAGTCCAGGTTTGATATGATGGCTGGAATTTAGGAGTAGAGGAGCGAGTTGAGCTAAATTCCCATAGTGAGAAATTCTCCTTGCCGGGTATATACTTTGTATGTTTTAAATCACTAAAAAATTATCATTTTATTATTATTAAATAAATTAATAAAATAAACAAAATTTTAACTAACTTTTTTGAATTATGATAATTTTTTAATAATTTAGATCACACAAAGTATACATTCACTAAGTAAAAAAGAATCTCTCATAAAAAATCAAGATAGTAAATTTAGGACATGTTAAGATTCTTTTATTAAAATGTTGAATTTTGGTGAAAATAATTGTGAATCTTAAAATAAAATATTATGTTTATGTCCCTTCGACTAAAAATATATTTTAATTTTTGCAAGATTGAATTTTTATTAATCTTATCCTTAATTAAAAGTTCATATAAATTTAATTTTTATAAAATTAAAAATTCTTAAATTTTAATATTTCTATATAATAATTCAATATTTTATCTAATGTATAAAAGGATTAAATAGGAATCAAATTGATTTAATCATAAACGAAATTAATAAAAATTCAATTTTATATGTAACAAAATATATTTTTAGTCTATTCCTTTTAAATTAAATAAACTTAACAAGAAAGGGTTTAAGGAATTCAAAGAATTAGGTATGATTGTTTTTATTGAAAAAATAATTATATACTTCGATTGTAATAAGATATGAGTCTTTATATCTACCTAATAAGGAAAGGTCAATATTGTTAAAAAATTATATAAGAAAAGGTCAATAAGCAATGTTGTTGTTTACTAGTCAAATTTTTATGGCATGCATACTTTAAAAATTATAAGTACTTTTTTTTTAGCGAGAGTAAGTTTTAATATAATGGTTTAAGTATATTAATAATTGTCATTTTTATTGGACAAATTGTGCTATATACTTAATTATTACTCATGTAAAATATCTAAAACTTGGTTTAATATTTCTTAAAAGTTGTCCCTTAATATTTTTTTTCTTCATATCTCGGGTTTGATTGTCAAGTTCTTTGTATGAATTTAATGGACTATTCAATTCTATTATAAAATAAAATAATTATTATAATTAAATATATATCCACTTATATCCTTCCTTAATCTTAATTGTGCAGTGCCTATAACATTGTCCAGGACATGAGTCCATCTTTTGAAAATCAAACTGAAGTTTGCATGAACTAAAAGATAAATGTGTTTTTTTTTTTTTTGAAATTTTATATGTGACCCTTTTTTTAAATCATCAAATGCAACAAACACAGAATTTGAATATTAACAAAGAAGTAAAATATTAATAATTTTTCCTTTTTCAATAAGAATCATTTCTAAAATTCAAACTTCTAATTATTGAAAAACAAAGTCCACTCAAAATACAATTTGTTTTTTGCTCTAATACTTTATTCTCACCATACGTGGCCTTTTTAGTTCAATAATATTCTTGGAGGTTAAAAGTTTTAAAAAAGTTAAGTATTTATATTATTAGATTATATTTATTATATTAATATTGATATTTTTTTTAATTCAATTACTTTAAAATTAAAAAAAAAATCAATACAACAATAAAACATTCAACTGTCTAAAAGGTCTAACTCCCCGTAACATCCTCCTTCTACTTTACTTGTATACCTTGAAGAGTATTTGGAACTTGTTTGCCTCGCGTATTGGTTAAGCAAATTTCAATTGAGCAGTAATGCAAATTTCTGATGAAATCGTGGCTCGATGTCTATCCTTGTAAGCTTAAGCCCATAGATCTGGAACTTGGTGCCTGCTACTTTTATATTTTATATCAATATAAATTTAATATAACGTGGCATAATTTTCATAAATAAGAGTATTTTAGCTTAAAAGTTGACAAATTCTTATCTTATAGTGTATTTAATAACACTTCATATATAAGAATATCATAATCCAACCAATTATATTATTATTTTATATTTATAATGGAAAAACTGATAATCGAAAGAGAAATTTGAGTAGGAAATGGATGAGTGTAAAGAAATAAAAAATAATTATTGCTATAAAAACAAAAACAGATACAAAGCTTTTTCCATTTTTATATAGATTGATGGAGATGGCCAAGTTTGGGCTTGGCCCCAAATTACTGTGCCTGACTCCTAACCTTCCAATGGCCAGAAACTCCCAACCAAAAGGCTGGTCTAAGTCTATGGCTTATTGGGCTAACGACAATAATCCATGACTGCCCAAGTATAAATCTGTTTTGCAAAACTTAAAATAGTATAACTAAAGGCCTTGTTCGGCAGAGGCTTCAGCATCCCATTATGTAAAGTTCACTTAAATTAACGATTACAGTTGGTGTTATATGAATTATTTATTATTTATTTAACGATTGAGTAAGCTCTTCTTTTTTCATCCAAGTGAAATTCACTTATTTTACTTTTGTGCCTTTAAATTATTTTATGTCAATTTCATTCTTATGAAATATTGATTTGTTAAATTTTATTTTTAGAAAAATGAAATTAAATAAATCAATCTTCATATGAATACTAATAAAATAATAAAACTAAATAAATTAATATTTTATAAAAATAAATTTAATATAAAATACTTGACAAAAGTAAAAAAAGTGAATTTCACATGACCAAAAAAATAGATTTACTCTTCACCTCCAACATGCATTTTATTTATTGAAAGTGCAAACCAAAACTTTGCCTAAATAGTGACTCCAAATAATGCAACTAATGCAACATAACAAGCTCTTCCTCCACTATTTGCAACTATGATATTGTACATTTGTATTTGTATATTTATGATTAGTGCTATAGAAATGATTTTTAACTTTAGTTATTTAATACATTCTATGTCGATGTTTGACTACATCTATATAAACGTCATGTTTATCCTGTATATTTCACCTCAATTTCACAATCAATGCAAAAAATAAATAATAACGTCAATTCTTATATATATAAGAATTGTCATTATTTATTTGTTGGAAGCCACCCTTTTTAAGAGTATATTATAACATTAAATATTAGTTGTATATTAAAGAATCGACATTAAATATATATATTCAACTATGATCTCTCTTAAATAATTGATGTAGTAATTCATTTTCACTTCTTAAACCTAAGCCATTTGCAATTCCTTCTTGCCTAGTCCCTTCTAACAGTTAACATCTTCAATGATAACATAGACTCTTAATTTCAATAATTTTAAAGATCATAATAAAATAATGAAATTAGTAAGAGCTTATATCTAATATTTGTTGATCAATATATAAAGTTAGCATTCCCTAAAAAAGCAAACTTGAGTTTTATATTTGTAAATATAATGAATATTTATTAAATACAATGTATAATATTACATATTTCATATAAATAAATAATTAATAATACCACTAAATGGCAAAAAAAATAAATGAAATCAAATTTTTTATCTATACAAATTTGTTACAAATTTGTAAAAGTTACATTAGAATGATAAGTAATAAAATATGGTTAATTATGAAATCGAAAACTAAATTGCAAGAGTAAATACAAAAATACAAACAAATCCTCATTTTTATATACTATATTTTTCTAGTGGATGCATAATCCCACAAATTAAGTGATGAGCTAATAGATTTACATTACTAGAAAAAATAGGTGAGTATAAATATAAAATTAAAAAGAATCATCTTAAAATTAGAAAGTAAGCATGCTTCATTACAAAGAAAATTATTTTAGGGTTAGAAGAACTTTACGATAAAATTTGTAAATAGTGCTATGATTTCACTATTTTTATTTTTAACTCATGCCACCTTTTAAGTTTCCACGATGATTAATGTCTATAATGAAATGACATTATTTTATTATAGCATTTAATATGTTGGTTATAAATTAATAACCAATATCACAAACTAAAAAGAATTGCCAACTTTTTCCATTATCCTTTAATCAATAATTTTATAATTTTAGTATACATCTTATAAGAACTAAACAAATTTACAATAAACAATAAAAATGGCTTTAAAAGGTAAAGATGGTTGCTAATTGATGATGAATAATAGTGATAAAAAGCAGCATATCTATTTTTGTAATGAATTCAAGTATTCCATACAAAAATAGACACATTACTTCTTTTCACTATAATTTCTCATCAATTTTTTTATTATAAGTATGTTCTAAATAGAGGGTACAAATGAAATTTATAAGTAAGATACAAGATTATAAATGTCGAATGTTAACAAAAACTAACTTATTATGTATGTTTTATTTCATATAACTTAATTGTTGATACATATTGAAATGTCATAAGTTTTGGTAGGTTCAACATATTGTATTAGTAAATGATTAGCATCTATTTCACATTAAATGTATACCAATTTTTTTTATTTAGTATTTTATCTCTCAATTCCTTAAAATACCTTTAAATGTTAATTCGTCAAAACACTAATACGATATCAACACAAATTATGCCAATTTTTAATAAATAACCAATATAGTTTTCTTTTAATTTTTTTAAATAAAACTACTAAATCAATATTGACATTTGTCTAACAATAGCTACCATTTTCTTAAATAATATTATCAACTTTCTACTTCTTGACATTTAATAAAATTTACAAACTAAAATCACTATAGTACACAATATAATTATTATGTAAACCCAAATTAAAATCTTTCGTATAAATTTTTCATGTATTGAAGTGCTCTACCAAATTCTATAGATATTAGCTATTTATTCTTTAAAGTACCAAGTAGAATATAAAGATAACATATATTATCCATACTACACAAGTAAGAATGCTTCAATTTTTATAACCATGACTATCACATCAAATCATAAATATCTTCTGCTTATAACCATTTATCTAAAAGGTGAAAGATAATTGTAGTTTGATGGAATACTCATAACTATAAGATTTGAATTTTTTTTAAATGTATAGTAAGAATGAACATGTTATCATCTCATGTCACTTGAACAAAAGATGAAGTGAAAGAGAGATATATAAACATGAAGTTTCAAATAAACATCAATTGTTAAAATAAAATCGATATCTAGATTTTTAATGTTAGGTTGTTAGTTTAATCAACTTCAAAAGACTAACATCATAAGTTTTGATAATTCTTTACCTCATAAATACTATCATTGGTAAATACTTGTAATTTTTTATAAGTTAAAAGGCTAGTATATTAGTAAATATTTATTACATGTTAAATGGTTGTTGTGTACCTATAGATATTGGTTATGATAAAATACCATATTAATTTTAATAAATAACCGACATTAGTTAGCTATTTTTTTAATATATATATATATATATATATATATATATATATATATATATATATATATATATATATATATATATAACTTTTGCATTTTGATATTTTCTAACAATAACCGATAAGTTCATAATTCTAGATATTTTTTGTATTGATTTTAAATAGTTTAATGTCATATTTTTATCTCTTGATTATATCTTCCATTTAATATTTAAATTTATTTTTTAAGGAATAAAATTCTAAAAAGAAAAGAAACTTTGGAGTAAAGTTCAAGATAGAAAAGTAACTTTAAAGCAAAGCATCTAGAGGTTAGCATTTTTCCTAATATAAAAGAAGGATTGATGGAAATTTGGGTATTATGATACAGTGGAGCTTCAAGCAACATTCCAACGTTTGGAGACAATTACAAGCACTTTTGATTAAAAATTTTATCTCTAAGTTTGGATTTTTTGTTCATTTATTTTTATTTGTTTGATGTTCTTTAATTTTTTTATCATGAACTAAATACTTTTTATCTTAAGGCTATAATGGATTATATTTTTTGATTAATTAATTTTTAAAGGTTTCTCTTATTATTCACTATTGCTTATTGTTTGCCTATTTTGATCTTAATTATTCTTTGAATTGTCTGGCAAACTATTTTGAAATTTATGAGTTAATTTAAATAAGTATTAAAAAAGAAAGTTTAGATCATAAACATTTAAATAGGTGATACTTGTTTAATGTAGAATAAGAATATATCAATATTGTAGGTGCAATCTGGATAATACCTATGTTTAATGAGTTCTTTTAATTTTCAATTCATATTGGAATATAGTGTTTTGAGTTAAAATAAAATAAGAGTCATCTATTGGAAAAGAGTTAGTTATATATTAGAGTATTAATTAGTAATAAAATTTGATAATGATCAATATGAACTCATAAATTTAATTCATTCAAAAATAAGTGAAGCTATAAACCTCAAGACACTTCCTTGATTTTTATAAATTGCAATTTTTTTATTTATTCTACTTGAATTTTAAGATTTATTTTTTTATTTTTATTTAATTATTTTATGTTCATTGAAATTCATGTTTTTAATAGTTTTCAAATAAAATTAATTCAAGATAATTTTAGTACTTAATAGGATTAGAATAATTTCCTATGAAATTTGACCTTTGAAATTATTCACTATATTACTTGTTGACTATGTACACTTGCATAAATATGTTGTTAAATTTGACAACAATGACTTATATAAAAATTATACTAAATTATCATCACACTTATTAATAATGTACATTCTTATTTTGAAGAATAAGTATTTTATTATTCACACTTAAGGAGATATAATGTTTATAATCAATATCACTTTGAATATTTATTAAAAAAATGATGATTAAGTTTGTTTACTAATAGATTAGGTTATGAAGATCAATCTATTGATCCTCATAACTTGATCCATCAATGAACAATTGCTAGAAATTTTTCTTACATAAAAATAATAATGATTGTTTTCATGGTATTTATGAAGCAGTTTCTTGCTTTCATATCTGTAATAACCATTTTAATCTTTAAGACTATTATTAGTGAACTCTTATAAAAATACATGCTTTTTTTATTACTAATGCTTTTAAATTCACTCTATTAAATTAGCAATATTAAAAAGAAATAGAGTTATCTTTATCTATTTTGAAATAATAACTTAACATAGTTATGGCATAAAAAGGATGATAGCCTAGGAGCAGTAACTTATTATTAGGATTCAAATTAACAGACGCAGTAGAATTTCAAAATTTTGATCCAAAACCTCTATAGGATCCATGCCAAAGTCATAAATCAGTATTAGGGTTTTACCTTATTTGTGCTCGTGTTCTTTCTGAATGAATTCTTG
Organism: Sindora glabra; assembly: GCA_020226215.1. NCBI lineage: Eukaryota > Viridiplantae > Streptophyta > Magnoliopsida > Fabales > Fabaceae > Sindora > Sindora glabra. The sequence goes on from CM035236.1 coordinate 2,214,630, forward strand.
AGAGATCGAGATGAATCAAACACTGGCCGGAAGGTACAGTGTCTCTACGGGTATCTACACGGAGTGAATAACAACTTCTCTCTTCCATGAAGCTGCTAGGATTCATTTCTCTCGCTAGGATTGAATTTGGACATTTTCTAGAGTGATTTTAGGTTTGATGAAGCTTATGAGCGTGAATTAAAAGGTGCTACCTTCAAGTCCTTATATAGAACTAAGGCATATCACAATCCTAGTCCTATTAGGATAATACTTCAAAAATCCTAATCACACTAAATAACTATCACCTTATCCTTATCTTAAAGAGAGTGAGGAGAGATAGGACTTATCTATTAATTATCTAATATTAGATAATAATAATATTATCTCATAATATAATTATCTAATATTAAATTAGCATATAATTATCTAATATCTAATAACGTAATTATCTGATATTACTTTAATATCAAATAATATCACATAATATATATAATATATATATGCATAAAAATAAGTCCAATTAATTGAATTTTAATTCAACTAAACCCTAATTAATTATTATTTTATTCTTACTCTTTTTGTGTGACCTTGTAGGTTTTTACTACATTGATAATGATTCATTTTGGGTCATAGATAGTGAACGGTATCTAGTAATACATCACTATCACTCAAGTAGTAAGAATGTCTATGATTTGACATCTACCTAATATATTATTAATATTTTGCATCATAATCCCTTTTGTAACAATATCCAAATCGAACTGGACGCATGGAGTGTGTCATTCTCGTCAATATTCAATTTATATTTCTTGATACTGAGTAGACTTAAAATAAATGATCAATATCACATATTGATCCAATTGAGCATGACCATGCATTTCTAAGTCTCACCCAATCAACGTCCTACTCGTCATCTCGATTAAAGGTGACGTAGGACGATATCAAAGTGAGTAACTCCTCATATAGGGAATGATAGTGACTTTAGGTCAAAGGATTATGCGCATTTGTGATCATATGAGAATAACTAATGATACATTTATCCATATAGTATTCTCATAGTGGGTCAGTCCAGTACATTGTTCACTAAAAATGTACTCGTGTATTGACTTGATATCACATATCCATGATTCATAATCATCAGTTACTATACATACTAGTCTTGATGTCTTATTACTATTTTTTTCGTAATAATACTTGACTAGAGGCATTTTAGGAATAACAAAGTTATTCCAAGGATAATTATTATATTTAAGTTATAATTTATGCAAAATAAAATAAAATAAAATACAATAATTATATTGTCAAAATGAAACATAACACATTGTGTAATATTGCAATCATCTCTATAATTAGCTCTTAGGACACACACCAACACTTATATCTCAATAATTGATGATCAAGCAGTATCAATCACGTATTATTCTTTTATATCATGCAAATAAAAAATGAAATGAAAGAAAAACATAAAGTAAAAACCTAAATGAAATATGCAATGAAAGAAAAAGAAAACTATGGAGGCAATTTATAGATAATATAAAATATTTTATGTTAGTTATTAACAAATAATTGATTTGATATACTTTTTAGATATCGATTATTTTAAAAATCGATGTTGTAAGTCTTCACTTCATGAATGTTATAATGCATTTTAAACTATAAAGTAAAAACTTAAATAAAATATGGAATAAAAGAGAGATTATTTAGTAAAAACCTAAATAAAATATGGAATGAAAGAAAAAGGAAACTATGGAGGCAATTTATAGGTAATATAGAACATTTTACATTAGTTATTAATAGATAATTGATATCTTAGATCCATTGATATACATTTTAGATATTGATTATTTTAAAAACTGACAATGTAAGTCTTCACCCCATAAATGTTATAATGCATTTTAAACTATAGAGTAAAAACTTAATGAAATATGGAATGAAAGTGAAATTATATAGTAAAAACCTAAATGAAATATGAAATGAAAGAAAAAGGAAACTATGGAGGTAATTTATAAGTAATACAAAACATTTCACTTTAGTTATTAATAGATAATTGATATCTTAATTCTATTCATATACTTTTCAAATATCGATTATTTTAAAAATTGATATTATAAGTCTTCACCTCATAAATGTTATAATGCATTTTAAATTATTAAACCATTGAAATATAAATAATTTTTATAATTTTTAATAATATTATAAATACAAACATTAATTAGTTGTAGACAACTTTTAGAAGTCAGTTTTGAAATGCAACTAATGTCTAAAATATCAATATTCTTTATAGTTTCTAATAAAATTATAAATACAAATATTAATTAACAGTTAATGATTTTTAGACATTGATTTAATATATAACTATTGTCTTAAGGTTTCCTATGTTAAACCTTGCATCTCTTATTGAAAAATAAGGCTTTATAATATTAATTTAATATTATAACTAAAGTGGTAAGTTGTACTTACTCTTAAAAAATATTATCATGCTATTATAAATACCAATTTTTGCTTTAATCGACATAAATAAGGTAATATTAAAGGACAAATATATAATAAATTATTACTAATGTATCAATTTTCTTTTTAAATTGAAAGTTGAACCTTTAAACCTACCTGTGTTAGTTTCAAATTTAATATTGAAGTTGCCCTACTTAGAACTTGTGGTGACTTGAACCTCTCATTTTATCTGTCACTTTGAGATAGAAAAGCTAAGGCCTCTTCATTAAACCAAAACCATCAAATTGTGCAAAAGTAGTGTCTCTAACCTTTGTTTTACTTTCAGATGGTTCTATAACCATTATTCCTTCCCTGAAAAATGAGTAATGGAATCCATTACAAGCCTTTTTCAGGAAACATGACTAAACTTTTTCGTTATTTTCATTGATAAAATTAGCATATAAAATTTGTTAATTGTACAACTTATCTCATGATATGCTAAGATAACCTCATTAGAATGAGGATGGTTGCTTAGCTTAGATGTTGGTGATAAACATGTTGGGCTAGCCATTTCGAACATTTGGAACAAAGTTACTTCGCTTCCTAGGAAAGAAGTCACACATACCTATTTCAAATGATAGTTGTTAAATTATAAATTTATAATGATTAACTACTCATAATATTTTTTTGAGAAAAATATAAAATGCTCTCCTTAAAATTTAGGTAGATGAATTTTATTCCTTTCAATTTTAAAAGTTTAGAAATCATTTCTTAAATTATATAAAACTTAAATTAACATCAATTGTTAACTTAATTTATTATTCTATTAAATTACAAAACTTTTGTATAATCTTTTTAAACAAGTATTATAATATTATAATATAATTTATTTTCTACAAATAATATTTATGATATAATTAATAGAAATTAAATTAGATATATAGAGTTTTAATTAAATGATAATAAATTAGTTGTAAAATTATATAAAAAATATGAAATAAATAAATATACTATTATATTATGACTCTTATTTAAAAAAATTATTAAAAATTGATATTATTTAGTAAAATAATTAATTAAATTGATAATGAAAGTTTATTCTAGAATATGTGAAATTTAAGAAAGTACTTTTAAAATTTTTAAAGTACAAATGACAAAATTCATCTATCTCAAAATTGAATGAAGTATTTCATATTTTTCCCAATTTTATTTATTGCACAAATTTAGGCTAGATCTTGGCAACATCAATGCAAATAAGTACGAGAATGTGTTAGATATACATATGTTAAGAGAATACTGCATATTTTCAAAAGATTAAGGATACCAACATTATAAATATATTACATGTATAAAAACTACAATGCAATTAATTATCAATGTGCTTCAAATTTTAAAAAATTTCAATTAAAGATACTTTTTTAGCATTTAGTTTCAAACATAAAATGGTAATTTCATAAATGAATAACAAAGGATATGGATTGTCTAGTATTCGGTGCTGAGACATATTGGACATGATACTTATAATAAAAATGAATTATCAATACTTTATAGGTTTTAGCTTTATGAAATATGTAATTGATATGAATGAGCTTCACATGTTTAAATGTGAAAAATCTTACTGTTTTGGTCTATGGTGTCTTAAATTAGAACAAAAAATTACAATTAGGTTGAAAAGAGTTGCTGGTATATCTTTTACACCCAAATACACCTTAATACGCTTTTGCTTTCCTTGGCTTGTAGAGGTTATGTTGGCAGAGGCTTTTGCCTTGTACACGATCCAATGTTACATGGAACTATAGCAAATTGGCAACATGTTTCCCTTTAATGTCAGTTTACTATTGCATATGTTTTAATTCATCATTCATGGTCATTCAAGTAACAATTTTGTGTAGAGAAATCCATTATGATCATTTATGGTTTACATATTTCCGAATTGATCCATTGTAGGACCAAGTCCATGCCATAATAGCATTTATTGCGCATATACGAATTAATGAACTTTCTTTGAAGGGCTTCATTATTAGCTATCCTTTTGACAGAAAGTGATTTTCTCTAGATGTATGATTTACGTCTTTAGCCATTGATGCACTACAGATCACTATTCTTTCCCTTATTCTAGTTATCTGCTTTTCATTAGGTTGTATAAGTGAAGATTTTTATTGATGAACTTCAAAAAATAAGAAAATTTGACGGTTTGAAGGATATATATTGAAATGAGTGCTTCATATCAAAGGTGATGCATGTCATTAATATTTTAGAATAAGAGGAATTTACATATTTTCAAGTTACGATATCTCTTGCATGATAAGTGATAACTTACTCATCTAGGCTTCAATTTTTTTACACTCTAAGAAGTTACATCTACAACATTTGAACATCTGTCCAGTTCATTTTAAGATTATACATGACATGTGATGTTTGTTGCTATTGGAATACTTTAAGAACCTTGATATCATTTACTCAAACTGTTGTTATTTACTATTCTTTTTCTAGGTACCTTGAACTTTACATTTTGAATATGATTTTTTTCTTCAATTTTTATAACAACTAGATTAGAAATTTGATTTATATGGTTGAATTGACATGTAATTATATGTTGCATTTTGTAAGGATGAAAAACCCAAAAAGACTAAAAAAGTTAAAGATAAGCTAAAATCTAATCTAAATATCAATCTTAGCTAATTTGAACAAGGAAAAGTAGTTGAGCTATCTAAAGGAAGTCCAAAGCTATGACCCATGATCTAATTGGGCATACTTGAAATTTTTGCTTAACCCATGGGCAAAATAATTCAAATTGATAAAAAGAAAAGAAAATCTAGATAATTAAAATTCTTTTTAGTAAATTCAATTTAGATAAGAATTACCAAATGGTAAATATAAACTTCGATTTAGAGAAATTAAATCATTTGATAAAAAAAAGATTTGATTACTGATTAAGCATTGGAATCTAGTTGCTAAAAAATCCTCAAATTAATAAGAAAAAGTGAAGGGTGTAGAAAAGGAATTTTAATTTGAAAAGCTCAAAAATTTAATTTTTGGGACCTTTATTAAGTTTTTAAAACTTATAAAAATGTAAAGGAGTTAGCAAAATATTAAACAAACCTTTTTATGAATCGTAACAAACTTTTACACAAATCACATGAATTACTTAATTTTACAATAGTTTTGAATTCATGAGAATTTTCTTATTTCTCCACAAATGAATTTTGAATTTTCAAAAATATGATTGAATGATGCCTTGAAGTAATTAAACTATAAAAGCATAATTATTTTCAAAAAGTATAAATTTCTCTAAATATTTTTGAAAAATCATAATTTAGCCTATTGGGAACCAATTTCATGCTTAATTAAGTAATTACAACCTAATATATGTATTAAGCTTTGATTAATCTAAAAAACTAGACACAAGGGCTTTATAATGGCCCCTGAGGTCATGCAATGAGTCTTTGGTGGCAAAAATTCATAAAAAAAAATTTTACCTAGGTATTTACCACCAATAACATAGTAACTTGGATCCCATTGCATATGTGTTTCTTCTCTCACCAAGTAAAAATTAGCTTATCCTTGCTTTAACAAACACTCATTATATAAAAGCTAAAAAAAAGAAGACCAAAAGCTACTATTCTTTTATATACCTTCTATTTAGAAACTTAACCCTTTCAAAGCTAGCTTTATACTTTTAATATTTTTTAAACCTTTCACACTCATTCAGACTTTCTCTCTTCCAATTACACATGTCTTTTAGGGCCCAAAAGAGGAAGTAAGGTCTTGTTTTCACTCTTGGCAAATTTTAACCACCATATATCATACCATTTTAAACAAAACACCAAAATCTTTCTTTTTAACCTCCAGTAAGCCTAAGATCTTCCATAACCAATTGCAAAGGTATGTTTTTCCTACATGTTTTCATCTCATTTTCATATTATGACTTCTTAAAGTTTAAGAGAAAATAAAGACTTTAATTTTTTTGCTTAAAAATCATGATTTCACTTATAAAAGGGTCATTTTATGAAATCTTGTTAGGTTTCTTGCTACCACCAAATACTTTTCAAGTAAGTTGATAGCTTACCTTCCTTGTTATAAGTTTCTACTAGTGAAATTATGCTTTAAAAGTTATAATTGCATGGTTGTGATCCTTAGAAAATTTTATGAACATATCTAAAGAAAATATACATCAAAGAATGATAGAACATGTTTATGTTCTACGAAATTTCTTAAAATGTTAGTATAATTTTAGACATGTCACTAGCACATCCATATCCCCAATAGACTTATTAAATTATAAATTTTAAAAGGTATGCTAAGATTTATTAAAAGTATGATTATAACATTGAAAACTTCATGCTTATAAGGTTTTATATCACTAGTTGAACATATAAAGTAAAAGTAATGCATAAAAATTAGTGATTTTATAATATCCCTAAGTGGTATATTATATATACCATTACTAGTATGCCAAAATTTACTAGCACTTTTACAGTTTAGTGTGCTCTAATGAGAGGAATTTTTAGATGGGTAACCTTTTGAGAAGTCCCTTATGTTTTATTAAGTTTAATTAAATAAATACTCTAATAACCCAAATAAAAGTGAAATTTAAAAAAAAAGAGAAAAGAAGAAGAATACATGAGAGAGGAAATGTTTCAATTAGAGGTCCAATTGGGCAATCGGGTAAAATTTAGGTGAATCGTAAAAGCAAATTGAGCTTCTTCTTAATTCAAAACTTTGTGAAACCATTCTTAGGCATTAATGTGTGTTAAAATTTAATTAAGGAATTTTTCAGGAGTTTAGAAAAATTTTAGTAGAGCCTAACAAAAATTTTAGGATTTGGGTGAGCCAAAATTCAGTAAAATAAGTCTAGAATTGATATAATTCAATTTGGGTCATTTAAATTATTTTCAGGATGATTTGACATGTTTTCTAAAGCCCAAATTGAGTTTTTAAAGGTCCAGAACTGTGCATCCCAAAAGGGAAAACTTAGGAGGAAAGCCAAGGATAAATGTGAAAAAAGTGAGAAAAGTGAGGGATATTGTTGTAAAAAAAGTTTCATCTCTAGACTTTTCTTGAATTCTCTCTATTTTTGTAGTCATTTTTAGTAGCTAAAACATGCCCTCATGTTGGTTAAATAATTAGTAAAAAAAATTTTTAAAGCAATTCTACATACTTGAAAATAATTGGTTCATGTTTTGACTTCCAAATTAACCTTTTTCTTAAAACTCTTTTCATCACTCCTAAGCACTCATTTTCTGCATTCTTTTTCAGCAAAAAATCGTGGCCTTCTCTCTATATTAGCAAGCTTTCCAGCTCATTTTCAATTTATAAAAATTCCCATAAGAGAATTTCCTACAAGATTTCAAGAGGTAACCATGCAATTTCTTTCCTTTCTTCATGCTCTTATCGAAGATCTTTTTCAAAAAAATAAATTTCTCTAAAACTTAATTTATTGTTTTAACTAGAGTTCAGTTATCCCTATGGTTCCTTTAACATACTAGAAGGCAAAAAACTTAAGGTGAGTGGCAATCTTTCCATTTCCTTAAGAGATTTCATATGGAAATTGCAAGATATGATAATATTTTGAATGATGTTGTTATGTTGTATTCTATTTTATGTGATTTTGTTTAGTTGAGTTTTAATGAATGACTTAAGAATGCTAGGATGTCATTAGGTTGTTAATTAAGTAAAGAAAGGTCCCAGTAAGTTTAGGTAAAGTATGGTGAAGGATTGAAATAGGTTTAGTTGGAAATTGTTAAAAGCTGAGAAGTTTTTATGTTGTGCTGGGGAACTGCACGAGTTAGGCAATTTTAAGGAGCCATTACGAGTTGTTAAAAATTTATTTCTTACCATTTTATTATTGTCTATGATGTTAGGATGTGTGGAGAATATTTTGAGCATTTTCATAAATTTTTAGAAATATGAAATGTGAGTTGTTATAAGCCTAGGTCAGATTGCTCCAAAATTGAACATTCAAAAATTTGCTTTTGCATTTTGAAGTTTTAAGGTATCAAATGGTGTTTATAAAAGCTGTAAAAATTCATGGGAGTCCTTCTATATGTTAGAAAAATTGTTACAAAATTTGGTAGTAATTGGAGTTCATTTTCCTATTCAAAAAAATTCCCCATTTTAGAAGCCCCAATGTTATCCAATGCTGAAATAGTTTTAGAAGCTTAAAGTCCACGAATTTTCTGGACGAATATTCCAAAAAAAAAATTCAAAAACCAAGGCCATAATTTGGCCAATTATTATGTTCAAAATATCATAGATTTAATTAAGCATTTTTAGCAATGATTTAAGTGCCAATAAAGGGGTTCCTTATTAGAAGACTTTCTCTGCTGTCTTGTTTTAGAAAAGTACAGTGAACAGTACCTAAATCTCATTTTTTGCTATATAATTGATGATTATTGCTTGGCATTGTATTTCTAATACATGTAAGGTGATGGCAAGTGAATTTGATGAATTCTAGAATTTATTTAAATGCTACAAAGTGGTAGCAAACATAATGACCAATTGTGGTGCCTAACTAGTACTTGAATATTATGAAAGTTTAATACTTGAGATTGATAATCATACAAATATAATTGACTCATATGAAGACTTAAACCCTTTTGTATGCCATAATTGATGATCAAAATTAGATAAAACATTAATGGCTAGTTAGTATTTGACCATCCCCTCATGAGTTAATGATTATACTTTGAAAGAGCAAATGGAAAATCACTATTAGCCAATGATGACTTACTCAAATTATATTCATTTTTTAATATGGGGAAGATGGTCATGGGCTAACTGTATCCTTCTAAATGAAGGAAAGGAGTGGTTAAGGTTAGATGGACAAGGCTGGAGATGAGTGGGATAAGGTTGAATCGAAGTTACAAGGAGAAACCTATATACCAATACTAGCCATTTTCTAATAATGAGTTTAAGTATACAACTAATTAATAATTTGAAAAAAAATCTATTATAGAATTACTCATAGCATAACTTAGAAGTGTACATACCTCAATGGTGAAAACTCTTAGGAAAAAGGGAAAGTAACCATTCATTAAGTATTCTTATACTCATACTCCTTGATGTTATATTTTTATCTATAGATAAAGAGTATGGAGTCAATCTAGTAACATGACGTATGCATCAAGACATTCATATCCCTACGAGATACTTATCAGAATCGATAAAAAGCAATGAGTCAGGTGTATGGGGTCCGAAGTAAAGTAAAATCAATATATGTAAATTAGTTATAAGTAGACATATTTGTACCTAATGTTTTAAAATTATTATTGTAAATTATTTTGGTATATATACCAAGTACTTTAAATTTTCAATCGCACATGCACATCATAAAGTTTGTTTATACATAAAGTAATTTCTTATAATTACAATATAAATTATATAGGTGTGGTAATTGAAAATATCAATTAGGCTTGTAAAGGTTTATGATTGGCTATTTGGGTACTAGTTGGATACCTTTATGCTAGTCACGATGCTTGGAAATTGGATCATGTTAGATTTGAACCCTAAGGTGTTGGATATATTATTAAAAGATATTTAGGTTGTACCCATGAGCCTACCTCGTAAAAATAAGTGAAATTGTGAACACTAATGCCCATAATTTACCCAGGAAATACTAGGAAAAATATTTTGTAAAAATTATAACAAATTTGTGTAAATGTGAATGATTAAGTTAACAAGGTATTTTGAAGTTTTTATATGTAATTAAACTTGAACAAATACCTTAGACATATTTGAACTCATTGAACAAATAGAACTTGGAATTATGACCTATAGGGAGTTGACCCTTAATTAGGTTATAGATTTTATGAACTTGGACTTATAAACTTATTGGACTTTTGAACAATATATATGGACATCAAGATTAGATTTTTACCACTTTAACAAAGTTTGTTTTAGATATGAAATAAATTGGCATGACAAAAATGGTATTTTAATCATATTAAAATTTTATGTTACATAATAAGCCTTGTACAGCTATGTCTTATAGTATTTTTCCTTGTAAGGCACATTAATATATAATTGTAGGGAAGTTGGTTAACTGCACTATCACTTTTCTACTAAAGAAAAGAAGTGTGGTTAGCATTGGGTGGCAAAAAGGTAAAAAAAAAGTAAGTTAAGGTTAAAAAGAATAATAAGAAGGTTGATAAAACTTATAAGTCAAGAGGAGAGTGAATTAACTTTTTCAAAAATTAACAAGTAAAATTTTGACGAGACTTAATAATAAAACCATGAAGTTTAATATAAAAAATTTGGTATTTTAATGAATATGTAGTTTTAAAAATATAAAATATCTTAATAATGATTGAAAGCATTTTGTTTGAGATTTTTAAGAAGGCTTTCTTTGATCAAAATGATTAAAAGACGCGAACCTTCCTTTGTAATGATATAATATTTTTAAAACAAAAAGGTAAGTAAAAGAATAAAGAAACAATACCAAAATTTTTTATAGAGATTCGATTGTTTAAATGGAAATACCTTTTGGGTCTATTTCTCTTTTCTTAAGCTACCAAGTATCGTTCAAGAGGTATTCACTGACTTTTTATTAAATTACAATACCTAACTTTATAATATTCTCCTAATCTATACTAAAGTTTTTACAACCACATAACTTTACAAGATCTTCTAAATCTCAATTAGGATTTCAATCACCACTAACTTAGCAAGATTTATAACCTTTACTAGGATTTTAAAATTACATAACTTTATAAGATTTGCTAATCTCTACTAGAATTTCATAAGATACAGAATATTTTTGAAACAAGGTTTTCTTTGATCAAAATGATTAAAAGTTGTGAGCCTTCCTTTTTAATGATATAATACTTTTGAAACAAAAAAGTAAGTAAAAGACTAAAGAAATTATATCGAAAATTTCTATAGAGATTTGACTGTTTAAATGAGAATACCTTTTAGGTCTATTTCTGTTTTCTCAAGCTACCAAATATCATTCAAGGTATCCACTAATTTTATCAAGTTACAAGATCTATACTAGGATTTTTACAACTACTTAACTTTATAAGATCTTCCAAATCTCGATTAGAATTTCAATCACCACTTAACTTTACAAGATTTATAATCTCGACTAGGATTTTATAACCACATAACTTTATAAGATTTATTAGTCTCCATTAAAATTTTACAAGATATAAGAAGGATTTTTCTTATAATCTCTTAAAGAGATTTTATGAACTTTCACTTAATAACACTTTTAAAGTAGATATGCAAGTTTTAGTTTTAAAGTGAGAAGAAGAAAAGAGCTTCGATTTTTTCAAATGAGAGCTAGAGAGAATTTGTAAGTTGTAATGCAATGCTTATTCTTCTTATCTACATAGACATGTAACCTATTTATAGACATAAATACTAATGAAATAACTTTAGTTTCAAGTTATCTTTTCTTTGGCTCTAAGTTAGTTTTAGTCTCTAAATTTGAATTTAAACTTTTAGCTCTAAGATGCTTTTAGGCTTCAAGATTTGAAATTTAAACTTTAGGTTCTAAGGCACTTTTAGGATTTAAGATTTGAAATTTTAAAAAAATGGCTCTATAAAAAGTTGACTTACCTAAAAAGCTTCCTGAATTATCACATGTTTTGAACATATCATATGTGTACTATATAGTTCAGAATTCGACCACTTTTTCATCTTTTCTTAATTTTCATTTGAGAAAGCAACCATGTTGCTATTTCACTAAAAGTAGATTTTATTCTAGAAATTTAATCTAGTTAGCTTATATTGCATGAATACTATTTGAAATTGTTTATTCAACTATGAAAGAGGTGTCACAATATCATATATTATTTTTTATTAATTTTAGCACATGTTAGATAATTTAAAATTTAAAATTCCTTTTATTTGGATTTTCCCACCCTTGAACATTAAAAAAGCTCATAATGACTACTAAATATTAAACATTGGATTTAATTATTTTTTATTTGAAAAATAAATAATAAATTATAGTTAATAAGATAATTACTTGAAAATTAAGTTTGGTATTTTCAAAATAAAAATAAATGAAAAATTGTAAAACACTTTTTTTCATATGAGTAAATATACTTTTTAAAAAATAAACTGAGCTTTGAAAGTATGGAAATGTGATAGCCCAATGTCTATTAAATATTTGATAAGTTAGAAAATCACAATCTATTAATTTTAAATCCAAATACATTTTATATATAATAAAAATTAATAAGCTTAAATTCTAACTTATATTTATAAATTGTAATAATTTATAAATCTAATTTATTTCCCATTTGTTTCCTAAAAGGTAACCTATATACCATTTGCTTTTTTCTTTTAGCAAAAATGGTTATTTTAGTAAGATTTTTAAATTTTATATTCATGATTATGTAAGTATTTATGTCTACATATATTTCATTAGTCAAAACTAACTAGAAAAAGGTTTAATAACTTTTTACTGAATTTTCATGCTTATTATTTTCTATTTAATTGTGTTGTAGAAAATCTCTTAATGAATTTATTATCTAGTTTTCTTATCTTGATTGTAGACTGCTTTACTAAGTATTATTATACACAATAGTGGTAGACATTTCCAATCCACAATATAACACATCTATAAGACTAATTCTTTTAGGGTGGCTTCTTAACATCTCTAGCCCAAATGTCACATTTATTGATAATTTGGAATAAGAGAGTGGGAACCTACTACCATTACATCCTATTAACCAGTAACTCCCTTTAAATTAATAAGTTTAAACTTTATCACGACTAAATACAACATGTAAATCTAAAGGTATAAAGCCCAATATTTTTATGAACTAATTTGTATAGGGCCATAAAATCCAAAACATATTTTATTTTGCATATTTTCACTCTTAATAGCTAAAACATTTTAATTAGTATATTTACAAAATCATGATAATACCTCTAAATTAATTTGTTTATATACATCAACATACATGGATGTATATATTTTACCTGTATAATATTTTTAGAATTTATTTGATTCATGAGGTATTGATTTTAGAAAAGAAGTTTAATAATATCAGATAATTATGTAATGTTGAAAGAATCTTATATTTAATTATGAATATTTTGGATAAATTATTTTATAAAAAGTTTTTTATTTTAATTTTATTATTTCCTTTCACAAACTTTCTCACTTTGTTATTATGTAATATTATCATAAATAATTCCATTTTCTCTAAAGCATTTTCTACAAGAAAAATCTTAGAGAACTCATTTTTTATAATTTAGGACTTCATTCTTTAAATCACATAGTTACCATATTTTTAAATAATTATCAATAAAATATATGAGTTTTATTGACATGATCTTATTCTATTATGTTTATTTTATGCTTTAATTTGCCCATATGTAACTAGAAAATTTAGTCATCTTTCCATATGCAAGTGTCATGGTTTTTCCTAGGAAAAATCAAGGAAAAATACAAAGTATATTTTCATATGTTGTCAAGAATCCATTTATTTCCAAAGTTTTCTAAAATCATATGTAACTTTTTTTGAATAAACCAAGTGCATGGTTTTAATAAAGAAGAAGGAAAAACTTCACAACATTGGTTTTCGTTTAGTATTAAGAAGAAGTTTTATCACAAGTTTTTCAAAAGGTTTTTTAATGTTGCTGTTTTCATAATCTTCAAGGAAAAGATACCTTGCTTTTATTTTTATAATTTTTTTAATCAAACTTATTCTTTTTGGAGAAATAAAAATTTATAAGTTTTTTTTTTGTAAAATAATATCATCGTATTCATAGAATTCTTATCCATCATAATATTTTATAGAAAAATTTAAAAAAGGTAGTTGTTTATATAGTTTTAAAATTAACTTAAAATTATTAATAATTTTTCCTTTATATAATTGTTTGATCACTTGTAAGTTATCAAAATTGTCAAAAGTGAACTTTTAATATGAAATATATTATTATTACTGCTACTACTACTTTTATTATTGAAAAATTAATTGATTAAAATCTCCTTGAATCTTTTATTTTTATGAAAAAAAAAGAAAGTTGAGAAAGGCTTGTAAAATGTTTATATGATATCTTTACGCTAATTACAATTAATCAAAAAATAAGTAGTGACAGGGTTGGTATCAAAGTATGATTTTGAGTTACTATAAAAAGTAAGAACTATGAGGAATACACATACATGCACGTGTGCGTGTATAAACATATTTTCAAAACTAATAGTTTGTATAGGAAAGAAGCTTTAGCTAAAAAAGCCTAGAAGGAATAAATATAAAACTTAAATTAAAACTTATTATCTTGTAGGAGTTTAGCTAGATAAAGAAGGCATATTAGGGCATATTTAGAAAATTCTAAGAATGTTGGATCTTTTAATTTGCTTATAAGAAATGAATAACAAGAAATATCAGCTTAGGTTATAACCTTATAGTAAACAATATAAAAGTCTAGCATAAGCAGCAACCTAAAACCAAAACCAATCTTTAGATAAGGATGAAAACCAATAACAGTCACCTTCCTTAATAACACTAAGAGATAGGTTACAAATATTGTATAAGTTTTTGAAACTTAAGCCTCCGAGGTATACTGACACTAATCCTTTAATGGATCCTTTCCAATTCCTAAATCGAATTGCGAGGATAGGTAAAATGTTATGATATCTTGACACCAAGATGGTGGAGCTAGTTAGATACTAGTTAGATAAAGTAGCTCATTATTGGATCATCCAACATGTTGAACAATGGGATGAAGCTGCTAAACCTTTAACTTGTGATCAATTTTGAACTAATTTAGTGAATTATTTTCTTCCACCTAATGCTAGAGGAGACAAGGCATAAGAATTTGAACAATTAACTTGAGGAATGATATCACAATATGATATTTAATTCACTCAACTTACTCATTATGTTAGACATTTGATACCTATTAAAAGGGTAAGAATGGAAAGGTTCATGAATGGACTTAGGGACTACTTTTTTAATCGAGTTACTATATTTGATAGTACTAACTATTAGCAAGCCTTGAATTAAGTAATCCACTGAGGGATATAGTTTATAAAAATAAGAGAAATAGAAAGGATATTTAGGAGAAAGCAAATGACGTAAAGGTTCCTAATATCCTTATATCGATATTTTCAATCTATAGTATACCACATCTGCTAGACTAGCCCTTTTGGGGTGGCTTCCTAACATCCTGGGCTTAGAAATAACCAATATTGACAATCCAGAATAGGAAGGTACGAATCTATTAGCACTACCTTTTATTGATTAAATCACTTTTATCCTGACTAAATATAACATGTAACCTTAAAGGTATAAAGGCTAATATTTTTATGAACTAAGTATAAAGCCATAAGGTATAAAACATATTTTATTCTACATATTTTCTCAATTATTAGTCAAATCACTTTAATTAGTATATTTGCATAATTATAATAATACTTTTAAATTAACTTATCTATATACATCAATATACATGGATATATATATGTATTTTTTTACTAGTATAGTGTTTTTAAAATTTATACAATTCATGAGGTATTGATTTTAGAAAAGAAGTTTAATAAGATTAGACAATTATATAATGTTGAAAGAATATCGTATCTAGTTATGAATATCTTGGATAAATTGTTTTATAAAAAGATTTTGATTTTAGTATTACTTTTTTCTTCCATAAACTTCCACAAATTGTTGTTATGTAATATTATCATAAAGAATTTTATTTTCTCTTAAGTATCTTCCATAAAAAAAACTTGCAAGAGTTATTTTTCATAACTTAGGACTTTGTTCTTTAAATCATGCTATTACTGGATTTTCAAATAATTATTGGTCAAATATTTAAGTTTTACTAGTTTGATTCTATTCTATTATGTCTATTTTATACTTTAATTTACCAATATACAATCAAAGAAATCAATCATCTTTCCATGTGCAGGGATTATAATTTTTCTTAGGAAAAATCAAGGAAAACTACAAACTGTACTTCCATTTATTGTCAAGAATCCATCTATTTCCAAAGTTTTCTAAAATCATATATAACTTCTTTTGAATAAATCAAGCACATAATTTTAATAAAGAAGAAGTAGAAACTTCACTAGTATTAGTTTTCATTTAATATTAAGAAGAATTACATCATATGTTTTCCAAAAGATATTCTAATATTGTTATTTTCACAATCTTCAAGAAAAAATATATCTTACTTTTGTTCTTATAAATATTTTCTTGTCAAATTCACTATTTCAAAGAAATAAAAATGTAATTTTTTTTGTAAAATAGTATTATTATATTCACAAAATTTTCATCTTGCATAATGTTATATAGAAAAAATTTTGAACTGCAATTGCCTATATGATTTTCAAATTAACTTAAAATTTTTAGTAGTTTTTCCTTCATGTAATTGTTTAATCACTTGCAAGTTATTAAAATTATTGAAAGTGAATTTTTGGTTTAAAATATATTATTATTATTATTATTGTTGTTGCTGCTGTTGTTATACTACTTTTACCATTAAGAAAAATTATTGATCAAAATCTTCTCGATTCTTCAATTTTTATTAAAATGGAAAAAAGTTAAAAAAAGTTTGTGAGGATATCTATATGACATCTTTATGTTGGTTACAATTAACTAAAAAATGGGTTATGACATGTAAATATAAAAATAAAATCGAAATAAACTTTTCCCGATGCATAAGTGCACATTAATGTTGTATATCCTCTACCATTAGGAGATATTTGTCATATTATTTTGAAATATTATGGTCAAGCATAATAATAAAAAACTTTGTTTTATAAAGAATGAATTTTGCATGGTTGTTGCTATACTAAGCCCTTTGAAACTTGAAAGGGCAAATAAAAATGTCCAAAAGCATGACCAAGATAAAACTATTCATAATTGACATAATAATTATTACCCAGTTCAATAAACTGTAGATTACAAATGTTTTGTTGCAATGCCTGAACCTAATTAATTAAATTTTGGACTAATTTCAATTTAGGTTGCTTTTGCACTCTCTCTAAATGCATATATTGTTAGATTTGTCAAAATAGACTAATTAAACTTTACTAGATTAGCTTAATAGGCAAAAGTTGTACATTAGGTGTCATGACCCTAATTCGATCGTGATCAGCATGGAACCCATCTCCAGTTTCCACCAACCTAATCTTAAATAATTACCTTGATTCATAATAACAAATGCCATACATTTATAAATAATCTAGCATTTTAGGAAGAAAACATTCAATGAGATTTCTATAAAAGATGAGAAAGTTAGACATGCTTACAATCCTCTCAAAATGAGAATAAGTAAGTCTAATTAACTCATAAGGATCAATTCTACATTCCCTCTATATGATTTTATGACAAATAAAAGGTTTAAAATATTTTATGTATATGAATTTATGCTACTAAAATATTATTAATGAGCTTTCATGAACTCCAGTTTTGAGTTAATGGAGATAGAGGCCTAACTTAGAAATCTGTAAAATAAAACATAGAGGTGTCAGTCTGGGGCTTAGTGAGTGAATAATTTATAAAAATAATAATGATTTATAATAACTTACCTATTAGTATATTCTCTTTTAACTAATCATATCACATCAAATATAATAGAAACTAAGTGCCAATGTTGATGAAATTAACACATGATCATTTCATTTTTTAATGTCTCATATATAAACACTTAAAGATAACTATAATCAAGTCACATCTTATTTGGAATAATAAGCAATGAATGAAATACAATTATTTACCTTTTATTTTTCAAGTCAGCCTTATACTTTCCATGAGTTTTCCATTCTTATCCTTCTAAAATCTGCCTTGTACCCTCCATAAACATGTCACCAGAAATTTTCTATTTGGTACTTATAACATCACCCCCTATCATATTTCTCATTTTTATCATCACTCATGGCATGATTCATAGTATAATTTTAGATATTAGAGCTCAAGCTTTATTTAATACAATCATAAGTTAATTCGATATACATCACGATATCTACCAGCATTATTATGTCTTCTTGTATGGCTATAAATATTTACACATATTATAGTAGTCAATTCTAAATGTTTCTCATCTCATGAATACTTAAGTTATGCTTTCATGCTATATTTATCACAATCCATTCTGCCTTTAGTTCTTAAAGACTAAATATCCATATTAGGCCATTATAAAGTATGAAAACATAAAACATATTGAATATGAGTTACTATTTAGTGACCATAGTTTTGACCTATGAGTGATATTTTAGGAATAACTTAAAAACTATAAATGTATTATTCATGAAACTCTTTTCATATGAAAATAGATTCAATTTCTTTTCCATAAACTACTTATTTGCTTAAATTGACTAAGTTTTGAAAAAGTTATGCCTTTTTGAAGTTAGACATAAAAGTTCTCTTTTTTGAATTTCAAATTTCATGACCTTTGCTTACTATTTTAATGATATCTAAAAATATACATAAGATTTTAATTTGAAACTAATTTCATTTAAAAGTAGACTCAATTACCTTTAAAATTATAGGTGATTTGTTTAAAACGGACATTAGACGAAAGAGTTATGCCCTTTCAAAATCGTATAAAATTCTATAGTCGATGAATCAATTCATCCACCTAGTTTTTGCCTCTAGACCTTTGGAATTGATTGATTACTCAATTCTAAAGCCCAATTTTGCCTTTGAACCTTTGGAATCGATTCATACACGAAAACCTCAATTTTCTATGAAATTTGCATTGTACATCTGACCCAAAACACCTCATAAACACATATAATGTACATCAAACTTAAATATAATTATTAATACACTTATCTAACATCATATACCACCCCTCTTCCTTATTTATTTCTTCAACCATATCAAAATAAGTCATATTCAAGTAAAATCATATAAAAACTCATATTTAATCAATTTCATCATAAAACCTCAAAATTTATAGATTTAGCTTGATTATCCACTCGCCTTATATGGAAAAAGGAAACTAAAAGGCTAGTTTGATAATTTTTAGTCCTAATCACATTAAAATTTATGGATTCTACAATTAGGGTTTAAAATACTTCATAAAATTAAATAAACTTCAAATATTTCATTAATTAAGAAGAAATAGAAGGAATTCTTGATGAAAACATTATTCTTACCTTGATTGAAGGAAGAATAAACGAGATTTCAGTCTTCTTGCTTGATTGAGGGAATTGTGGAAGAAATTCTTGCAGAGAGATGGAAGAATTGGAGGAATAGGGAGAAATGAAGAGAATATAGGGCTTAGGGCTAAAATGAGAAAAATAAGGTCCAAGGGGTATTTTTAAAAAAGTGTTCCTAAATCTCTTCCATACTCACATATTAGCTTATATTAGTATATAACTTTATACCTCAAGATTTTAATAAACTTTCTCCATTAAAATTTCACCCAAACTATATTCCCACATTCTTATTTTTATTAATTCTATTTTATTTCATGTTTCATATATAAGATTCTTAATTCACTTGAATTTACTAGTTATATTAATTATTTTTTCTCATATCATAATTTTTAATTTATTAATAATTAAGGGGGGTGTAACATTAGGTCAATCCTAAATTACACTATTTTTAATTAGATCAAGATTGGATCGAGTTACTATGGTATATATTTCAGTTGTAGGTTGATATTTACCAGATAGTATTAAATGGATTTTACAATCCATTATGCTTTAAATATTAATTTCAAATTAGTAGTAGTATTTACTTGAAATTCAATATTATTATTTTCATCATCATCACTATTATTATTTTTTAAATATTTTTGGTCAAAATGAAATTATATTTAAGAAATAATAACTACAATGAACAAGTCATAAAGAGATTATCTTATAGAAAATCACCTTCAAATTTCTAGTGGCATTAAAAATATTTTATTTAAATTTTTTTAAACTTATAAACTATAATATTAAAATAAAATATTATAATTTTTTTAGAATTTTAGTGTACCTTTGGTGGAATTATAAATTTTTATTATTAGTATTAATTGTGAATAGGACCACTATTACAATTGTAAGGAAATAAGTCAAGATGTGTTATTTTTTACTTGAAAAGCCTTAAATTATAAAGGTAAAAAGCATAAGACCTAATTTAGAAAACTTTTACTATTTATAAATAAAATGAATACAAATATTAATATATGAATATATTAGTATTTTTAATTTTCGTCTCTTTCATCAAATGATAATCCATCTTCTCTCAAATTATTTTGTTATCTATTCTTCACATTATATCTATCCTTGAAACAAGCAATCATCTCCAAGTTTTCATGATTTTTTTTATAAATGCTTGCCATCCAAAATTCATTGGCAAGAAAAAATGTATTTTCTAATGTTATTGAAAATATTGGAAGAGTTAGTATTTCATAACTTGTAAAAGAAAGGAGAGGATATTATGTACTTTATACTTTCTATCATTTTAAAATATTAAAATTTGATATATTAGTTACAATAGGTGTAAATAAAAAAAAACTAAACTCCTTGTTAATTAAGGAGAATTTATTAATTATACCTATGAAGTTGCCATATTTTTAATATATAGGATAAATTTAATATTTTAATAAATATTTTTAAAAGATAAATTTAATTTTAACATAAAAAATTATCCAATATTATTTTAATATATTTATATCTATTAATATATAATTTTAAATATATTAAAATTATAATTTTAATATATATATGTGTACATATATATGTACATACACATATTCATAAATTAATTCTATATAACTTATTATATATTACTAAGTTAACAAGCTAACATTTATTGATCTTGGCCTTCTAAATTAAGTTATTATTATTTTTTATATTAATATTAAATCAAATAAAATTATATTAATATTAAATTAATTCATTAAAACTTGACTAATTTTGAGATTTCTATATACCGTGACAAGATGGGCTGTAGAAGTTGGAGAGTGCACTCAATCTCCTATACTCGTTATTTATCAACCTCCCCACACATTGGAAAGAGAATTCAGGATTACGAGTTTCTCTAGGATTATAGGTTCCGCAAATATACAAGAGAAGTGGACCGAAAGTGAATTTGAGAGAATGAATTTAAATTTATCTGTAAATATTATATCAAAAAAATAGAGAAATCTCATGCTGGGGTGGGAAGGGTTAAGTTTCTATGGAAATTAAATAACTTCATCACTAGATGGTTAATTTTATGTTGAAAATTGTGTTTCTCCTTTGATTTGTTCATTTAGTTAAAGATTAATCCAAGTTTTCTATTCATTTTCAAATTAGGATTTATTAGAAAAAAGGTAATTATTTGTTAATAAAGTATTTAGAGAGTATATATTTGTATTAATTAAATATTTAGAGACTATAAATATTTAAATTGGGATAAAATTTTGAATATGAGAAAGATATGAGAATATGGAAATAGTGGATATGGAGGGGAGATACTTTGGAATGGAATTTGCAAGGGATGCTGGAGCACTGACAGGTAAAATATAGGGTTAAACTTCAAAGATTTTACGCATAATATTTATATTATTTTTGGTAATGATAATATGAATATAAATATTTGTATTAATAAAATATTCAGGGAGTAAAAATATTTGTACTAAAATAAGGTCTTTGAAGTACGAGAAAAAAAGTGAAATTATGTGCATAATGGTATAAAAGGAGACACTTTGGTATGGAATTTGCAAGGGGTGCAAGAGCTAATATATAGGCTAAGTTTGACAGAGTTTAGATATACTACTGTGTTCCGTTGGCATGATGGAATGAAATGAATTAGTAAAAAATAGAATGAATATTATATTCTAATTTTATATTTTATACAATAAAATAATGCAAAATTGAAGCAGAGAAAATGTAGTTAATAATAATAATATTCTTATCACAAAATAATAAATATTTTATTAAATAATTTAATATTATTAAAATATATAATATGATTAATAATAAAAAATAAAATTTAAAAATTTATCTTCAAAATTGTAATTAATAATTTTTTGATAATAAAACCATAAAAATTCTATTTTACTAAATTTTTTACATTGAATATTTTATAAAGAATACAAAAATATCTTATTTAGATTTTATTGTTAGAAATAATAATATCAAAATATTTTAATAAAAATATTTAAAATTAATATTATTTTATTTTTATTAACTAAGAATAATATCAAAATATATAAAATTATGAAAAATATGAGTATAAAGAAAAATATTTCAAGAACGATGGAATTTTTTAATTTTTTTTCACTTTTGCTATTAAATGAAACTTCCATCATTGCGTCGAGTATTATCATTTCAAAGTATACTTCAAAGAATATAATGAACAAATTTTTTTGACCATTTATTTTTTAATTTCATCCCATCTAATGAAACAGAACGTTAGTAATATTTTATATCTTTCTTATATGTATTTTTTTTGGAGTATTAGAGTTTTCTACGTTAGGTATTATATAAATTCGCGTGTTTTGGTTACTTAATATGTGTTTATTTAATCCGATGGGATTTTTTTATAATAATTTGTATTTGAAATAGGTGATTTAAAAATAAGAATACTTATCTTGTGTTCGAATGAAAAGGAATAAAAGGTAAAGAAAGTAAATAAAATAAAATAAGAGAATAAAAATAATTTTCATTTATTTTACTTGATTGAGTTGATAATAAAATAAAAAATAGATGATTGATAATTTTTTATCTGATTAAATACAAAATCACAAGTTTATTTTTAATAAATTTATCTTTAAAATATCAAATTTATCTTATCAAGTAGAATGAAAATATTTTTTATTTATTTGTTTCTTTTTGGTCCAATAGTATTTTTTCTTTTATTTTTATCCAAATAAAGAAAAATTATATTTTCTTTACTTTTTGAATTTTTTGTCTCTCCCCCTTCATTTGAACTAAACGCAGTTATTTATTCAATTTTTTTGCTAGTATGAATACCTTACTAAATTATCATAAAAAATGTGTATAACAAACGTTATTCAAAGGTTACAAACAAGGGCTCACAGACCTAGAAATTGACAAAATCTGAAAAGGACATATGCGTTTGGTACTTTGGTAGGGCACACTGTCCCTCCAATGCCACTGGTCTGCCGTTCCTAATAGTCTTTGTTTGCTGGTCTGTCTCTCTTATTATTTTTCTCCTTCTCAGTCAGAGAGATACTCATACTTCCACCATCTCTGCCTGACTAGTACGCACGGCATTAGAGAAAGGCTTGTTTCTAGACATTTTACAGCTATCTTTTTCACTCTCGCGAACGCACTTTATTCAAAAAGCTCATATTTTTAAATCATTTTACCTGCTCTCATTTCCCCACTCGCACTCTGTCTTTTCCGTCCTTGATTCCTCCCCTTCCGTTTCCTGCATTTTCCAGTCAAAACCCTAGATTTCAAATCTAGGGTTTTGTTGTAATGTGTCCAGGCTTGATTAAGGAACTCTCTGCTTACTAGCTTGAGTTTTCTTGGCTTAATCTTAGCCTCTGATTTTTCCACATTTCCCCCTCAATAAATTTTGTCATGGGTTATTAATAGTGACACTGTTTGAGCTCTAAAATTGTTTACTGCGTTTGCTCCTACTTTGGCAGACGTATCCCGTCTTTCGTGGCTTCTTAGATTACTCTGGTTAAATAGAACCCTTGCAATGCCATTCGTTTAGCACACGCTTGAAAAGCTTTGAGCTCGTCAATTGGATATCTCTTGTCACTGGGTTTGAGATCCCCTTTTTATCGTTTCTTTTATATTAAAAATTGAAACTTTTTCTCTTTTTGTTTAAGACCATTCAGGACAAATTCTGGCAAGACCCCTGTTTTGGTATTTTCATCTTTATTTGTATTTTGTTTGCTGGTTTAATTACTAGGTTGGCTGCAGTATACAATTTAATTTGAGTAGGATTTTACCCAAAAAAATAAGTTCTAGAAAGTTGGTGTATTTATCATCAATCTGCTAGTAAATGCATGGATGGGAGAGAAGCTATGGCATTCTCTGGTGGTTCAGCTTCATATTACATACACAGAGGAGGGGTTGCTGCGTCAGGTTCTGGAACACAGACTGGTGGATACCAAGCACCACCTGGTTTCAGACCAGTGCCAAACGCGAGCATTCCGACACAGTCAAATGTACGAGGTGGCTCAATGGGTTCTGCATTTGCAGGCGAGCCGCTGCGTGACAATTTTAGTCATGGCATGAACATGAGTGCCTCTCCTGGAGTGCTTTCGACCGGTGAATCTGTTAAAAAGAAAAGAGGGAGGCCCCGTAAATACGGTCCCGATGGTGCAGTTTCTTTGGCACTGTCTCCTATGTCTGCCAATGCTAATTCTACCCCAGGTTCAAGCACACCGATCCACAAACGGGCTAGAGGGAGGCCGCCTGGAAGTGGAAGGAAGCAACAATTAGCAACTTTGGGTATGAAATTTCTTTGAGAGTTATTATTTATTGATTCTATTCCCGCTGTGGTTAACATTTTCTAGATTTCTAGACGCAGTTTAGATATGAAACTTACCTTCAGCAAAACATTTGTTGTCAGTCTGTGCCTTGATTTCAATGCAGGAGTTCATAACCATTAAAAAATTTCCTAAATATTTTTCTGCTTTATTCGTTGGCTTTGAATAGTCAGTGAAACAGTTTTCGTTCTCTTATCTAGCTTCTTTTGATTTTGTTTATCGCTTAATGCTATTTCTAACCTGTAATGCAAGAATCTTCTGGGCATGTAAAGGACTGATTAGACAGAGAATTAATTTGAAAGAAATATCCATCATGATTTAATGTCTAGCGGTGTACTGACTGCAAAACTTAATCCTTGGACCTTGGTAGTCGACGATGACATTTGTGGATTTCGAAACTGTGAAAACTGGACTGTTTTTCCACTTTAGCCTTCTTGTTTTAGTGAAACTGTTTCTCTTGTGTTCTTGATAGCCTTAGGTAGGGACTAATAATTTTATACTTTTCTACTTAGATTTGGAGATGGGTGGAACTTTGACATTATTATTTATCTCTTCCCAGGTGAATGGATGAACAGTTCAGCAGGAATGGCCTTTGCACCTCATGTTATCACCATTGGAGCTGGAGAGGTAATTATATACTTCCAGTTTACTGGAGTTAAAAATTTTGATGCACTTTTTTAGTTCCATTATTATTCATTTCTTTAAAAACCTGGAGTTTAGATGTTGAGGATTTATATGTCTGCAACAGGATACATTTATTTTTAAACAGAAATGTTGTTCTGCTTATAGCAACAAGTGCAAAATACAATTTACTTAAGATACTGGTCTTGTGGCAGCACAGTCATTGCTGAAAGCAAGAAACAAAAAAGTTGTCATTTGCTCTCCTCTGAAACATTGCTTTCAGTGAGTTGGGAGAAGTTATGGTCAATAGACATTCAGAGGGCTTTTTCCCATATAACTACCAAGCATCTAAGATGATTAAAGTGTGCTTCATTAATAATTTAATGCTAGCTGGGATGATTGATATAATAATTTACCAGTAAAGCCATGATGGCCTTATGAATGGATTAAAGGAAAGGACATTGCTAAATGCACTTATGGAAGGAATAGTAATGTGAGCAGGGTTCATCAACCATGTATTAATGAAAGAATATGCTCATTCACAAATAAACATGGTTACAGAGTTCATGTGACACTGATTCTTTTCCCAATTCCAGTAAACAATTCTAATTTTAACATGATGAAAACTTTTAATCTTTTACTCTACAAGTAACTTAATTGATAGGATTTATTTATTTCAGGACATTGTAGCAAAGTTATTATTATACTCACAGCAGCGGCCAAGGGCACTCTGCATTTTGTCAGGCACTGGGACAGTTTCCTCAGTTTCTCTGCGTCAGCCAGCTTCCACCAGTATCAATGGCACATATGAGGTTAAAGCACTAAACCATTCTAGTCCTTTTTTCTCCGTTGCTAGCAATTTTATAAATGAAGTATCTTTTTCTTTGAAAAGAATTTCTTTTATTGATTTTTCATAATCTGAGTGGTGAAACATGCTTTTGAATCTTGAGAATAGACACCTCATTGATTCTTCATAATCTGAGTGGTTGCCATGGCTTTAAGCACTTTTCAAGATATTTAAGTTGCATTGCCAAATGTTCTACTTTTTTGGTTGCACCATAGCCGCAAATTGTTATGTAACCAAAATGATCCACTGAGTTGATTTCATTTCATTTTAACCTCTCTCTGTTGATTGAAGCTTTCATTTACTCTGGGTACAGCTTTTAAATGCCTAATGTTGCATTAAGAAACTAATTACCTATGTTTGTGTTAAGAAACTCATTTTGGCTTTTGCAGGGCCGTTTTCAAATATTGTGCTTGTCTGGTTCTTACTTGGTTGCTGAAGATGGTGGACCCCGGAGTAGAACAGGTGGCGTGAGTGCTTCTCTTTCTAGTCCTGATGGTCAAGTTATTGGTGGCAGTGTTGCTATGCTTACTGCAGCGAGCCCAGTGCAGGTTTCTTCTTGATTGCCGTGGAACCTAGTACACCATTATCTTCCTGTTAAATCTTTAACTATTCCTTTGGAACCACAAAAAATTTAGAATTTGATGAATTTGGAATTGAATTCATGGACAAATGGAATTGAATTCCATTTTTTCTTGATGTCTCGAAATGAGGGATTATTCATCCTTACTTGGCTTCCATATTCGAAACGATGATGAAAACATAGAGATGAGAAGGAAGCCTGTTGCATAATGAGGGATTATTTGCTTGCAGGTAATAGTTTGCAGTTTTGTATATGGAGGCACTAAGACCAAGACTAAGCAACTGGGCACAGCTAAAGATGATAACAGTTCTGAGCCTCAGAGTGGCGATAAACTTGCTAGTCCAGCTGGTGTTCTGCCTGCCCAAAACTACACCTCGTCTGCAACAGGCATTTGGCCTGGATCACGGTCGGCAGAACTTAAGAGCGCACACACTGGTATTGACTTGACGCGAGGATGAAAATTTATTCTGGATACATTGCAATTGCATTTCTGTATATATATGTGTTGTATTATATGAACTGAACCTGTGAGCATTGTACCTTTGCTAGCTACCTACTTGTTATCCCATTACTATTTTGGTGGGTAACAGGTTTGCTAACATTAACATATGCTGTAAGAAATCATCGACCATTTCAGAGTCAGTTAAATCTTCGGTGTAATCCAAAAACGTTGGGTAAACTCGGGAGTTTTGGGATCGAAGATTGTTAGATAGGGGAGCTGGAGAGTTCTGGGATCCCACCGATTAAATTTGACTTAATCTAACAGTGAAAACACCCCACTTTCTAAGAGGTAAGGGAAGTTGCTTGGAGAATTAACCTGTTGATAACATTTTCAAAGTTCCGGCTGTCTGTCTAGTTGACTGAACTGGAATATTGGAATTCACCAGTGTTTCAATTTTTGTGCCATTTGTGTTGCATTTTGAATTGTCCTGTGATATTTTTTCCAGCTGGCTGTAGACAGGCTTCCAGAAACACATGAAATTCATGTTTCATGC
The DNA here is from genome assembly GCA_020226215.1 of Sindora glabra. Lineage (NCBI taxonomy): Eukaryota > Viridiplantae > Streptophyta > Magnoliopsida > Fabales > Fabaceae > Sindora > Sindora glabra. The sequence continues at coordinate 2,242,444 of CM035236.1, forward strand.
CATGCGCATTCCCGCATGAAGGCAGCTGTTTGTATGTTTAAGCTGCTAAACTAATTGAGCGCTGCGCTCGTTTCTTGCTGAAGACAGCTATAAATTATTTCAACGTGTTTAATTCCTCAATAAAATTGGGATGATTTTTTTTTCCAGCATAAAGTGAAAAATTACCTTAGAGCTTTTTAATATATATTCGACGTCGAAGGTCGCAGACAGCGTCCCACCTTTATATTGAAAAAAAAAAACGTGAAGAACATGTGTTACTTTTAAATAAGCGTGTCGGTTTTATGCCCCTTCTTCGCCAACATTTTCCGGTCTCGTTACGGTGGTGCCTGCACTTTTTTGAGTCTCTTTTAATTTTAGGGTCTATACTCCCAGCCTTGGGATGGTATCCTTCAAAAAGTCCCCAATCTTAAATAGCTTTTGGGACAAAGTAAATTATATTTATCACCTTCAATATTTAAGTTAATTACATCCGTTTTTCTACTTTACCTCCTTTTAAGAAATAAACAATCGCTTTTTCGTTTTACAAAATAGAAGAGATGAAGCGTTGATCGCCATTTTCAGTCTCTCAGACGTGGGTAAGGTCTTTCAGCTAAAATAGTAAAACATAATTATAGAAGGAAACGAGCATTGCTGCGTTTCTGCGTTTCACGGCTTCAAGACACGTTAGATGCATTCTCTTTTGGCACAAACTGCACAAACGCTTAGTTTTGTCTAACTAGCAAAAGTAGTCTCCAGTCCATAGACTTCCAAGCACTGCTACCATTTTCTCTCACTATTAAAATTAAAACAAAAATTTCTTACAAGTACATGGCACAATCCAAGTTGAAGTAATTCTCCATGATTTAAAGTTAAAACAAAAATTTCTCACAAGCAGACAGCACAAGTCTATAAAACAGGGTATACCATGTTTACACTTCCATCAGGGAAAAACTAGTAATTCACAACTCAAGTACATCGGCATCTTTTTGGCCACAAACTGGACTAACATCTGAAACACAATTTTTTTTATTCATAATAACTAGTACACTACATTTTATTCATTAATGGCAACTTGGTGATTCATGCAGCCTCCAACAGCTTCTTCACATCCTTCTGCAGACATCAAGAGGAAAAAAAACACATCCTGTTAATGTAGAAGTCTTTAGTAAGTTGAGTATGTTCATATCTTTGTCGGACAAATTGTTTTACCTCAATGCTGAGAGGTGAAGTTGTTGGCGCATAACGCTCAACAACCTTTCCATCTTTATCAACAAGGAACTTAGAGAAGTTCCACTTGATGTCATCCCCAAAGAGCCCACCCTTGCTTGATTTTAGAAACTTGTATAGTGGAGCAGCACTGTCACCGTTTACATCCACCTACGTTAAAAGGGAACCAAGCAAGATTACCACAAGATCATGAACCCAAGTTGATGAACTTCAGCTTGAATGATTAACACATTCAAGATGGATAAACCATGATGTCGGGAATATTATGAATGTAGTAAACTGCTCTAGTACTCCAACAAACAGAGAAATTCATAAATGATAACTAACTCTCTTAGCGGAGAACATTAGGTCTACCTTTTCTACCATTCGGCTTGACTGCGTGATCAAATCATTCTCAACTTAAATATTTAGCTTCCTACTATAGTAATTACTTGTTGGCACAAGGTAGCCTCCAGCACAGGCCCAGAACATGCTAATAATCAAGCATTTGTGCCACACAGAAAACACCCAATAATTTTATCCGTATAGCTAATTTCAATATCAACAAAAATCATCCAATTAATTAAGAATCTAAGTTAAATCTATGTCTATGATCTATCTATTAAGAACAAGATCACAGGAAGTGAGAATAAGGACAGCTCCTACCTTGTCAAAAATGGGATATTCGGCTTTAAAGCGAGTACAAGCAAACTCCAGTATCTGTTCATTAGTTCCAGGCTCCTGGGCCCCAAACTGATTACAAGGGAATGCCAGAATTTCCAGACCTAGAGGAAAGAAAAAGTAGTAGTATAAAGAAAGTGACGCGGCAGAAAGTGGGGGTAAAAACCGCAAAACTCAAAGGGTGGTAAATGTATACATTGGATAGAATTAATATTAATAACAATGATGATTAACATGCAAAGTACAGACAATAGCAGATAGAAAGAGCTGGGAACAAATTTTTTTGTTAAACTCTAGTGCAAGCCTGTTAATAAGCATGAATATAACAAAGGGATAATCGTACCACAACGAACAGAGGAAACAACAACAGGGACAAAGATAGACTTAAATGGAAGAACATAAGAAACGGTAGCAAAGGCAAGCCAGCAAACCTTGATTTTTGTATTTCTCGTACAGCTGACTCAACTCTGTGTAGTTAGAGTTAGTCAATCCACTGCAGTGAACACGAAGAATCATTACTTGTTTAAATAATACAACAGAAATAAAGTTCAAAGGCAATCCAGCTCCCTAAGCAGGTATTTCATCTAGATCCCTTTTAAGTATGAACACGCGCTCCCACCGTTTATCCAGGTTAAGAGCTCGATTTCATATCATAGATTAGCACAATTTACGTTCATTACATTTGGAATCATCAAAGGTCTAGCTACATTGTTGAATTCACATGAGCTTCATCAATCACTGGTTCTAAAATAGATAAAGGAGTGAAAAGTTGGTGAGTACCATTGTGAGGCCACATTGACTATTAGAAGGACCTTTCCTCTGTAATCGCCGAGATTAACGTCATTTCCCCTGGCATCCTGCAAGCAAATGGCAAACAACAAAAATTATATCTTTAGTTGAGCCCATTTGAAAAATTGTCCAGGATTCTTCTCCTAACAATCTGTCGGAACCTCAGTTGCTTAAAACCCATTCAGGATTTCTGTTGTAAGAAATGACAATTTCAACTTCCAAAAACGAAAATTACGAAAAGAAGGGAAATTCAGCGCAAAATGACCGTAAGATTTCAAAGTAGCTTACTTTAACGGTGAAATCATGAATTGAGGCAGCGCTAGATTGGCCAGCCATAGTATGATCTGTTCTCAAAGCGAAAGACAGGGGGCTTGAAATCCCGACTGCTATAATCGGAGTGCTGCGTAAGGAATACTGAGAAGGAAGGAAACGGATTTGCTTGGAATTGGACAAGAGCTTATTTGAAAAGCCAGACAAGCTACGACAGGCGCAGTGAGCAGCGAATCTCGTATTTCTGCCCAACAAGATACGACTGGAAGAACCCAACATCGAACAAGATAAAAATTGGATAACCATAAACTTATAATTGCGTCGTGACTCCGCACGCGGCTTGGCTCGTGTCGTGTCGTGTCGTTGTAGTGGGTGGAAAATGCAATTCCACGTGTCACGTGGCCGTAAAACTTCAGATTATTTGGCTCAGACGTGAAATCGGCATCTCATCTTGACTTTTGAATTATAAGTTTTAAAAATTGTATTTTTCTAAAAACATGAACAATTAGAATTAGAAATAGAAATGTGATTCGGTGCTCTTTTAAATTTGAGATTTTTTTAATTTTTTTTAGTTTACAACTTATTTTTAAGAATTTTTAATTAGGTTAAATATTTGTAAAAAAAAGTTACAATTTTTAATAGGGTCGTCCAACGTTGAACTTCTCGTAGAGCAGCATTGAAGTAAATTTAAAAAATGAAGGTGAGGATGCCTACGTACAAGTATTTCACCTCCAAATTATGGCGTTTTGAGTTATGTTTAAATACAGTTTTTTATATTTTAAAAAAATTATTTTTGAAAATAACATTTGGAATAAAAATAAGTTTAAAAAATAATTAAAATTATTTTTTATTTTTAAATTATATATTTAAAAAAAAAATTTTAAAAATAAATTATAATACAATTTTTTTATTTTAAAAATAAAAAATAAAAAAATATTTTTAAAAATAGAAAACAAACGCACGAAAATTTCTGGACTCACTTTTCCTCTATCAAAATCAGACTAGGCCGTGAAGCGGAAGTTCTGGCCTGTGTTGAAGCTCAAACCTTTGAGCTGTCGTTTGTTTTGCCCGGCCTTTCAGGACCCATTTACCCGTTGGTTGTTGGTTGACGGCGTCGTTTTGCAGAAGCGAGTGTTATTTTATGTTATTTTTATCTTCTTAGGAGTGACTTGAACGAATCAGAGATTGCCTTCAAGTTGTGGGTGAACAAACGGAAGGGAAAGAAAAATGAAGCTGAGGGTGTATGTGGATCGCATGTCCCAGCCATCCCGGGCGGTGCTTATCTTTTGCAAGTAAATCCCTTCTCTCTTTTTCTGGATTACTATTTTGGTGTGTCATAACTAGATTATCATTTACGGAGAGTTGTTCGAAAACTGATAGAGTAAACGGGATAGAGTTCGAGGAGATCAAAGTGGAACTATTAAAGGGTCAGCAGTTATCTCCCGAATTCAAAGGTACATACGAGTTTTCTGTTACTTCTCAACTTACTATTCATGGCGGAAAACCGGCATGCTTGTTTATCAGAAAAGTTCTCATATTTTCATCTTTTGTTCACATTCTTGTTGCTTTTTGTCGCCTTTAGAAATAAACCCTTTCAAGAAAGTCCCTGCTATTGTTGATGGAAGATTTAAGCTATCTGAGGGGTACTTCCACTTCATCTCTCTTTTTCTCCCGGGTAATAGGATTTATGCTAATAATGTTTGTGGCCTTTTCTTTGGCAGCCATGCAATTCTTATCTATCTGGCATGTGCCTTTCCAGGAGTTGCAGACCATTGGTTAGTATGTTATCTAATTTCTATCATGGCAAATTTAGTTATATTCTACTTTGTGAATTTAAGATCCCTAAATGAGCAGAGGATAATGTGATTTGAAACTGTGGGGTCGGGTGTGGGGTTGGGTTGTGTATGAATTTAAAATACCCTCCTCCTTCTCTTTGCTTATGACAGTTTTTTCTATATATCCCATCAGGTACCCTGCTGATGTTTCTAGGAGAGCTAAAATCAACTCAGTGTTAGATTGGCATCACCTGAATTTACGCAGTGGTGCAGGTGCTTCTTAATTCCTTCTGTGTGTTTGGTTTAAGTGATCTTGTCTTGGTACTCATGTGAAACTTAACTTCATATTAATACTGTCCTTCCTCAAATGTGAGATATCTGGGGTTAGCAAGCCTTCTTCAAATGCTAAATAACTTTATATTCCCCCTACCCTATGGCTCTCATGGAAATTTGTATTTGAAGCATCCTTATTTAACTTGAGGAGTCGCAATTCTTCCGAGAGAAAGTTGGAGAAATGTTAACAAACGATTTTTAATGAATTCAATTATTAAACATCTAGATAACTAGAAAATAAAATTAAGCTTTACAAAATAAGTTTACATACCCTGCTCTGGATTATTTAATTAATGTTAGATGATTATAAATGATCAAACTCCAAGACCCTGAGGCAGACTGGAAAAATAGAAGGCTTTGCAAAATCTGTTTAATCTCCCTACAAAGTTGTTTGCATTAGCTGGTGCGTAACTGGGCAGTGTTGTATATTTTGAGGATGATTAATTTTAGCTTCTAAATCATATTGTGCTTGCACATACTCGTGCCTACCAGTAAATTTTTGGAGTATATTCTCTTGAGCAGGGTTGCGCACTCCTGCACCTTTTGTGTGCCAGTGCAGTTTTCTACTCCCCTCATTTTGTATGACCTGTTCTTTTTGCTCTTGTTATAGCCAAGTATGTTCTGAATTCTGTACTAGCTCCTCTATTCGGTCGGCCACTGAATCTTCAGGCAGCTGTAGAAGCTGAGAAACTTTTGTCCCTGTCTTTGTCCAAAATAGAGAACATTTGGCTGAACGGGAATGGACCGTTTTTGCTTGGTGGCTCTCAACCATCCATAGCAGATCTCAGCCTTGTTTGCGAAGTTATGCAATTGGAGGTATATGTGGTCATTATGTCATTTACTGTAATGCTGTTATCTCTCTATATTCGGCATGGTTGAGCTAGGAAATGTCTCCTACTGTTTATACTGGCCTAATTAAAACCAGCTTATATAGAGCAGGGATATGCAGGAAGAATCCTGATTCCCTGCCCTGTAGAATCTGGAGTAATGACATTTTTTTCATTCAGCTTTTACATGAGAAGGATCGTAGTCGAATTCTTGGCCCGCACAAGAAAGTTCAGCAATGGATTGAGAACACGCGAAATGCAACAAGACCTCACTTTGATGAAGTTCATAATATCCTCTATAAGGTCAAAGGGATACTTGTGCGGCAATCAAACCAAGGAGAAAACAAGACTGAATCCAGCACGAAAACTAGACTCGCTTCAAAGATGTAACAACGTGCTGGTTTCTGCATCACACAAATTTGTGCAATAAGATATTTTGCATGTATCTTGACGGATTGATACATGGAAGATGAACTTCCTATCTCTACCAAGCCAAAATGTAATTGTTCATAACTATATGAGAACACTATGCTGTAGCAAATAAATGCAACTGTCGCTTCAGAGTTAAATCGAGTCCTGGTATATGGGTCGATTATCTGCATTCATATGTCAACATTCAGAGAAAGGTTTGGAAACATGTATATATAACCATACACAGCCTGTCTAAACTTTGTCTTATTTGAGTTTTATTTCACTTTACAGACCCGGCAAAAGTGTTTTAGAGCACTACACAGGTAGCCAAAATATACAGATGGGGACCGGATTAGATTAGAATAGATTATGTCCGGCTCCGGCAACTGTGTAATTGGTTCTTATTCACAATTATAATTTTCCATCTAAGAGCAGATAATTGAGTATTGAATTGAATTGTCCGTGAAAGATGAATGCGTTTCATCTTTGATGGTGGCAGCAATCTTCAACTTTTGATATATTCTATCTCTTGCATAAACATGGAGATCCTAGCCATACTATTACTCTATCTGAGTTTTTACACTTTTTGCTCTTATGTCAAAAAGTAGGTAACTATTCTTTGCTGCCGCATTACATCTACATGCAGAGAGCATAGCTAGTGGCTACGGCAACTGCTACTGATTGTTCAATCTTGATAGCACTTAGGCTGCGTTTGGAACGGCAGAAGTAGGGGGGGAAAGAAGTGGGGAGGAAGAAGTTGGGGTAGGTGAAGTGAACTTCGCCCGTTTGGAACCGGGAGAGAAGTTGGAGAAAAGAGAAATTTGGGATTAAAAAGGACGGTGGGTCCCACCACCAAACTTCTCTCCAAAAATGGAGAGAAGTCGGGAGAAGTTGGGGCAAAAATTTTGCTTTTCCACGCGTTGCCCTTTGTTCTTTCTTTCTGCATTGCACATTCGGTCTGGCTGTTGTTCTGTTTTTGTTTCTGTCTCTGCTGCCCATCTCTCTGCTGTTGTTCTGTTTTTGTTTCTGTCTCTGCTGACCTTTGTTTTTGTTTCTGTCTCTGCTGTTGTTCTGTTGTCCATGGCCTTTGATTCGGAGATTTTCGGTTGTGGGGAAGAAGAAGGCGCCGTTGCTGATAAGGAAAATTATATAATTATAAAAATTAAAATTTTTTTTCAATATATATCCTATTATAAATTCTAAATTTATAAGTAAAATTATATAATTATAAAAAATCAATTATTACTGCATCTTATTTTTAATTTATTTTAAATAAAATTTTTTTATATAGGTATTAAATGAGTAAATAATAATTATTTGAGATAATTTTAAAAGAATAGGATTAATTTAAAAAATTATATAAATTTTTAAATAAATATACAAATTTTTATATAATTACTTAAATATGTATTTGTATTTGATTTTTGATAATTAGATTAAGATATTTTATCAAAATTAAACTTATTATTAATTTATCATTTGTTTATAACTATTAAATTAAAATCTGTTAATTATTAGATTTATTGTTAATATGGTATTTAATTTAATAATTAAAATTATATTTTTTAAGAATACAAAATTTAAAGTATACACTTGAGTTCATATATTATGTAAGGGTACAAAAGTTATTTTACAAAAATATAACTTCTTTCTCTCCTAATTTCTCCCTTTCCAAACAAAAGAAATCACTTCTCTTCTAATTTCTTTCTCTTCTAACTTCTCCCTTTTCAAACAATACAAAAAAAATACTTCTTTCCTCCCACTTCTCTCTCCCTCAACTTCTTTCTCTCCTAACTTCTTTCTCCTCCCACTTCTCTCCCATCCAAACAAAGCCTTATTTCCCAGTTGCATAGCTTCTTGGGTCTCTTGCAATTCTTTAACGAGAGGAAAGAGCAGACAACATTGACGGAAAAGCCACCATTGCAGCTCCAGCAATCCATGGCGGTTGTCTGAATCTTGTGGATGGGTAAATGGTGCCGGCAGCAATTGGGATGGCCAAAATATTGTAACCTAGAGCCCAAAAATAGTTTACAGTGGCGGCTTGGTTGGACGTCGCTGCGGTCGGCTTAGGTGAAGGGCGACAGCAGTGACCTGCGATTGTATGAGAAGCGGGGGGAGAGAGAGATGAATTAAAAAAATAGAAAGAAAAATTGCTGCAAATTTTTTCAAACAGACGGATTGTACAGATTTTCCTCTTGATCTCAACGGCCATGATCCTGCCTGGGGTCATTGCATTCTATGCAGCAGCCATGCGAGCTGCACTATAGAATTGGCCTATAAATTAAGATGAGAGAAATGAGAGGCAATCCCAGAATGATTGGATTGGTTGTATTTAGAGATCTACAACCCCGACAAATGTTCGCTTTATGCTCACCCCCCGGGGGGGGGGGGTGTTCGTCTGACAGTTTCAATATCAACTTGTCTGGCAATGGAATCGGCAGCTCCACAGTTATCACCGGTCACCATGATGCTCTTTATTTTCACGGTGTTAAGGAAGGAAATAACTTCTGCAGCAACGAGTTTCATTGGGTCATATACAGCCAGAACTCCGGCTATTTCTCTGTCTATGGATATCAGAATCCCAGTTTGAGCCATGCTTTCAGCTTCTGCCAGTGCTTCTTCAACATCCACTGAAATGGCTATATTATGATCCAGCATCAGCTTCTTGTTCCCAACCATTATTTCCTCGTTTTGAACTGTCGCCTTCACTCCATGACCCGGAATGGAAATCAAGTCAGTGCTTCTAGTTCTAGCCATGCATGGTTCTGTTCATCCTCTATGATCTTCTTTGCGTGCTCAGCAATGGTCTTGGCAATTGGGTCTTCACCATTCACCTAACATAAATATGAATAGTATTGTATTTAAGTAATGATATTCACCCACAAGACGCACACAAAGTTCGTATCCATTGCCTCTGTTTACTCTCCACTTCATACGAAAGTTACTTGTTCAGAAATGTTGTTCAGTAAAATACATAAAATTATCATTATCCCCTAGTTTTGTCACTTTAGACTTTCTTTAAAATTTGAAAAATTTTATTTTTCTTCTTTTTTTTTTTTTCCCCCGGTGATGGGCAACCTCTGTGAAAAGAGACGAGGTGTTGACTAGAAATATTGAATAATTGAGCAAAAGAAAATGATAAATTTATAAATTCTCAGTTGAGTGTAAAGGAGAATATTTTTATAATACTCATTAGAATAAGGAAGTTATACTTAAAAATATTTAAATACTAATTATAATTTATATGATAATTTCTTCATTCAAGTGACAAATATAAAAATATATTTTAAATTACCTAAAGGTTTAATATATTAGTCCTCAAAATATTCACTCGAATAAACGAAGCACTCGTATGAAATAAACACGAAACACTCAAATGGAGGAAGGCATGCTTCTCTGCCTTTACACTCGATGGTTTCTATTTGCACCGAATAAGAAGCCTTAATTGGTAAGGTTTTAGCTCTTCTTTGCATTAAATGCAAAGTTGCAATTGGCTCAGTAATTATATTACTTTATTCCCTCCACCTGTGTGCTCCTCGTGCAAGAAGCAACTTGCATTGCATCTTACGGCCACCACAAAGCCACGGCAGCAAGTAATTAAGATTGTCTTATCAACTTAGCATCAACTTGGCAGAAGGTTAGATTGCATATCTTGCTAATCCAGTAAATATAATCTCCCATGTGAAGTGCTGATTGAGATAGAGAGTGATGATTTTTAACATGAGGCTCTCTGGTTTTCCTCGTTGTGTTTTGCTTGGTAATGTCTGTCTTTTATATTGGTCTTTCAAGGCTTGTGGATTCTCAATTAACGAAGACTTGCAAAATGTCAAACTGATGTAAATCAATCAAAACCGAGAGCACCCAAGAACAACAGTTCACAATCAGTTAGGCAGTGTTGACCGGACGGCAACAAAGGAACATTTTAGTAAGTCGATGAACTTCAGTCGTTTGAGATGTTTGTTTAAACCGTTTATATCTAACTGCCGCCCAGGCCTCTTTGCACAGGTGCAAATCTCGAAAAGCAACATCCAATCGCCATCATTCCTCCAACTGGATTTTGCAGTCTTGTTACTGTAGTCGGCCCTGTTTTTACCCCTTTTTTTTTTGGTTGGCAGCATTGTTTTGTGAAAGCAAGTGCCTTTTTTTCTTTCTGCTAAGATTCGAAAGAATCACACCAGATCAGGGAATAAGAGCTTCCCTTGAAGTTGTCAGTGAATCAAACAGAAGGAAAAGATGAAGCTAAAAGTGTATGTGGATTACATTTCCGAGCCATCCCGCGCGGTGCTTATCTTTTGCAAGTAAATTCCTTCTCTCTATTTTTCCTTTTTGGACTACAATTTTGTTGTGTCATGATTGAATTATCATTTACCAAGAGTAAGTGGGAAACTGATAGAGTAAATGGGATAGAGTTTGAGGAGATCAAAGTGGAGCTATTCAAAGGTGAGCAATTCTCCCCTGAATTCAAAGGTACTTCCGATTTATCTGTTACTTCTCAACTTACTCGGACGTAAAATTATTCATGGCACAAAACTGGTACGCTTGTTCATCCAAAAAGTTATCACGTTTCCATCTTCTGTTTACATTTTTTTTGTTTTTTGTCTCCTTCAGAAATAAACCCTTTCAAGAAAGTCCCTCCTATTGTTGATGGAAGATTTAAGCCATCTGAGAGGTACTTTCACTTCATCTCTCTTCTTCTTCCTAGCGATGGGATTTATGCCAACAATGTTTGTATCCTTTTCTTTGGCAGCCATGCAATTCCTATCTATCTGGCATGTGCCTTTCGAGTTGCAGATCATTGGTTAATATGTTATCTCATTTGTGTCGCAACAAATTTAGTTATATTCTACTTTGTAAATTTAAGAGTACCAAGATGCGAAGAGGATAATGTGGTTTGAAACTGCGGTGTTGGGTTGTGTATGAATTTAACATACCCTCCTTCTTCTCTCTGCTTATAACAGTTTTTTTCTATTTATTCCATCAGGTACCCTGCTGATGTTTCTAGGAGAGCTAAAATCAACTCAGTGTTAGATTGGCATCACCTAACTTATGCAGTGGAGCAGGTGCTTCTTAGCTCCTTTTGTGTGTTTGGTTTAGGTGATCTTGTCCTGATACTCGTTTGGAACTTAATATCAGCCATCTTTCGTTGAACTCAAATGTAAGATATATGGGGTTAGCATCATGCAATGCATGTTTGCTCATTAATGTAATATTCTCCATATCCTGTGGTTTCTGTGGAAATTTCCGTTTAAACTAGCCTTATTTACCCGGAGGAGTCGCAATTGCTTAGAGAAAGTTGGAGAAATGTTAAACAAATTACTGAATTCGATGATTAAACATCAAGATAACTAGAAAATAAAACTAAGCTTTACAAATTAAGTTTATAGACCCTGCTTTGGAGTATCTAATTAGTTTTAGATGATTATAAACTATCAAACTCCAGGACCCCGAGGCCCAATGGAGAGGGAGATGAAGAGGTAGAAAACTTTGCAAAATCTGTTTACTCACCCTACGAAGTTGTAGGCATTAATTGGTGCATAACTGGCAATTTTGTATATGTTGAGGACGATTAATTTTAACTTTTATCTTATTGTGCTTGCAAATACTCAATGCTTGCAGTAAATTTTTTGCTGAGTTAATTTTTTTGAGCATGCTTGCGCACACCCTTTTTTGTGTAAATGCAGTCTTCCACTTCGACCTGTTCTTTTTGCTCTTGTTAATGTCAAATATGTTTTGAATTCCGTACTAGCTCCTCTCCTGGGTCGGCCACCAAATCATCAGGCAGTTGCAGAAGCCGAGAAACTTTTGTCCTTCTCTTTGTCCAAAGTAGAGAGCGTTTGGCTGAAGGGGAATGGGCGGTTTTTGCTTGTTGGCTCTCAACCATCCATGGCAGATCCCATCCTTGCTTGTGAAATTATGCAATTAGAGGTAATATGTTATCATGATTTCGTTAACTGTTACATTGTTATCTCTCTGAATTTCCCTAGTTAAAAGCTGCTTAATTAGAGCGGGGGCATGTAGGAAGAATCCTGGTCCCCTGTCCTGAAGGAATTTGGAATGATGACCTTTTTAATTTAGCTATTGGATGAGAAGAATGTCCACACAAGAAAGTTCAGCAATGGATTGAGGACATGCGAATTGCAACCAAACCAGGGAGAAAGCAAGACTGAATCAAGCATGAAAACTAGACCCAGTTCGAAGATGCAAGGACGTGCCAGTTTCTGCATTACACAAATTTATGCAATTAGATATTTTGCATGTATGGAAAATGAATCTTCATATCTGTACAAATCCAAAATGTAAAATGTTCATATTTGTATGAGAATGCTATGCTGCAGCAAATAGATGAATTCGTCACTTCAGAGTCTATTATATTTTAAACAGAGAAAACACAGTTTTGCTTCCCATTTTCTTTATTATTTTTCTTAATGATGTTTCGCTTATCTAGGGCTTAAGAAATTTTGATTTCCCGCCCAAATGTTTCTTACTTTTACTATTTATATTTATATATTTGCTTCCTCTTACATAATTTTTACTATTTATTTATTTTATTACTTTATTATATTATAAACATTATTTTTAATTTATTTTATTATACATTTTATGTATATTTATATTATTTATAATTTTAATGTTAATATTAGAAATATAACACAATATATTTTATTTTTGTAATAAAAATATTTAAAATAAATTAAAATATTTATTTGAATTAAATTATTTAAATACATATTCTAATTTTAAAATTTTATATTACTTTACAGCTTACTCATTTTTTTTTTCTTTTTATTTGTTGAACTGTATGCTTTTCTTTTTCATATCCACTATTATTTACATTATGGAAGTTGATGTTACATAATAGTATAATATATCATGATATATTTAATTTTATTTCAAATATATTTTCAATAAATTAAAATTTTAATATAAAAAGTATTAATTGTATAGTATATCATTTAATTAAAATGTCTAAAAATTAAAATCAAATTTAGTTATCTAAATTTTGTCTATATTATCTTGAAATGAATTTTTAAATATTATATTTCAAATTAAATATATATCAATTGAGACTTTGTTAATATTTTATAACTCATGCATTGTTTCACTCCTTTTTACCGATTTCATTACATTTTTTATACACTTTTATATTATTTATAGTTTAGATTACAATATCACTTAATAATATAGATATAACATATTAATATCATTAAATAGTATAGATAAAATAAAATATATTTTATTTTTATTATAAAAATACATTAAATAAGTTAAAATTTAATTTAATTCTATATTCTTTAATACAAATTTTATTTTCAAACTCTTACATACTTTCTCCTCTCTTTTATTCACACTATTGCTTTTTATTATATAAGTCAAGTACTTTTCTTTATCTACTTCATTTCATATATATATATATATATATATATATATATTGCTCACTTTTATTATTTGTATTCTATCAATTATATATATTTTTTAAAAATATTTAAAAATTAAAACCATAATTATTTATTTGTTTACATTTTTAAAATATTTTTCACATTAATTTTTAATTTCTATTTTTTAAATCAAATATAAATCAATTAATATTTTATAAAAACTTACAAAATATATTATTTCACCTCTTTTTATTCATTTTATTAAATATTTATCTTTTTTTTCATATTCACTCATGTTATTATTTACTACTCATATGTCACTATCACTTTTAACTCCTACATTATATATTTTACAATTCACCCATTGTTTTTGTTCTTTTTCTTAGCTCAATTCTATATATTTTTTTTTATAGCTTAGATGCTAATATTATTAGGAAGCATAGATATAAATCATATATTTAATTTTATTATAAAAATATTTTGAGTGTGTTAAAAAATAAATGTACTAAGTGTTAATTGAAATAATTAAATAAACATTTTCTTATTTACTAAGAATAATAAAAAATTAAAATCAAACTTCTTTTTTAATTTTTTCGATAGGTTCTTGATATCAATTTTTAGGTACAGTATTTAAAGTTAAACAATGTTAATTTAAAAATTGCCAAACCTTTACAAATTGTGCACTATTTTATTTCTTTTTATTTATTTCATTACACATTCTTTTCTTGTTTACTTATGTTATTTACAATTTAAATGTAACTATCACCGATCAATATAGATATAGTCTAATATAAGATAATATATTTTTATCATAAAAATATTTTATATGAATTAAAATTATAATTTAATCGATTTCTTTAAATACATGTTTTATTGTTAACTCTTATACTATTTTACAATCTTTCACTTTTTTTAATTTGATCTATACATTGCAATTTTTCCTTTCTTCATGATCATTATTTTTGTTTGCAATTTAGATACTAATATCAATAAAAAGTGTATACACAACATGATATATATTTTTTTATTTTTAAATAAATTGAAAATTTATTTTAATTGAATTACTTAACTATATATTATATTTTTAACTCTTATATTAGTTTATCATTCATTTATTATTTCTCTTCTTTTTATTTATTTCATTGCATACTTTTCTTTTTTATATCTATCACTACTGTTAAAAATTAGATGCTAATATTACTATAATTAATACATATATAACATGATATATAATTAATTTTATTATAAAAATATTTTTAAAAATTTAAAATTTTAATTCAGATATTATTAAGCAAAGTATATAATTATATATTCTATTTTTTTAAAAAAGTATAAAACTTAAACTCAAATTTATTAGATTAAATTTTTTGGTCATATTTTATATTAATTTTCAAGTATTGTATTTCGAATCTTTTCTCTCAAAAATCATTTTTCTTTTTGGAAGAAATGTAAGTAAAATAGTCAACTTATTCATATTGAAAGATTCAAAACAAATAAAGATTTTTTCATTTGATTATCTTTCTATTGTTAATATGATATATAAGGACCGCTATTATAAATATGCATCAATTGAGAATTTATTCTTTTACAATTCACACATTGTTTCCTTTTATTTTATCTATTTCATCAAATATTTTTTTATTCATTTCATGTATTTATAACTTATACATCAATATTATTAGATAGTATCATGGATTTAAAAATGGTCCGCAACTACAATATCACTCACAACATTACGGTTGTGGACTATACCACATTTACATTTTTCTATAATTGCACTCCGTGACAGTCGCATTTTTTTCGCATCATGCAATATTGCAACCATGACTGCAACCGTAATTTAAATCTCTAGATAATATCAATATAACATAAAATCCTTCATTATAATTTGTTTAAAGTTAAATATTTAATTTAATTGAATTATTTTACTATATATATCATATTTTTTAACTCTTATATTATATTTTAAAATTTATTAATTTCAAATCTAAATATATAACTATAAAATAAAGATGATAAATTATTTTATAATATATTTTATATTTTTTTGTTAAAAAAATAGGCCACCCGCGGTTGTGCACCGGTATAAAAGCTAGTTAAATGAAGTCCTAGCATATAGGTCAATGTCAAATGTATGTTGGTCTGTCCCGTAGAATCTTTATGCGTAATGTTTTAGAGGAAATGGCAACGAGATGTAGACTTTGGCAATGCAGAATCGGCAATATAACTATATAAATGCTGGAATTACTGAAAATGAGAAAACAAGAAAAAGAATTTGATAGTAGTTTCAATATCAACTTTCTGCATACATATGTCAACTTTCAGTGAAAGGTTTGGACGTATGTGTATATAACCGTACACACAGACTTTCCAAACTCTCTTATTTGAGATTGTTGATGTTCTTTCACTTTACAAACCCATCAAGAAGTGTTTTAGAGCACTAAACGCAGTTATTCAAAAATATACTGATAGGGACTAGAATGAGATTAGAATAGATTATGTCTGGCAGCTGGGTAGATAGTTCTAATTCAACATCACCAATTTCCATTCAAGTGCAGATAAACAAGTATTGATTTGAACTGTCCATCAAATATGAATGCGTTTCGTCTTTATTGGCAGCAACAATCTTCCACTTTTGATCCATTTTATCACTTGCATATCCATTTTATTACTTCTACATCGAGGGAGCATGGCTACAGCTACTGGTTCTGTTTATTCAATCTTAATACCGCTTATTTCCAGGTTGTTTAGCTTCTTGGGTCTCTTGTAATTCTTTAACAAGAGAGAGGAGCAGACAACACTGACGGAAGACGCAGCCATTGCAGCTCCAGCAATCCATGGCGGTAGTCTGAATCCAGTGGATGGGTAAAGGGTGCCGGCAGCAACTGGGATGGCCAAAAGATTGTAACCTAGAGCCCAAAAATAGTTTAGACGTATACGGGAGAAAGTTTTCTTGGCAAGATCAATGGCAGTTATTATATCTTCCAAGCTGTTCTTCATGAGAACAATGTCAGCAGCCTCAATGGCTATATCTGTACCAGCACCAATTGCTATTCCAACATCTGCTGCTACAAGTGCTGGTGAGTCATTGATGCCATCTCCCACCATTGCTACAGTGTGGCCTGAAATCTGTGTTTTAATGAAGTTAGTAAGCAGAGACTTGGCTCAAAATATTCTGATCTTAACTGAAGTGAAATTGTTTGTTGCCCTGAAGTTTAAGCATGTCATTCAATGCCTACGTGGTAGAATTCGTACGGTGGGATCAGTACATAATTGAGGCTAATTTAAACTAGGGTAATATAACTCGAATTGAAGTAATGCATTTGCATATGACACTATATAATAAATTAAGATCGCAGAAATGGGAGGCCATCCCAGAATAATTGGAGTATAATGCTTTCTTGAGTTTGGTTGTGTTTAAAGATCCATAACTCGGACGAATTTAGACTTCTATTGTACCTGCAAATCTTTGACTTTGTTTGCTTTATGTTCGGGAAGGGCTTCTGCTATGACAGTTTCAATACCAACTTGTCTGGCAATGGAATTGGCAGTTCCCCAGTTATCACCGGTCACCATGACGCTCTTGATTTTCATGGTGTTGAGAATGGAAATAACTTCTGCAGCACCTGGTTTCAATGGGTCAGATACGGCCAGAACTCCGACAATTTCTCCGTCTAGGGATATCAGAATCCCAGTTTGAGCCATGCTTTCAGCTTCTGCTAGTTCTTCTTCAACATCCACTGACATGTCTATGTTATGATCCAGCATCAACTTCTTATTTCCAACCATTATTTCCTTGTTTTGAACAGTGGCCTTTACTCCGTGACCCGAAATGGATATAAAATCATTTGCTTCTGGCCAGGCAGGGTTCTGTTCATCCTTAATGATCTTCTTTGCATGCTCAACAATGGCCTTGGCTATTGGGTGTTCGCTGTTCACCTAATATAGAGTTACCTCTCATTATTATTGCATGTCATATCATGCATATTTATTTATGCTCATCAGAGGAAGCCCTACCTCTGCTGCTGCAACAAATTCGTAGAATTCTCGGAGCGCCATATTTCTAAAGACTTTCGTATTAACAACCACAGGCTTCCCAATTGTCAGAGTCCCTGTCTTATCAAACACGATGCAATTCACCTGCAATATTGTAAGTTGCAAGTTTCTGATATCGATACAAGGAGACTAGAAAACCTTTTTTTTCTTTTTGGAGAGCCACATAGCAACCAAGTAATGCTACACTACACTAGTTTATTTTATCTTAAAAACTATGCCGACGCAATTGACAAAATCTGATATAAATAGACCTTGTTCAAATTTTGCTAACTATATATGCGAGTGCACTTAATTGAACGAAGTTAGGTGCATATATCATTTTCCTTTTATGTACTCACCTTATGTGCCCTTTCTAAAGCTTGGCCCCCTTTGATCAACACACCTTGGGTCGCACCCACTCCTGTACCAACCATGACAGCTGTAGGAGTTGCCAGGCCAAGAGCACAGGGGCAGGCAATGACCATGACAGACATCCCAAACTGAAGAGCAAGCTCAAAGCTGTTCATGGAGGATGGTATCCAAGATGTTGGATATGCATGGAATTGTCCGGCCAAAAACCAGGAAAGCCAGGTTGAAAGTGAAAGCACGATGACCTGAAAAAGAAAAGCCTTAGTGTGCAAAACGAAATTCCAAGGAGCACAAGAGAAACATAATTGTATGGAGTATGCTCACAAGTGGCACAAAGTACTTGGAAATGTGATCTGCCAGCTTCTGAACAGGAGCTTTAGCCATCTGGGCAGACTCAACAAGACGAACAATCTGAAAGAGGGCACTTTCTGATCCGACCCTTGTCACTTTCACATGCAAAACACCATTCTCATTCACAGTGCCTCCAATCACCATATCACCTTTCCTCTTCGCTACCGGCCTAGCCTCGCCTGTTATCATGCTCTCATTTATGTGGCTTTGTCCCCATGTCACAAAACCATCTGATGCTACTTTTGCGCCCGGAACAATCTTGATCACATCATTCTTTTGT
Organism: Sindora glabra; assembly: GCA_020226215.1. Taxonomy (NCBI): domain Eukaryota; kingdom Viridiplantae; phylum Streptophyta; class Magnoliopsida; order Fabales; family Fabaceae; genus Sindora; species Sindora glabra. The sequence continues at coordinate 2,261,126 of CM035236.1, forward strand.
ATCAGCCTGTTGTCAATCTGACGTTCGCCAAGCACATTTTCTTCATCATCCACCTTTAACAAGGTTGCTGTCTCAGGAGTTAAGTCCATAAGCTTCGCAATGGCCTGAGACGTCTTTCCCCTTGCCAAAACCTCCAAATACTTCCCCAGTAGAATGAACGAAATCAGCGTCGCACTGGTCTCAAAGAAGTCGTTGCCCCTAAAATTTCGAGAGAAGGCAGCTCTTCCCACAACATAGACAGAATAGAAGTAAGCAGCATTTGTTCCTAATGCAATCAAAACATCCATGTTAGCCGAACCTTTCCGCAGAGCTTTGTAGGCACCAACATAAAATCTTCGGCCTATGATAAGCTGCACTGGGGTTGCAAATTCCCACTTCAGGATCAGTCCAATAGTCAGCATATTGACAATTTTGATATCCAAAGCATGCTTTATTCCAGGGATATACATAAGGACCATGGATGTTAAAAAAACAGGAATCGTGAATCCTAAACTCCATACAAAGAATTTGAAGTACTGGTTAATTTCCTGCTGTCTCAGAGTTTCTTTTCCTCCTTCATTTGGAAATATCATTGCTTTGAAACAACCAGAACCCGTAGATTCTATGACTTCAATAAAGGTTCTAGGCCCTGTCAAATATGGTTTATAAGCAATTGCAACTTTGTTAATGTCTGGATATATGTCTACATTTTCAACGCCTGGGAGTGCTTGAAGAGACTTTTCAATTGCTCCCATGGACTGGTCATTTTTAGTGCCATCAATTTTGAGTTCAATCTTGCTTATGTGTTCTCCTGAGCTTATTAGTATGGCTTCAAATCCAGTATCTTCTATGGCTTCTAATATCTGATTGTATCTCAAAATCTTAGGGTCATAGTGGACTTGTGCTTCTTCAGTTGCCAAGGCCACTTGTGCTTTGTGGACCCCACCAATGACTTGTAAGGCTGATTCAATAGTTGAAGAACAAGATGTACATATCATGCCCTTTATGTGAATTCGGCAGATTTGAGATGAAGTGTCATTATGGGATTCATCTTGAATGATCTCTGCTTGAAATCCAGCATCTTCAATTGTTTCACGTACTGTCTCCTCCTATGTTTTGAACACAAACTGATCAAATACAAGCCAAGTATCATGGTTTTGACAAATTAGCTGTTTCTTAGGGGGGAAATGATAAATTAATTGTTTGGCAGAAATGAAAGTTTATAAAATGTTGAAAATGTGCCTTAGGAATCTGTTAGAGTTTGTTTCAATTAACTATTTTTTTTGTTAGTGGGTTTTCAGTTCCTATTTTTTTGCTAAGTTGTTAGTTGTGTTGACTACAATATTGGGGCATGATCCTTCATTCTAGCATCTTTCAAATGTATTTAAGTATGGGTTATCCTTAATGAAAAATGCAACTTATATTCCTTCCTTTGTTTTTCTATTCTCTACCTTACGTTATTGTTAAGAAAAAATAACATTTGGTATCATAACTTTCCTCTTAAAGGGACTTGTGGGTGAACTAAGTGAAACCCACCAAAAACAAAAAGCCTAAACAACTCGCTTCAATCCATCAAATAAATGGATTCCAAAATACCCTTCACAATACTAGCACCACCTATGTTTAATGGTAAAAATTATCATGTCTGGATAGCCAAAATGGAGGCATATCTAGAGGCAAATGATCTTTGGGAAACTGTTGAGGAAGACTACGAAGTTCCTCCTTTACTAGACAATCCAATGGTGGCTCAGCTAAAAAATTATAAGGAAAAGAAAGTAAGGAAGTCAAAGGCAAAAACTTCTTTGTTTACTGCTATCTCACCAACAATTTTCACTAGAATTATGACTATGAAGTCTGCATTTAAAATTTGGAATTTCGTCAAGAATGAATATGAAGGAGATGAAAGGATCAAGGGAATGCAAGTGCTTAATTTGTTCAAAGAATTTGAGATGCAAAAAATGAAAGAGTTAGAGATAGTCAAAGAATATACTAATAAACTTCTTAGCATTGTTAACAAGGTAAGATTGCTTGATTAGAATAATTTAGAAAATACTTGTGACTATCCCTGAAAGATTTGAAGCTACTATTTCTTCCTTAAAGAATACTAAAGATTTGTCAAAGATAACCTTGGTAGAGCTTTTAAAAGCTTTGTAGGCCTTAGAACAAAGAAGAATAATAAGGGCAAAATGTTCTATGGAAGGAGTATTGAAAGCTAAATTACAAATTAACTAAGGAGAAAAAGACAAGAAAAGGAAAAATAAAAAGATGAATTCCAGCACATAAGAAGCAATTGTTAACATAAACAATAATGGAGAAAAAAACAAAAAGTTTCCTCCTTGTAAACATTGTGGCAAAAGGGTTATCCTCTTTTCAAATATTAGAGAAGACCTAGTGTCCAGTGTGATAAGTGTGATAAGCTAGGGCATCATGAGAGAATTTGTAAACATAACTTTTAACAAAAGAATGAAGCTTAAGTTGCAAATTAGTAGGAGGAGGAATAGCTATTGTTTGTAGCAATTTGTTTTACAAGCAGTAGTTCAAGTGAATATTGGCTAGTGAATACTGATTGTACCAATCACATGGCCTATGATCAAGAGCTTTTCAGAGAGCTAGATAGATTAGAAGTATCAAAAGTTAGAATTAGTAATGGTGAACTCATTATTGTTAAAGGAAAATGAATTGTAGCCATTGAAATTTGCATAGGTAGAAAATTAATTATTGATATTTTGTACGTATTTGATATTGAATAAAACTTGCAAAGTGTGAGACAATTAAATGAGAAGGGATTTAAAGTCATATTTGAAAATAAGCAATGTTTAATCAAGGTTATTAATAATAAGGAAGTCTTTAGAATCAAAATGAGAGGTAAGAGTTTCTCATCGGATCCAATGAAGGATGAGCAAGTAGCTTATCCTATCACTATAAGCAACATAGAGACATGGCATAAGGGGCTAGGCCATTTTCCTCTTGTTGCAATATTGAATATTGCAAAGGAAGGAGCTAGTTCAAGCCTTACCTTACCTAAAGTCTAAATTACCAAGTTGTAGGGCTTGTCAATATGGTAAGCAAGCAAGACTACCTTTCAAACAATCAACTTGGAGAGCAATTAAAAGGTTGTAATCAATTCACATGGATTTGGTTAGACTTTAAAGGACTCCTTCACTTAATGGGAGTAAATATTACATTGCCTTTATAATGATTTCACTAGAATATGTTGGATTTATTTCCTCAAGTTCAAGTTAGAGGTTATAGGTATGTTTTGGAGATTTAAGTAGTGGATTAAGAACTAAAGTGGTTACAAGATCCAAATTTTAAGGTTTGATAATGACAAATAGTATACCTCAGAACAATTCTATCTATTTTGTGAAGAGGCAGGCATTGAGCATCAACTTACAACTCTATACACTTCTTAATAAAATAGAGTTAATGAAAGAAAGAATAGTACGATAATGGAAATAATTAGATGTATGCTTCATGAGAAAGAACTACCCAATAAATATTAGGCAAACATTGCAAATATTGCAGTATTTTTACTGAATAGACTTCCCACCAAAGTAGTAAATGGGAAGACTCCTTTTAAGGCCTAGTATGGTTACAAGCTTTCATTGAAAAATTTAAAAGTATTTGGATGCTTGTGTTTTACTCATGTGCTACAGATTAAAAAAGACAAGCTATATAAGAAAGCTGAACTATAGCTCAATATCTAAAGCTTATAGAGTTTTTCAACCTCACACAAAGAAAATTCTAATAAGTAAAGATGTGCACTTCATGGAGAATAAGCATGGAGTTGGAATAATATAGAAAAGAAGTTAATTGCTAATCTTTTACAAAATCAGGATGAGTTAATTGATGAGCCTCCTATGAAAGGCACTATATTACTTTCTAATATTTATTAAAAATGTAATATTGCTATTATTGAACCAATAAGATATTAGGAAGTAGAAAAGGATCCCAAGTGGAGGGTTGTAATTCAAGAAAAGTTGTCCATGATTGAAAAAAATTAAACTTGGAAATTAATTCAAAAACCTCATGATAAAAATGTCATGGGTGTTAAATTGGTATTTATAACAAAATTCAATCCTAATGGTTCTATAGACAAGCACAAAGCAAGGCTTGTGGTGAAAGGTCATGCACAAATATTTGGGTTTGATTATTTTGATACTTTCACTCCTGTTGCCAGACTTGATACAATCAGATTGCTACTTGCCATTGTAGCATAAAAAGAATGGCAAGTGTTTCATATGGAAGTTAAGTTGACTTTTCTTAATGGATTTCTACATGAGGAGATTTATACTGATTAGTCAGAAGGCTTTGTAATCAAAGGTTAGGAAGATAAAATTTACTTACTAAAAAAAAGCCCTCTACAGCTTAAGACAAGCACCAAGGGTTTGCTATAGTAGAATTAATAATCATTTGTTGAGTTTAGGCTTTTAGAAAAGCCTATTAGAAGCTACACTCTATGTTAAGCATTTTAGTGTAGAGATTCTAATTGTTTCTTTGTATGTTGATGATCTTTTGGTGACAAAAAGTAATTCAAAACTTATTGATGAATTTAAGTAAGAAATGAAGAGTGTTTTGAAATGACAAATCTTGGTCTTATGACCTATTTCTTGGGAATGGAGGTCACTCAAAGGAAGCATGAAATTTTTATTTCTTAGAAGAAGTATGCAAAGATGATCCTTAAGAAATTTCACCTTGATGACTGCAAAGCAATGAACACTCCTATGAATCAAAAGGAGAAGTTCAACAAGGAGGATGGAGCTAATAAAGTCGATGAAGCTTGTTTCAGAGGATTAATAAGGTGTTTAATGTACCTTATAACAATAAAGGCTGACATCCTATTTGCAATAATTATTCTATCAAGATTCATGCATTGTGCTAGTGAATTGCACTTAAAGGCAGCAAAAAGAGTTGTAAGATACATTAAAGGAATTGTCAATAATGGAATAAAGTATTGCAAGGTACAAATTTTTAGATTATTTGGTTATTCTAACAATGACTAGGTAGGTTCTTTAAATATATGAAAAGTACTTCAAGGTACTGTTTTAGTATGGGTTTAGGTGCTTTCTTTTAGTGTTCCAAAAGGCAAGAAATAATAGTTCAATCAATAGCAAAAGTTGAGTTCACTGTAGCAACAATAGCTGTCAATCAAGCTATTTGGTTCAGGAATATCCTAGCATATCTACATTTGGAACAAGACCAAGGCACAAAAATCTTGGTGGACAATCAAGTAGCAATCTTAATCTCACATAATCCTATTTTACATGAAAAGACTAAACATTTCAATGTCAAATTGTTTTATTTGAGAGAAGTGCAAAAAAATGGAGATGTAAACTTAGTTTATTGCAAAACAGAGGACTAAGTTGTTGATATTTTTGCTAAGTCCTTTTCACTTAGTAGGTTCGAATTTCTGAGTAATAAACTTGCAGTTTGCAACTTCCAAGGCAAGGATGAGTGTTGAAAACATGCCTTAAGAATCTATCAAAGTTTGTTTCAACTACCTTTTTTTTTTGTTAGTTGGTTATTAGTTCCTATTTTTTTGCTAAGTTGTCAGTTGTGCTAACTAGAATATTGGGGCATGATCCTTTATTTTAACATCTTTCAAATGTATTTAATCTAAGTTATCCTTAATGAAAAATGCAGGTCATATTCCTTCCTTTAATTTTCCGTTCTATGCCTTACATTATTGTTAAGAAAATAACATAGAAGTAGAGCTATATTAAGCATGTTTTAAGCTCAGAGTTCTAGTTCCATATTCTTTCAGCCAACCAGATTTCATTCAACAAAAGATAATACACAAATTGTTCATTGCAGACTCTGATGAATATAAAACATTCTATATACAACAAACACAATAACTTAACCCAAAGCTACGAGGAAGAGATTTTGAAAAATCATTGTAAAATATATTAGAGACTAAGCAGCATGGAAATACGAAGGTCTATAAACTCAGACACATCTTTCATTGTGATTACCGTGCATTATTTATTACTGACATTTTTCTAGCAAGATCTCCATATCCACCTTTCAAGTTTCTGGTGGAATTCTAATGCAACATACGTTTTCCATGTAGCATACTGTTTAATGAAAAAATGATGAAAAAAATCAGCCATTAGTTCTAACAGTACAACAAGAGTTTTATTTTTTCTTCATATCTTCATGTTTCCACTTTCCAGATATCGTGATCATTCAATAAACAAGAAAAGTGGAATATCTTAATTTAAAATGTTATCCGGAAATGGATGATTAATTAGGAGGGGAGAAAAGAGAAGTGGAGCATCAAGTCATTAAAATAAGTGGTAGGACACCTAAAGGTAGAGGAACACTCATGTATAATGATGAGACATGGCATATATAATAGAAAGATACAATTTTTATTATATATCTATCTGTGAAATGAAAAAAGGTAAATATGTCCGGCGGTGACCTTCCTCGGGCCATAAATCTGGTGCACAAGTGGATGAGGAAGGCCACGCTTCATTTTTAAATCGAAACTTTCTAGATATATGGCTTGTAACGAGTTTTTTTATATTTTGTAAAATAATTATAGCCAAATAATCATTGAGAATGATTCCAAAGGATGGTTTCTGAAACAGGATTATTATATATTATCATGTGCCAGTACTTTACGTCTTTTTATTTTGTTAAAATGATGCCTCTTACGATTCCTTGTCAATTGCGAATCTAAAAACACACGGCATATGCTTTCAGATCAAAAGACCCATAAAAAGAAACTCCATCATCTCTGAACAAGTCGTGACCCTCAAGCTTAGACAAATAAATTCATTATGCAATTAGCTTCTTTTCTGAAAATGATATACATGATTACTTGATTCTCTGTCTCTACTGTGGCCACTTCATTTGCCATCCATTTTTTTGGTTGCATATATATATATATGTGTGTGTGTGTCGTCTTTGCGAGTTAAATCAGGAATTGAGGACCAACATGCTCAACTTTAATCAAGAAACAACGGTGAAACATGCAGACCATTAGCATTTTAATGAAACAGTGATATTTGATATTATTTTAGGAGTTTTGGTTCCTGTTAAGCCTGAGATTGAAATCTAAGACTAAACATTCATACCTTAAGTGAATTATTATTCTTATCGTTATATATATCTTAAAAGTTAAAAGGGCATTTGCTTTGTTAGAACATCAGCGTCTAATTCAGTCCACAGAATGAAAGAAGGAAAAAAAAAAGGGGCTTTGAAGGAATGCCATGCTTGTAAGTTTTATCCAACAGGTAAAATTAAGAATAACGATAAACAAATGAATAATGATATATAATTTTTTTTTTATATATTTTCAGGAGTAATTATATTTTAGTGACTTCAACTTATCGGAACAGTAATCCAATCACAATCTCAATAGGCTAATGTTAACAGGCTATTAGAGTCCATGAAAGACAAACCAAACTTACGCTGACAATTGCTGGGTAGTAAAGGACCTGAGCTTTGTTGTTCAGGACATCAACAACTGCTTCATGGATTCCAGGCAAGCGTTTGACGGCCTTTTCTACCGAACCAGCACAGGCCGCGCATGTCATTCCGACCATCTGGAAGACAGCTTTGGTCTCTGAACCTAATTCTTGAACTTTCCTTATTTCCGGCGACTCACCTTTGGGATACCTTGTCATTGAAGGATAGTGCGGCTGCGGCGACAAGTTGCCACAGCAATCATGGTAGCTGAAGCATGATAAAGCCTTAAGCTTGGTAGACATGTTTGATGTATGATTTTCTTTATCTCTGCAAATTGCACTTTCAAGATTGGTTTTGATTATATATGGCTAAATTGAGGCTTACTTATATTAGTAAAATATGGATGTGTAGTCTGAGGCATGATACAAATTACTGTCTTTAAGGAATTATTCAAACTTCTTGTGTGGAATTTGAATTAATAATTTCTTCAGGATTCAATAGACTTTTTTATCCTGAAATTGCATGATTAGAATAGGAAGCGAGCAGTAGGAAAATAAAACCCAACTAGGGAAAAAGTGATTTTAGAGAAAGTTATTGTAGATATGTATATTGTGTAAAATGAGAGGAATAGTATACTATTTATAAGTTAAGAAATATAATCATTGAAAAATAGTTGTTGAAAATATAGCTGTTAGAAATATGGTTGTTAAAAATATAGTTATTGGGAAATAAATGTTTAAATAATTGTTGGAAAATAAATGTTAAAATGACTATTGAGAAATAAATGTTCAAATAAATATGTTGACATTTCAAATTTTACTAAAGCTAAAATCTGATTTTGCAAAAAATGAGCTTGGGCCTGGCCTTACGTGTTATTTACATATAGGGGACCTTTTTTTTCCTTGTCATTTTATATAAAAAAGAAGTTTCATAAATAAACTTTCTTTTGAGGCTAAACTTGTCCAATGTGGGACTTAATCTTTTGAAATACTACTCAGTGTATAATAATCCTTTACATATTTCAAAAGACTTATAAACAAAGAAGAAGAAAGAAATAGGTAAAGAATCTTTGCTAGGTTCCCAAATAAATTTAAATAATCAATTAGTGTTTTTATAAATTATGAACCAAATTTAGAAAGAAAGAGACTTAATTTACAGAATTATCAATGAAATATTTAGTTTTTATGAACCAATAATCTCTTATTGTAAAACAACAGTTTCACCAATCAATTCATATTTGTAAATGATTTTCTTGTGCAACACAATTTTGCACTAATAGCCATGCGCATGCCTGGCAGTTCATAAGTGCTCTAAAGATCTTGCTAGTATTTTATAAGAGTAGCCCCACTTCACACTCATATAGGTGAATCCATCAGGTGTACACTGCAATTAAATATACTACCCATAAGGGTCAAGCTCATCGTTACATATAATTTACAATTTTAAAGCACTATTCACATATACTATAAGAAGGACACATAAAATTAATTCTAGTATTTTTAAAACTAAAATTGACTTGTTATTACCTATATGAACCTAATTCATAGGATCGCCAATCATATAAGTTGAGTTACCATTAATATTAATTTTTTAAAATGGCATTAGTCCTATTTCCCTTGATGTTTTAATTATTTATTTTTTACCTAAGGTTTTCATCAAAGAACTAGATAAATTTCTTTTTGACTTCACATAATTTATGAAAATTATTCCATCTTTAGGCAATTACTTCACAATATTGTGTCTCAATTTAATATGTCAATTTTTGTCATTGAAAGCTTTATTCTTTGCAATGGCTATTGTCGATTGGCAATCGTAACGTGCAAATACCAAAGGTTTTGGTTTTTTGCCTAATGGTATATCAAAAAAGAAATATCTTATTTACTCAACTTCACTTCTAATCATCTCAAGAGTTACAAACTCTAACTTCATGATGGATCTAGCTATAATTGTTTGCTTGAATGATTTCCAAGTCACTACACCACCATTAAGGGACATGTAACCACTAGTGCATTTTGTATTATCTAAATTAGAGATATGATTAACATCATTATATCCTTCTAATACAATGAGAAATTAACTTATACAAAATGTTATAATTCATAGTACCTTTTAAGTATTTCATTATCAAATTTAAAAAATATTTTAATCCTAACTTTTTCCTAGTAAAGATACAGAGATTAAATTTTCTCTAATATTAGGTACATACAAAACATCACTTAAAGCCAGGGTCTTGTGAGATGTGAGTTTCAAAAGTATTTTACCTTTGCAATTCTTGAATCTCCAAAGTAAACCAGATCTTCTCTATCTCTTACTAGTGAGTAAGAGGTGAAAGCTTCTTTATTAGCACATATGTGCTTCATAACACTTTAGTCTACAACCTAATCTTTCATATTACCATAATATTTGCTTAAGAAATAACTGCCACAATTATGTCATCTTTGCCATCTTTAATCAAATATGCTTTAGGTTTTGGAGGATTGTCATTTCTCACTCTTTTCTCATATTAGGGTGCATGATGTTTTGCCTTACTACAAACATAACAATTTCCTAAATTTTTCTTTAGTTGAATATTAGCATCATAAGGAGTACTAACATGTTTTTCCTCTAGATACCTAAATTTCTTTAGAAGTTTTTTTTTTTTTGCACATAATATTGTTAACCCAACATAATGCCACTATCTTTCCTTATGATTCTAATCCTTAAGATAACATTAGTTTCTCCCATGTCTTTCATATCAAAATTTGAGGTTAAAAATCTTTTTAGTCTTACTATATTAAAATTAGTACTAAAAATAAGAATATTATCCATATATAAGTTGATGATCACACATTTATTATTTTCATATTTTGTATATATATATATATATATCCATTTCAACATATGAAAAATCATTGTTCATTAAGATTTGATCAAATTTCTCATGTCATTGTTTAAAGAGCTCGTTTTAGACTATACAAAGACTTTCTCAATTTGTAAACTTTTTATTTTTGTCCTTAGACCTCATAACCTTCAGGTTGTTCCATATAAATTTTTCCTTTTAAATCTCCTTTAAAAAGTAATTTTCATATTCATTTAATATACAACTAATTTAAAAATAAAAGTTAAAGTAAACAAAATACGGATTGAAGAAGTCTTTGTTATTGTGCAAAAGTATTGAAGTAATCAATATTTTATTTTTATATAAAATCTTTTACAAATAGTCAAGTTTTATATTTTTCAATTGAATCATTAGGAAAATATTTTTTTAAAAAAATTCATTTATAACCTATTGACTTTGCTTTAAGAGGCAAGTCCACTAGTTTTCAAGTTTGATTTTTTAAAATTGATTCAAGTTTATTTTAATTGCTTTCTCAAAAATTTTGCTTTAATGTATGTTTGAAGATCATTATCAATAATAAATATAAAAATCATTTTCAAAAGAAGTTTCTTTTCTTTGTTTTTTTTTTACTTTTTTTCAAGACTTTATCAATGAATTTTGAATTAGTTAGAGGTACATTTAAAGTATTTATTGCATAAGAAATTTTATTAAATGTATTGCAGTCAAGCACATCACTTCTATATATATAACTATTATTTGCATATTCCAAAAATATACAATCAAAGATTTTTAATTCTATTTTTCTTTTCTTAGGTTCGAACTATAAAACTTTAGCTAGACACCCTTATATTTTTAAATATTATAAATTAGGTACATAACCTTTTTACAATTTATAAGGCATTTTTTCCTATTTTCTTATAGGATATCTTATTTATAAGTGACATGTAAAATGAATTTATAAATACCAATAATCATGGCTAACATATTTATTGACAATACATATTGAATTGAGATAAAGCTTATGCAAACACTTTAAGTGAACAAAATAATAAGTAAATATGTTGACACAGGCTTACATAAGCTTGTTTGTCATGCATAAATATCTTCACCTCTAAAATTAGAAAAATAAGGTTCATTAAATAAAAAAATGCTGATTAGTTAATGTTTATGACTTCATAAATATATCATTTGGGATCTCAATAAAAGCTTTTCAAGCAATCTACAACACATTAGATAAAAAGAATTTAACTTTATTTAAAACTTTAAAAGTATAATGTAAGCTCTCACAAAGGATTAATATAGATTGTTATAGATGATTTAAGTTAAACATGAAATCAAGAATTACTAAAATGTTACTTCTATTTTTTTCCACGTTTTTATAGTGTATTGTTAATAAAAAATAAATACATTAAGTAATGCAACAAGTTGTAAAGCAAGTTGCTAAATAGTGATGTTTACATATATAGTAAATATATTTCTTGATGAGAATAAATCCTTAAACAATGTAACTCTTAAACAAAAAATTAAAATATAAATAAATAAATAAATAATTAGATTATCATTTCCTTTAAATTATGATTCAAGGTTCAACAACATAGCATATGAATAACGCTAATATATTAATTGACAATAATAACAAAAATCTTAATGTTAGAGTAAAAATTAAGCAGGGTACCTACTTACTTGAGTCCATAAGTCTTATGTTGGGAATGCCTCAGCATTAAAAGCTTTTAATTTATCTAAGTAGCCTCATTTATGAATAGTTAAAGAAACTGAGTCATAATTGTCTTACAATATATCATAACGTTTTACATCTCAACTAATAGACACAAATGAAAAGAATGATCAGAGAAATCATATTATATAAATTATAAACATAATGAATTAGAAATTATATTGAAAACTTATTTGTAGAAACATTATCCTTAAAATTGCACTTGAGAAATAATTTTTTAAGATTTTTAATAAAATATAAATGTACAATTTACTGTGTGATATAGATCATTATCCTTAAGAAATTATTTGAGCCTCTTATGGGGAGCTTGAACCAATAATTACCCTAGGATTTAATAGATTTTTTTATCTTAAAATTGCACAATTAGAAAAGGAAGTAGGTAGCAGGAAAATGAAATTCAACAAGTAAGAGAAAAGCAATTTTAAAGAAAGTTATTACAGATGTATATGTTGTATAAAATGAAAGGAATAATATACTATTTATAGGTTAAGAAATATAGCCATTGGAAATATAGTCGTTGAAAATATGACCATTGAAAATATAACTATTTGAAAATAAATATTTAAATAAATACATTGACATTTTAATTTTTACTAGAGTTAAAATCTAATTTTGCAAAAAACGAGCTTGGGCTTAACGTCATATGTTATTCATGTACAAGAGGTCACTTTTTTTCCTTGTAACTTTACATAAAAAAGAAGTTTCACATATAAAACTCCTTATGAGGCCAAACTTACTTAGTGTAGGATTTAATCTTTTAAAATATTACTCAATGCATAATAACTTATATAATAATCCACTATGTTTCTGTGTTATGGGAACCTAAGGATGAGGACAACATTAATTAAAAGGGAGGTGACTCTTAATATATATAATCCTCCTAGTTTAATAGTGAGAAATAAACATTTATCATGATAGAAATTATATAGTATTTTATGTGGCTCTTATTTATATGATATAATGTGTTATTTTGTATGGTGTTTTCTTTACTTCACATTTTTAATGTTATTTTTAAAATTAGGCAGTAGAGGCATTTTAAAAACTTTATAGAATTTACACGGAAATATGTTTATTTAGAAATGAAAGAAAAGATGAGTCATACAACATATAATTATTTGCAACTTGCAAAATTGCAGGGTTTAAGTGTTTAAAATAACATGCTTTATGTTGTTCCAACATTAATTAATAAAAATGAAAAATCCATTACAATAGAAGTGCAAATATACATTAGGTATTTAATTAAAATCATGTCAATTTTCAACTAACTTTTAAGCAAGTGATATTATGTATGAGGTTCTAATGTCAGTTATATAATTGAGGAGAACAAATATACTAACATTAGTTCTTATATTCTAAAAAATTGACTTCATTTCTTCAGAAGAAATATAATCTAGTAAAAAAATTAATGTTGGTACTTTTAATATTTTTATATTTCATGTCAATTTTTAGTGAATTAATTACATAATTTTTTTAATGTTGGTTTTTTATTCTCCTCTAAAATATTAAAAAATAAAAATTAAATAAACTCATCATTTCATCAAAATGTGTATTTTGAATTAAAAGCTTTGAGTAGCTATAATTTTGTGCTTGAATGCTTATTTGAAGTGATTTTTTTTTTCTTAATTTGTCCATTTGCAAGCCACTTACCTTTTCATAATAGTGAAAATAGGTTATTTTGATGGATTTTTTCCCACTTTTTCTCCATTTTTTTCATTATTTAACTGATTTTGAACTCTATAACAATATTTTTTAAATATATAATAAACATATAAAATCAAATACAACCTTTAAAATCAAAAAAATAAAATAAAAATAAAGATCTCTTGAAAAAATAATTGTAAAAAATTAGAGAAATGAAAGAGGTAATCAAAGAAATGAAAGTAGGAAAGATAGCTCTTATATTTGGAATTAGTAACCTGTAATATGACATTTATTTCATGCTTGATATTAATTGAAGAAGTATTGATAGCTCATTGATATGTGATAGAAGACAGAGTGAAATTTAGGATTCTCTACAAAAGGAATTAAGGATGGAAATTAAGTTTAGAAACAAATAAGAGGGGAGCGAGAGTGATAATGAGAAGAAAATGAAACAAGATTTGTTTTATTTATAATGCAGGATTTTAGACATTGATTCACTCAAAGGAACTATCATCTAATATTTAAACTTCAAATGCCATTAGACATTGGTTCACTAATATGAATAAATGCCTAAAGTTTTCATCATATTTATAAAAATGCCATCAATTCCATAACTTTAGATAATAATTAGTTTAGGAATTAATGTCTAAATTCTTGTAAGCAGAGAGAGAACAAAAGTGTAAGCATTTTGCAAAAACTTAGACATTTTCTATTATAATAAAACTAATGTCTTAGATATATGCTCTTTCCCAATAAGTTGGTTGCTACCATACTTTTAGATATTAATTTAGTATGAAACTAATATGTTAACTTTTTATATTTCCTAACCAAGTATTTGAAGTACCTTTAAATGTTAATTGTTTTTAAAATTGATATTTTAAGTTTTTGCAATTTCCTAATAACATTCTAATTGTAATAACTTCAGATATTAGTTTAGTTCAAAATGGATACATTAACATTTGACATTTCCTAATTCAATTTCTATAATATTTTTAGATAATAATTACTTTAATAATCAATTTCTTACATTTTCTAATTTTTTCAATAACCTTAAAATATGATACCTTTAGACGTTAATTTAGTACAAGACTTATATGTTAATTTTTTATATTTTCCAACCAGACTTTGTAATTTTTTGAATGATGGTTACATACATTTAAAATTAACATATTAAGTTTTATTTAGGCATCGGTGATATTGGAAAACAATATCTTAAATTTTTACAAAAATAAAAATATTAGTTGTGCATAAAAATCAACATATTAAATCTTCTCATAATTTTAAAAATGTTATCATGCGATAACATACATCAATCTTGCCTTTATCTAATGTTTATGTTGTGATGTCTATTTGCATTTATGTAATAGTATTAATTTTGCATTTAATATAATGGAATAGGAAAGGAAATGAACTGAAATGATCATTTCATAATTATGTTTAGTATAATCATAAATGAATGGGTTTTGATTTTTTGTTTATTAAATCAAAATATAGTAGAAATAAAAAGAACAAGGAGTAATTAATGACACTAATATTCTTATAAAAATAATAAATATCTTATTAAATAACTTAATATTATAAAAATATACAATGTGATAAATAAAAAAATATTATATTTTAAATTCAGTTATTAAAATTATAATTAGCCAAAATTTTACTATAGTAAAAGTAAAAAAAATTCCAATTTTCTAAATTTTTGTATTAAATAATCTTTATGAATGATAAAAATTAACATATTTTAAATTTTATTATAAAAATGTAATTATCAAAATATTATAATAGTAAAAATATTGAAAAATTGATATTATTTTATTATATATTAATAAAAGATAATATTGATATATATACAAAATATAAAAGATAAGTGTATAAAAGAGTTACCTCATGAAAGTGTTTGACAAATAGTTAACCAATTAGCTTTTAATTGATTTGGGGTCGTTAGTTAATTGATGAAATCAAGCTATTATTTTAAATATTTGATAAATAATTTATTTGATCAATTGATTGACCTACAATCAATTAAATTAAAAAAAGTTAGAAAACCTAATGTTTGAATTAATTGATTTATAACATGCATGTAAAAAGATAAAATTACTCCTAAATTAATAATTTTGCTTTTTAAAAATCTGAAGGAGAGGAGTTGAACTCCAAACTCTAAGATATATAAGAAAAACCTTTACCATTCAACTATTAAACAATTCTAATCAAAATTAAACTAATTTAATATACATTAAAATGTTGATGTTCTTCATAAATAATGTACTTAAAAATATTATAATATGTTAAATATTGTATTATATGATTAATGAATTTAAAATCTTTTTACATGAAAAGTAAAAGTTAATAAGATTAACCTATACATACATATAACACGTACATATTGTGTTATATGATTATTTAATTTAATTTTTTTTCACATTAAAAGCAAAAGTTAATAAGATCAACTTATATACACATATAATACATATATATAACAGTTTTTCTAATTTGCAATTTGATACAATTTTTAAACCATTGTTTCAATAAAAAGAATTATTCAAGGTACAAAACATTATATAAAAATTTGTTTTTGAGCGAGTCAAGTTTTTCTTAAAAAATGTGATGATGTAGAATATATATGTATATATAATATAAAATTAGTACAACCATTATAATTCATATAAATAATATGTTAAAAATTTGAAATAAAATAACACAAAAGCGAAGACAAGCACCTAAATTATTTATTTCTTGAAAATATTAAATAGTTATAATAAATTATAACTATTTATTTCTTAAAAGAAAATTTTAACATGTATAATAATTTATTTTTTGAAGATTCATTTCATTACTTTGGGGTAAAGAAGGGAGGTTCCATTGTTTGGTGGATTCTTAGAGAATGGGATAATAGTTAACAAATAAATTTTTTATCTATTCTATTTTGATTTTCTCTTAAAGGGAAAAATAAATAAATGTTGGTGTGTGAATCCACAATCCCTCACTTTTGGTTTGGATGTGATAATGAAAAAAGGGCTCATATGAATGAGATTCGAATGCCTTTAGTGGCCACTTTCAAGTTGTTGAGTTTCTTGTTTCTCACGCAAATACTTCATCAGGATTTCGTCTACGCAGTCTTCATCATGGGGGTGCATGGATCAACACTTTAAGTGCTCTCCAAAATAGTGATACCAAGCTTTCCAAAAAGTTTTCATGGTATTTTTACCCAGCAAGAAGAAATAAACAACTTAAATAAACATTACTTTTATTTACAATAGTAGTAGTAATAATAATTCCTTATTAAACGTGATAAAACGTTGACAACTCATCAAGGAAGCAAGGCAACCTTCCAAACGAAGACAAAGTAGCTAAGGCAATCGTGCATGATACCGAGGGGTCGAGGATGTAATTTCAAATTTCATGTTCTACAAATTTATATTTATAATTCTCTATATTACACTGTTAGAATATCATGCATTTTAAAAATTCCAACAGAATCTAGTCAGATACAGAATTTGGTTAGTTAGTAATTTAAATATCCAATTAGCCCTCCCCCAACACAAGGTCAGTTAAGGTCTAATTTCTTTTCGAGCAATTCTGATTTTATTGAGTTCGGTCCAGTTGCTATTAGTCCTGTACCATCATGGAGTCATCACAAGTTGAAATGTTTGGGGGGGGGGGTGATGAGAGATAAATCGACCTTGCTTATATTTTATGAATATTCCAAACTCATCACTATTTTGTTTTTTTACTTCACTTAACGCTGACATTAACATTATAAAACTACAAGGGCCTCTATCATCGAACCATTAACTAGTGCAATATTAGAATGATAAAAATATATATATTTTTAGTTTACATCCAAGTATGCTTATATTTTTGGACAGGAGTTAGCAGTAAATTTCTCAAAATAAAAATGCTAAAGGAGCTTTTAAAGATTGAATTTAAAATTCTTATTGAATTTAGAGTATGTTGAGATAAGTTAACTATCATTGAACTAATCAATTATTATTTATTGATTAAAAAAATTCAAATGTATTATTAAACAGGATGTTAATATTAAATTCATTGTAAAATCACCACTCAATTTAACATTCCGCCAAAAAAAGGATGATATATTAATACTTATCTATTAACTTTGCATAAACAATCAAATTCACTTTATTTGATATTAAAAAATTATTCTAAATAATTTTATATAATGCATGTACATAAACATAACTTCTAATACGAAAAGGACAAAAAATGTTGATTGGGATCAGCAATTTTCTAGATATCTAAAATTATTTTTCCTTTCGTCGTATTACTTGTTCTAACAAGCTTCGCAACTATTATTTATAAAGTTGGATGACACATCACATGCATCATCAGCACGGATCGCTTTAACAAGTTAATTGTGACACCCTATTTTTAATTACGTTTTGCTGCTTCTTAAGCTACGCAACTTGGGAAGTAGAGATCGATTATATTATTAAGGTACTATTAGAATCCATATTTTTAATTAGTCCCTTGATGTCACCTTAATTTTATGACTGCCAACCATTTTCAAATTGGGTCATTTATCTATTTCTTAAATTCACGGTATATTTTGGATACAAATCGATTCTTGATGAATTGAAATGAATCAATTTGTATTATTCGTGTTTAAAATATATTTAATTTTAAGAATTCAAATTTATAAAAAATTAATTGTGGATGGAAATTAATTTACAAATTAATCAGTTTCACACCCCTATTCATCAAATCATTATATATGTAATTAATGATGTTAACTTGCCAATGTAATTTATAAAAATATGTTGCATGTAGTTTTATCCTAATTTGTATACACGAAAAGTACATTCACCTAACCCCAACTTCTATGTTTTATCTCAGTTAAATATATTCTATTAAGAACATAAAAGAATATTTTTAAATATTTATTTAGTAATCTAAAAGTAATTAAAATTATAAGTTAAATAATATTTAATTGTTACATTATTCTAAATATAAAAGACAACTTTTTATAGAAATTAATATAAGATATCTATGACTCTATTTTTTTTCTCTCATTACAAAGAAACAAAGTTAGGAGAAAGAAAAAAGAGTCTTTATCAAAGCAAATTAAGGGTTAAGGTGAGTATATAAAGCTCCAATCTATTTTTTTAATTTGTTTTGTTTTATTTATTATAATCAAGTTAGATTTTTTTTATTTAGCATACATAATTTTAATATTTGCTTGCAATTTTTTTAGACTTATTTGTTAAATGTGCAACTCTTTTTTTCTTTTTGGTTTGAACGGAAATTATGTAGTGTTTTTATATGAGCCCTATGTTTTTGGTTAATTTCCCATATATGAGTAAAATTTTTAGACGTTTATTTCTAACATATGAGCTGAATTCTTTTTATGATAAAAATACTTTTCATTAGCCATTTTTTAATTTTATTTTTCTTAATAAAATTAGGTGATAACATAATTATTGGTGTGAACAATTTCGATCTAAATACCTCCTTTTGATGAAAAAAACATTAAAAAAAGAAAGTTCAATTCATAAGATGGATAATTTTGATAGTAGTTGGTCAAATTATTTATCTATGGATAGCAAGTTCGAATTATGGAGATGACATTTATTAAGAAAGGAAAAATCTGTTAATAATTTAATTTTCAAATCGATTATCTCATTTAATGATTCGCCAATATGATTTGATCAAATAACACTGTTGAGCAAGGAGAACCGGTTATTTTAAAGGAAAACTAAAGGAAAAAAATCAATATAATTTTATAAGTAGCGTGTTCCACATTTAGAGGAAAAATCCGTATAAACTTCAAATTAAATCAAATAAGTATAATTTTTATATACCTCGTCTATCTGATTCTTTAAAAAATTTCAGTTATAAGTTTTCAAAACTACCTGTCTGTCTATAAGCATTGAAAAGTGGTTGAAGTACAAAACATTTGTTCCGCCTAAGACGAAGAATATTAACAAAGGGTACATTTGTTGCTTTAACGGAAATATTTACTGTGAGAATAATTTAACTTATTTGTGTTATAGTTATCAAATGTTAACATAATAGAAAATATTTTATTTACTTATTATTGGATACGAAAAATGAAATGAAAATTAACACCTTCTACTTAACACAAACAAATGAAACTTTTTTATATATAAAAAAAATGTCTTCAAACAAAATAATCATAACCTAAATTGCTGCATCAATAGTCTGGGAGTAATCCGCAAATCACAACTTCAGAAGGAAATACGTTTGAACCTAGATATAAAAGGCAAATTAATAAAATAAACAACAAGACATCCTCGAGGATTAACAAGAGTTCTTGGAAAAAATTACAACCCTCTCTCTCTCTCTACCTATATGTATATATATTTTATAAATTCCATATTAGTTTTCGACTATAAATAAAATTTTAGAAAATTGATAATGTGCATTCAGTAATATAAATTTGTAAAGAGATGTAAATCTTGATTAGGCCATATGTGAAAAAGCGCTTGGGTAGCTTTTGCCACCCATGCTCTCATGTGAATCATAAATCAAGGCTAGATAATTAAGAATGAGTAAATTATGCTATGATTCTAATATTTAGTTCATATTGTAAGCATAATAAATTCTTATAATTATCCATATGGAACCTGATGTGCTTTGATATTAGTTCATAATTTTACATATTGCATATTTTAATATCATTTTTTTATCATTCTAGAAGCTTTTCTTAATCTTTATGTAAAACTATATGGATACACCATAGAACTTGGACAAATCCTCGTGGTAATCATCTACCGAATCCACTATGAATTGTACAACTCTTCATAATCACTGTGTATCAAACTAGCTACTAAGAAAGGAGAAACTATCTTCCTTCGTACATATTGTACTAAGGTTAATCTATCTATTCCAATGGAAACAAAATAGGAGGGTATATATTGGCTTGAAAATTGGGGATTCAAAAGTGTTATTAAGCTTCAAGAAATCCTAGCAAAAGATATATTAAGGATGGAAACTATACCAAATGGTTCTGCCTTGATCACCTTTTCAAATCATAAGAAACCAAAGATTAAAGAAATTGATGCATCTTCCAAACAAGTAAATACTAAAAATATGGTTGTTGGACTAAGAAGATCTTTCTTTGGAAGAACTAGGCTTAGGAAAAATTTCAAGTTTGAACCTTTAAGGAGATCTACATCATTCACTTGCTTAACAATTAATGTTGATTTAAGGACTGTTAAAAGTACTTCAAGAATCTCTAAACCAGTATATGACTAAATTATTTAAATAGAAGATGAGAAAGATGGTGGACTAATAGGAAATGGTAGTGATTATGAAGGATCTACCGATTCCATTAATTCACTTATTACCTCATAACTTTATCGTAATGATCCTAAACCTATATGAATTGTAAAAATCAATTTCAGATTGACAAGGATTTTTTGAGAATAGAATTCTATTCTAAAGAATTCACTTCTCAAAGGGCTTGATTTTTAAACAAATTCAAAGAAGAATTAAGGACAAATATTCAGGAAATATATTATAACTTTATGAACTTGATTCAAACAAATATTTTTTTCTTTGAATGGTTTGAAGCATATGTTGAAAATAATCAAATAGACTATCTTTATAAAGAGTTAAACTCTATTAGTATGGTCACAAAAAAACTTAGGAATGAGTTACAACTAAAGGTGAAAGACTCATCTTTGAGTTACCACCTTAAAGGTATATTGTAGCCTTGATGAAGTAAAACAACTACACCAACAAGTATCTTCAAACTCTTGAAAGACCATATATTGAATGTTGGTGTTTTTGAAAATTTTACAGGAGAATCCTCTGGAGTAAAGAAGGTTGAAAATTCTTTATTCAAACCTTACCAAATCCCTTTTAGCAAGCAAATGACATTGTCTAAAGACCTAGCTATGGCTAAAATAAACCAAATGTTAGAAAAGTTAAACTAATAACTAGGAAAAGTGTGTGTTGATAAGTCAACTACACCCAATTAGCCAAATCAATTGCCAACTATATAGTAAAAGCTTTTAATGTTAGTTCTGAAATATCTTAAGAAGAATGATAAAAGTTAAATCTAATAAAAAGAGAACCAAGGGAAACCAATTAGAGAATACCTTAAAAACTATACTACTAAGAGCTAGTTACCCTTACTATATCATAAAAGAAAATTTCCAAATTATTTAGAATTCCTATAATGGGAATAACATTTATCAATGGAATATAGATATAAAATCTAAAAATGAAATCCTTAATACTTTCTAGCAAATGACTATGGTTAGCAGAACCTATCAATCAACTTATAACTATGATGATACAGTAGTACTTCAGTACATAGTTGCAAGGTTTACTGGTCAACTTAAAAAATGATAGGATAATCACTTTACAAAAATAGAGAAAATCCAAATAGTTGAAGTTGTTAAATATGATCAACATGGATATATAATCCTAATCCCAGATGTTGTAAATACTTTGATTTACACTATCACCAAACACTTTATTGGTGATCCTACCTTTTGGAAAGATAAATTTGCTAAACTTTTGTCAAACATCAAATGTAAAACATTGTCTAATTTTAGATGGTATAAGGATACCTTTTTAATAGGATCCATTCTAGAACAAATAGTAACTAACCCTTTTGGAAAGAAAAAATCTTTATCGTTCTTTTTAGATTCTTAGGTGATATGGTAAGAGAGAAAATTAGAAACCAATATAGTGGTTAAATCCTTTATGAGCAGCTTACTCATGAACAATTAGTAAGTCATGTTCAGAAACTAACTCTCAAAATCTATCAAGATAACAAGATCTAAAGATAGTTAGCGAAAGAAATATCTTAAAATCGGAGAGAGTTAGGAACCTTTTGTGAATAGTTTGATTTTATCTATCTAAAATCCTTCAAATTTAAATATAGGTAGAGAGCTAGGCAATAACTTCTTGAATCAAAACCTCAGCCTCCACTAGAACACCAATCTAAAAGGTATTAAAAGAGGAAATCCAAACTTAGATATACTCCACATCCTTATCAAGTGCAAGATATTAGGCTAGTATGCTATAGATGTAATAAACTTGGGTACATAGCTAAATACTACTAGTTGAATAAAGTAATTAGACAACTAGTGTGGATGAATCTATTTTAAGCCAAATAACTAACCTTCTTGCTGAGAAATCTTCTTAATTAGAAAAAGAATTAATAGAAGAAGAAGACCTAGTTTGATAAATGTCTTAACTCCTTGAAGATGATGAGATATCCTTAGAAAAATCATCTACTGAGCAAAAAGTAAACATGCTCAATTCAAAGTAAAATTTGCTTTTTGATATTATTAGTGAATACCCTAATAATGAGAAAAAAATATCTCTAAAAAAATAGGCAAGGTTTGGATAAATCTTCTTCATTAAAAGTTTTTTCTTAACTAAATACTTATAATTTTAAAGATGTTTTGGAAAGATTTAAACCAGAATAAAGTAAACCTGTCACATTGTAAGATTTACAATTTGAGATAAATTTTCTTAAAATAAGAATAAAAGAGCTAAAAGAAATTCAAAAACTCTAAAGAGAGATTCTTTCTGATCTTTAAGTTTCTTCTAAAGGAAAGGAAAAAATTAAAAACAATAAAAATGAAGAAAATGAAATTTTAGGATGTATTTCTAAAACCCTAATTCCAAAATATTATATTCTAATTCAAATAGTTAAGAATAATTAGAAATTAGAAATAGTTGCCTTATTTGATATAGGGGCAGATATCAATTATATTCAAGAACGCCTAGTTCCAGCTAAGTTTTTTAAGAAAACTAGGGCCAAAATTAAATTTACCAATAGTTCCCCATTTGAAATTAATTTTAAACTTTCTAATGTAGAGATAGTAAATTCTTTATATAGAACAAATTAAAGTTTCTTACTTGTAAAAAATTTAACTAGTAAAGTTATTTTGGGAACTTCTTGTATCCAAAGTTTAATTTCCTATAAGATTTTAGATAAAGGGATTACCATCAAAGTTATTGAAGAAAAAAATAACTTTTTTATTTATCAAAAAATTTTAAAAAAATAATTTGATAGATTGTAAGGAAGCTTAAATCAATTATCTTTTTGAAAAAATATCTTATAAGAAAATAGAACAGCAATTAGCAAATTCAATTATTCAAGCAAAGATCAAATCTTTGAAAAAAATGATTATTAGTAACATTTGTGCTGACTTTTCAAATGCTTTTTGAAATAGGTTTTGAAATAGGAAGCAGCATATGGTAGAATTACCATATGAAAAGGATTTTTCTGAAAGAAAAATCCCAATTAAAGCAAAGTCTATCCAAATGAACTAGAAACTACTAGAGCATTGCCAAAAAGAAATAAATAAACTCTTAAAGAAAGTGATCATTAAAAAGTTAAAAAGTTATTAATCATGTATAGCATTCTATATTAATAACAGTGTTGAAATTGAACGAGATACATTAAAGCTTATGATCAATTACAAGTTCTCAACATGGCACTTCAATAGATTTACTATCCAATCTCTAACAAAAAGGATTTATTAAATCATCTTTATTTAACAAAAATATTTTCAAAATTTGATATAAAATTTAATTTTTAGCAAATTCATATGAAACTTGAGGACATGTATAAAATAGTATTTATGATATTGTTTGGTCAATATGAATAGAACATAATGTTGTTTAGCCTAAAAAATGCACCTTCAAAATTTTAAAGGATTATAAATGATATTTATAATTTAATTTTCAAATTTATTATTGTTTATATTGATGATATTTTAGTGTTTTCAAAAATTATTGAGCAACACTTTAAGCATCTAAATATTTTTCTTGAAATTATTCCACGAAATGGTTTAGTTATTTAAAGAACCAAATATTCTCTTTTCTAAACAAAAATCGATTTCTTAGTCATTATATTTATTAAGAAATTATAACTTCGATCAAAAGATCAATTAAGTTTTTTGATAAATTTTTTGACTAACTTATTAAGAAAACTTAACTCTAGATATTTTTGAGATATTTAAATTATGTCTCAAATTTATTTCTAAATGTTTAAAATTTATCAAACCACTAAATGAAAGCCTTAAAAAGAATCCTCATTCTTGGAGTCATGTTCATATAAAAATTGGTAGGCAACTTAAGTCTTAAGTCAAGAGTTTTCCTTGTCTGCATACTTCAAATCCAAATGCATTCAAAAATGTTGAAATTTATGCCTTTGACTTAAGATATGGAGGTGTCCTTAAACAAACTTTAAATGTTAATGAGTATATAGACATTAGAATTCTGCATAACAAAATTATTTCACTCCAATAAAAGAAATTTTAGCAATTATTTTGTGTTCAAAAGCTCTAATATGAACTTTTGAATAAAAAATTTCTTATTAAAGTTAATTATAGCTCTGCCAATTCTGTTTTAGAAAAGAATGTGAAAAACATTGCATCAAAATAAATTTTTGCTCGATGGTAAGGCATTTTAAGTGTTTTTTTATTTTGAAATTAAGCATTTAAAATGTCCTTCAAATTCCCTTCCATATTTTCTTAGAATAGAATTTTTGCAAAGAATAAACTAGTAATCATACCTTCAAAGAAGCCTAGAAATCCAGATCCCTTCGATTCACCTAAAAAATCAGAGTTAACTAAACCAAAACCATTTGCTGAGGAGAAAGTTAAGCAAGTTGCCTCATTTTCCAAATCCAAACTCAAACCACTTTATAAATTATCCATAACTCCTATAGAAATCAATGATAATAATTTTTCAATTGAAATTTTGCAGGCTTAGTAGCCTCATTTCAAAAACTCTTTCAAATTGCTAAAAAATCATGGGTAGATATAGCTATGGAAGAAAAAGCCAAATAGCATATCCTTAATCAATTAAAAATTCTCTAAGCCATTTCCAACAAGAAAAACCAAATCATAATAGCAAGAACTTCCTCCAAAGTTGTTGCTCCTAAATAACCGAAACCAATTAAAATTACTATCAAATATATTAGAAAACTAAATCTTTAAAATATCCTCTATACTAAATCCAAATATTAGGCAAAGGACTTAAAAAAACTTATTCTAGAAGTCTTTCCCAAAGGGTGGCATTTCATCCTAGATACGCTACTTCATTCTAGAGAATTTTATGAGTATATTTGGTTGACCTTGGCTTAGTCAAAATAAAATATCATGTGAGTCACGATGATCAAAATTTACCCACTCATTCAAGCCACTTCATTCTAGAGAATCTTATGAGCATATTTTGGTTGACCTTGGCTTAGTCAAAATAAAATATCATGTGAGTCACGATGATAAAAATTTAGTCACTCATTCAAGTTTTAAAATAAAAAATTTATTACTTCTATTGAATAGGGTTTAGAACCATTCAAAATGAAGAAATTTGAAAAATATTTTTATCCAAATTTAATAAGGTATTCTTACCGGGACTATTAAAATACCTAGGTAAATATTCTATATTTTCAAAATAAAAATTTTATACATTCTTAATTGATTTATTTTCTACATGATACCAAGTATCAAATCCTGCATTGGTTTATTAGGTGGTGGAACATCTTTAGACTAATTAGACTAATTGAAGAAAATTTTCTATCAAATATTAATAAAGGATGGGAAACCTTTAAAGATTGCTTTAATAATGAAAATCATGACAATCTCCCTATGCTTCTACAATTTTTCTCAAAAATAGGTCTTCTATAGGTATATTTTTAGGAATACCAACTTGGCTAGAATTCTCAAAGCAACTATGCAATTCTTTAAAGATAAGAATATATAAAATGGTGTGCTAATTTCAAACAATTTGCCAAAATAGAAAAAGCTAGAGTTCAAAAGTGGTTTAACTAACAGCCACAATTTAGCAAAAATCCAAAGGAAGGCATGAGTCAGTTCCCGTAAAATAAATCTCATTTCATGGCAGCACTTGCCTTAATTTCAACTGAGGATAATTTTTGTTCTCAAAATGAAGACATCTGCTCATGCTTAAGTCTAAATCCTAAGTTGAATCTCAAGCATCTAATAATTCAAAAGAAGACTTTAAAAACTATGCTCAATCAAATGAACATGACTAATTCGATATTGATCTTGAAGGAGATAAAATCTCCGTGAATTCTGAAGATCTAATATAAACCATATGATGAAGATACAAATTCAAAAACAAAGCAAATATGGTTGCCAATGCAAGAAGACAAATTCTCTTTCAATACTAGCAAATTTCCAAGGTAATGCATGAGCAAGAATCCTAGTAGGATAATTTCACTTAGAAAAGGAGGCATAAAGCAATAAATTATTTGATAAGAATATTATTATAGGTGTACTTTTCTGATTTTAATTTCCAACAAGGTGGTGGTAGCCTAACTTTTTTAACTTAAATTTCAAATGTAATAATAATAGAATGTCAGCCACTATATTTTTTTTATTTAAATGTAATAATAGGGTATCAATGAATTGTTTAGGAATCTTATAATAATATTTGAAATTGCCTATAAATAAGGCATTCAACTGAGAAAACCAAGCTTTTTTGAATGCCCTCCTAAGCTTTCATATAGCTAGTTCTATTCTATTATTCTTCTCTTGTAATTGTAAGTTTTCAATTTTAATACAAATTTTGCAATTTATCTGCCATCCGTACTTCTGTTCTTGCATTTAAGGGTTCTCCAGAGTTCACTGGTATCATATATATATATATATTAGACTATGCAGTGAGGTTTATTGCATGCACATGTAGAAAAGGACAAGGCAAGTGAGAGTAGGAGAAGGAAAGTGCATAAAGATTTACGCTAACGCTAACT
Source organism: Sindora glabra (assembly GCA_020226215.1). Classification (NCBI taxonomy): domain Eukaryota; kingdom Viridiplantae; phylum Streptophyta; class Magnoliopsida; order Fabales; family Fabaceae; genus Sindora; species Sindora glabra. The sequence continues at coordinate 2,288,447 of CM035236.1, forward strand.
ACAACAAGTTTTAAGCCCACAAGTTGAAACAAGATCTAGAATAACCTCCCTCACTAGTTTGAAGCCTTTGTCTGAATTGTGTGATAAGGTGGTTCTGATTGCAGCAATGACGACAACTTCGTTAGAAGTGCATTTATTTATCTAACAGCCAAGTCACCACAATAACATAACATTTTGTACAATTATGTGTCTAACATCCCCACAACACCATCATATGTGCGGTACAAGCAATATTTACAGCTTCAGTTTATATCACTCGATTTTTATTCCTCGTATCTCAAGGTTGTTCAGCTTCTTAGGTCGCTTGTAATATTTCAACAACAGGGAACAGCAGACAACGCTGACGGAAGAGGCCGCCATTGCAGCTCCAGCAATCCACGGAGGCAACCGGAATCCTGTTGAAGGGAAAAGAGCTCCAGCAGCAATTGGGATCCCAAGCATATTATAACCCAATGCCCATATGTAGTTGAGGCGAATTCGAGTGAATGTTTTTCTTGAAAGGTCGATAGCAGATATGACATCCTCCAAGTTGCTCTTCATGAGAACAATGTCTGCGGCCTCAATGGCTATGTCTGTGCCTGCACCTATTGCCATTCCCACATCTGCTGCCACCAGTGCTGGTGAATCGTTTATGCCGTCTCCCACCATTGCCACCGTGTAACCAAATGCCTGAAGAAAGAAAAATGGCATCCATTATGCCAGAATCCAGGAAGCATGCACAATTCAAAGTACAATGTATATATACGTGTCTTCTCGGGTCCTATGTTAAATCGTCATTTTCCGCGTCGTGTCCCTCGTATATAAATATTAGTGGAGAGATGAAGTCCGTTAAAAATGGCTTGAAGAAATACAGAAATTAGTTATTATCAGCTTGTGCTTTTGTATTTCAGATCATTGGTGAGTACCTGTAAGTCCTTCACCTTCTCTGCTTTCTGTTCCGGTTTGGCCTCAGGAATAACAGTTTCGATTCCAACTTCCCTTGCTATAGAATTAGCAGTTCCCCTGTTGTCGCCTGTCACCATGATGCTTCTAATTTTCATGGACTTGAGAATGGAAATGACTTCTTGAGCACCCGGCTTCAGTGGATCAGATACGGCTATAATTCCAGCCACTTCCCCATTTATAGATACTAAAATTCCAGTATGAGCCATTCTCTCAGCTGCTGCCAGTATCTCTTCAGCATCAGCAGTAATTGCAACATTATGGTCAATCAACAAACTCTTGTTGCCGACAACAATTTCTTTATTGCGGACAGTGGCCTTCACTCCATGGCCAGTAAAAGAGACAAAATCTAGTGCTTCTGGCCAGGCCGGGTTCTCCGAATCTTCTTTGAATTTTTTGTCATACTCGACAATGGCCTTGGCTAGTGGATGCTCGCTGTTCACCTGACATAACAATTATGAAACTATAATCAAAATTTGTATAAAACTAAGAACTTTTAAGTAATTCACTAATCCAAACTTCTCTTGAAAAGGATAATCCATTTGGAAGAAGATGCCTACCTCAGCTGCAGCGACGAGTTCATAGAACTCTCGGAGTACCATATTTGTCAGCAGCTTTGTGTTTACAACAACAGGCTTACCGACAGTGAGAGTACCTGTCTTGTCAAAAACAATGCAGTTCACCTGCAAGATAGACTCATAGATATACTCAAATGTCTCTAAAATGCTTACAAGTAAAATGGAAAACTCACTGCAGCCAGAAACCGCAAAATCTTTTATTAGTAGAGGCTGCACAAAAAATAAGGGGAAGAACACTGGGGTATGAGATGCTACATAATCCAAGCCTATGTTAAAATGCTAACCTTATGAGCACTTTCTAGAGCTTGTCCTCCTTTAATGAGTACACCTTGAGATGCACCTACTCCAGTGCCAACCATAACAGCAGTTGGCGTTGCAAGACCCAAAGCACAAGGGCAGGCTATGACCATCACAGATATACCAAACTGCAAAGCAAGCTCAAAGCTGTCCATTGAAGATGGTATCCAAGACTTTGGGTAAGCATGAAACCTTCCAGCTAAAAACCAAGCAAGCCACGTTGCAAATGAGGTTAAAATGACCTGCAATTAACGAACAAAAATTTAAGGCAGTCCCCGATTAAACACAAGAATTCAACAAAAATTACTATTATAAGCAGGAATTAAGACACTTCATATTGTATAGTACCAGAGGCACAAAGTATTTGGATATACGGTCAGCAAACTTTTGGACGGGAGCCTTGGCCATTTGTGCTGACTCAACGAGTCGAACAATCTGCGCAAGAGCACTCTCCGACCCAACCCGTGTGGCCTTGATATGCAACACTCCATTCTCATTCACAGTTCCTCCAATGACACTATCGCCTTTCCTTTTTGCCACAGGACGAGCCTCTCCTGTTATCATGCTCTCATTCACATGGCTTTGGCCCCAAATGACAAAACCATCCGAAGCTACTTTTGCACCTGGAATTATTTTAATCACATCATTTTTCTGAATCAGTCTGCTGTCAATCTCTTGTTCGCCAATTACATTTCCTCCATTATCCAGGGTTAATAATATAGCTGTCTCAGGGGTCAAGTTCATGAGCTTGGCAATTGCATTGGAAGTCTTCCCCTTGGCTAGAACTTCCAGATACTTTCCAAGTAGAATAAATGAAATAAGCATGGCGCTAGTCTCAAAGAAATCTGTACCCATGAAACCCAAAGAGGTGGCAGCTCTCAAGACAGAATATACTGAATAGAAATATGCTGCATTTGTTCCCAAGGCAATTAGAACATCCATGTTTGCAGAACCGTGGCGTAACGCTTTATAGGAACCGGAGTAGAATCTTTGGCCTATAATGAATTGAACTGGAGTTGAAAGAACCCATCTTAAAATCTCTCCTACAGTAAGCATATTGACTACTTTGGTTTCTAGTCCATGCTTAATTCCAGGGATATACATGAAGACCATAGATGTAAGAAAGACGGGAACCGTAAAGACCAAGCTCCATAAGAAGGATCTGTAATATCGTTTGATTTCTTCCTGTCTATGAGTGTCTCTTCGTCCTCCTTCACTAAATATTTGTGCCTTAAAACGCCTTGACCCAGTTTCCTCAATCACGTTAATAAAATTCCTAGGTCCTGTAATGTCTGGTTTATAAGATAGTGACACTTTGTTCAGTTCAGGGTAAATTTCTACACCTTGGACCCCTGGCAATGCTTGAAGAGAACTTTCAATCAATCTCATGGAATTAAGAGTACGGACTCCATCAATTTTAAGGTCTATCTTACTCATGTCTTCACCTGAACTTAGAAGTGTGGCTTCAAATCCAGTGTCGTCTATTGTTTCCAATATCTGATTGTAGCTAATGATGTTTGGATTGTAGTGTACTTCTGCTTCTTCGGTTGCCAAGGCCACTTGGGCTTTTAGAATGCCTTGAATTGCTTGCAAAGCTGACTCGACAGTGGATGAGCAAGAAGTGCAAGTCATTCCATTTATGCGTACACGGCATACTTGTATAGATCTCTCATTTATCTCGTCTTGGAGTAATGTGGCTTCAAACCCAGCATCCTCAATGGCCTCACGAATGGTCTCCTCCTTAGAAAAAAATAATAAGATTTATGAGGGGCAATACGACAAATTGATATAATGATGCAAGCATATGAGACATTAATAAGAATCAACATCAGCGGTAGAAATAACTCAGTAACCAACTAGTTGAGAGAAAAAAATATTTAAAAGGTCTGCATTACGTTTTAAATTAGTCTATATTTGAGTTAACAAGTAAGAGATTCTATACACGGGACTTCCAACTATGACTTCGCAAGAAAGATCCAAAATTCCAAACTAACGGATGGATTAACTAAACAAAACCATCTGAGACTGTAAAGCCGTATCTTAAAACCAAAGATTATGTTATTCCACGAAATTGATCCGCAAGGAGTTCAGATCATAAGTGACATTAAGCTATAAGAAAAATCCTAAATTCGGTATTAACTCAAAGCATAAAGTATTCATTTATCGATAGTGGTGAACCCTCAGAACAAGCAAAATATTTTGAAGTCCCATATTTGGATTTCAGATCACAACCGTCAAGGAACCAGCTGTATATTGCAACATTCGACAAGATTAACCACATAAACATCCTCGCTCCAAAAAAGAAAAAAAAAATACATCCTTCATAAAACGAAGGAAAACACTTCCTTTGACCATTTTCAATATTTAAAAATTTCCGTTGAGTGCAAGCTAGCTGGCCTTGCAGCTGCGCAATTATTAATTTGTTACTTTATGTGTAAACACACACATAAACCATATTCATATTCGTATACCACCTCCTAGCTAGGGGGTGTATATATATATATATATATATATAAACAATATTCATATTCATATACCACCTCCTAACTAGAGAAGAAATTGAGACAAAACACTTACGTTGACAAAGTTAGGATAAAACATGATCTGAGCTCGATTGTTAAGAACATCAACAACTGCTTCGCGAATTCCAGGAAGGCGCTTGATAGATTTCTCGACGGATCCAGCGCAAGCAGAGCAAGTCATTCCCATGACGGAGAAAAGAGCCTTAGCCTGTGATTTTGATCCATCAACCAAAACACCTTTAGGGTATCTGGGCATGGAAGGGTAATGAGGTCGCGGAGACAGATGACCCCATGTTTCATTGCGAAAGCAACTAAAAGCTAAGAACTTGCTCTCCATAGAGGTTTTTGGCTCACAAAAGTGCAATGAAAATGGCAGCGGTGGCGCTTCCTTTTAAATTTGTCAACCTTGCTTATTAGAGACCAAGTTATCTTAGGTGTTGTATAGTCGGTGGGTCCGAGATTTACGTGGGCCTAACGAAAGTTGACTTTTCCTTGTTGGAGGTCCTCTTCTTATGGAAAAAGTGAGCCCATTGAAACTTTTGACGAAAAATTAAGCGGTTTTTGCTAGTTCCGTTACACCTGCCTAATGTATAGATATACATTTTTTAAGGAAAAAAAAAATCAAAAACTCGGCCTTTGTTGCTTCGAAAATTTGGAATTAAAATTTAAAATTATACAAAATCTTATAATTAATATTAATGAGTTACTTAATTAATTATTCTATTTGATTAAATATATTTTTATGAGTTTTTAAAATAAGAATCGCATTATTATTAAATGTTAGTTTAACATTTATTCTCACATAATTTCAACATATTTTTAATTGAAATTTTATGTAAATGATTTAATTTTATTAATTATGCATGTAAAATTATATGTAAACAATAACACCGTAAACTAACCTCTAAAGTTATTAATATACTTGTTTAAAAAATGTAATTGTGTAAAATAATTAATTAAGTGAATACGGACACTAGTTTCAAGATTTTTTATATTTCTCCCCAAAAGAAAAGTTTTTTTTTTTTGGTATATTTCAAGACTTTGATCAACGAGTTCTAAAGGCGCAATTAAATAACATTTAATATGGTTGGAAATATAAAATTTTAAAAAAATTATAAGTTTTTATTTAATTTAGGAAAATGCTAATAACAACTCTGGAGTGGTTGTTAAATATTAAATACATATATTTAATTAATTAAATTAAATAATTTATTTTTATTTTTAATAATAAATAAATGATAATATGTTTAATAATAAAATTACATTTAATGTTTTATTTTTATTTTAATAAAATATTTAATATATTATCATTTATTGTATTACTAAAAATAAAAAAATAAAACATTTAATTTAATTAATTAAAGATATTCATTTAATATTTAATAATGGTTCCGGTGCTATCATTAACATTTGCCTTTAATCTATTCATTACATTTTTTAATCAATGTCATCATCAATCATCACTCAATATAAAACCATTGAAATAGAGTTTTTGCCCCTGAAAGTCTTTTTGTGTTCATCTCGCATATCAATATCCCAACAATCGGCGTCCATTGGTTGCTTCTTCTTTTTTCCCCCACCTAAGTCCTTCTTTTTTATCTAATAAAATGAATTGAAGAAGGTTTTTCAAGACAGTAACGTGTTGTGTAATCTATTTAGTATCGTAGACTTTTTGACATGTGAATTGTAATTTTTATTAAGTAATCAATGTAAAATTGGGGATATTCAATTAGTTATGATTAAGATAATTATATTAATAAATTCTTAATCAATTAATATTCAAATTTCCTTCTTCAGTAATATATGTAAAATTTGAAATACGTAAAGAAATTTAATTGATTATACTTAAGGCAGTTATATTAATGATTTTTTCATTTCAAATGATTCTATATATTAATAGGCATCAATTGATTAATATTCAGATTCTATTAAATGTAAGATTTTTAAAAGGTATAAATTTTAATTGATTATGATTAAGATAATCATGTTAATAGATTTATAATTTCAAATAATTAATATTTATAATTGAAGATAATTATATTAATATATTTTTAATTAATTAATACTCAGATTTTCAAATTAAGTAATAAACGTAAGATTTAAAATAGGCATAAAATTCAATTGATGTTGATTAGGTAATTGTGTCGATATGTTCTTAATTTTAAATATTAATATTTATAGTTAAAGATAATTATATTTGCAGATTTTAATTGATTAACATTCAGATTTTGCAATCGAATAATAAATGTGAGATTTGAAATTGATTGTGATTAAGATAATTATGTTAAAAATTTAAATTTGATCTACTGTAAATTAATTTTATACTGTTATATATTTATATATTATGATAAGAATAAAAAATTATTAAAATTTTACTAAAAAAATTTAATTTTTAGTTACTATTTTTTTAGAAAATACATTGACATCCCTTAAATTTTAATAAAATTATACAAAACTTCTTTGTAATTTTAAAATTTACACCAATTTCTTTTAAAATATAAAATAATTTTATATTTAAATCCAAATTTGAACCTTTATTCAATAAAATAATAAGAAAAAATATTATAAATTTTAAACCAAAAAATATATTTTATTTAATAAAATAATAAATTTTTCTATAAAAAATATTTTCTAATAAAATAAACTATACGTGTACTTTCTTATGAAAGATATTTTGCAGCCAAACAGATCAGTACTTGCGCCCATTTGTTTGGCTTATCATATTTTAGTGCATATGTTATTCTAAATTATTGTTACATAAAAAATGGGTTACACAGACGAAAAAAGTTATTTGTATAGAATTGTTGTATATATATTTTAGATGATATTGTCATTTGTAATAAGTTATTTGTATAGACTCATATATTACCACCTAGACTAACAATTTTTAATGTTGCTTGAATAGATTGGATTTATATGGACAATAAAGTTATTTATGTTGAGGTAAAATTAATCAAATATAGACCCTTTATATAAATGAAAATGTTGTTTGTATGGAAGTTATTTTATTTTTTCAAAATTTTTTTAAAAATAGTGATTGTATAGAGTTTATTTTTTAAAAAATTTAAAAATTTAAAACTCAATATAAAATAAAAATTTAATCACTTAATGCGATAAAGCATTAAGATAAAATTATATTCAAATATATCAATATTATCAAATGTTCAAACTAATAAATATATCAAAACATATAAAATAATAATTTTATCACACTGAATATTAAATAAAATTATACAAGATAATAATTCATATTCAAATATTGTATTATTATCATAAGATATTTAAAGTAATAAATATATCAATATATACTAAATAATAATTTTTTCACATTTATTAATGAACTAAAAATTCATCTTTATATTTTATATCAATATACCATTACAAAAAAAATGTATGATTTTTTTTAGCTTACTCAATGGAATAGTGAAGTGATAATTTGAAATATCAATCACTAATGAAGTAATATAAATTGATCATTTAATAAAATATACGTAAGAATAAATTAAGACTAAAGCATTAAAATGTAAAAAAATAACAAAAGAGATGAAGACACTTATCTGAGTTCTTTTGAGAAGTTGAAGAAGAAGTATTGCATAGAATGCTTTTGCCTAAGCACTAGTGGAAATTTATAAGCCTTGCATTGCATAGATGATAAATTTTTAGTTATCTATATAAAACCATATCATCGGAATAGACAAAGGCAAATGTGCATAATTTTAAATTTTTTAAAACTTTTTTAGTTATACAAATGTCATGTGTCATTTGTATATTTTTTTATTTTTTAAAACACTTCAAACTATTTAGATGACACATATCATTTATTAGCTTTTTGCAATTTCAAGAAAAGAAAGCTATACAAATGATAATATCATCTGTATAACCCATAAAAAAAAAGCTATATAGATGATAATATTGTTTATATAATATTTTGAAAAAAGTTATATAAATAACACATTTCTTCTATGTAACTTTTTATAATTTTTAAAGGAAAGCTATACAAACGATAATATTGTTTAGATAGCCCATGTGTCATCTATATAACTTATAGAAAAAAAGTATAGACGATAAATTCATTTATATAACTTTTTAAAAATTTTAAAAAAAATTTGTACAGATAACATATGTTATCTATATAACTTTTTGAAATTTAAAAAAATAAAAAGTTATACAAATGACAATATCATCTATATAACTTTTTATTTTTTTGAAATTTTTTTTTTCAAGCTATTTAAACTATACTTGTTGTTTGTATAATTTTCTACAATTTAAAAAAAGTTATATAAATGATAATATTATTTATATAGCTCATAGATAAAAAATTTCTAGCCAAACATTATACAAATGACTATATTATCTATATAGTATTTTTATTTTTCATAATAAATTATTAAAATACCTATATAAACAATCTAGATTTTATTATTTGTATAGGTATCTTCTTAATAGTATACAATTATTGTAGTGTATTTTGTAATATGAATTATATTTACAATAAAAAATAAAAATAGGAATGAAAGTCTCTCATAGACCCTGAGTGCAATGAATAGGAGTCAATGGAGCGTTTTGTTTTGAGAAATTTACAAGCATAATAAAATTAAAAAAAAATGGTAATTAGCAAAAGCATCTTAATAGTTTATTTTGACATCTGATACTTCATCGAAGGCAGATGATATGGATTTGAGAAGATTATAGACTACACTACAATATATATAAACCTCCAATCCATATATAATCTTCACAGATGAATTGTTGTTTTTGAGTACGAGTAAACTTATTATCAATTTATGCATAAAGATCCGATATCCGTATAACCGATGAACATGTGACTAATTATTAATTAAGGATAAACGTATCATCTCATCTGCATGTAATTTTGCTGCTAGATAATAATTATAGTGATAATTCGTCCCGCAGGAAATAAGAGGGACTTGCGAGAAATTGCTGAACATCTCAGTTATATCTATTGTATATCTCAATTATATAATTAATAAATAAAAAATAATTATTAATTTTATTATTTATTTATTAATTTTAATTTTTTAATTTTTTTAATTTTTAAAATATTAAAAATTATAAAAATTAATAATTTATTTTTTATTTATCGATTATGATTAAAGATATATAATATAATTAGAATATGTAAAAATTTCTTGCCCCTCTAAAGACATATTCGAGATTTTGCAAACTGGAATAACCCAAGATTATAAGCATGAGTTTAGCTTCATTTGTGAGTTTCCATTATGAAAGATATTGTATTTGCAATACTCTTAATATAAATGCGCCTCATACATAATATATAGTTAGTACTTAATAAGTTTATGAGCAAATAATGTATTTAAAAATTTTAATTAATCAGTTTTATGAACATAACAAACTATTTAAGAATTTTAATGAGATCGATTTTAGTTTCTCAATTGAATTTTTAGGTAATGTTTAATTTGTGAAATATTATATTTTTAAGAAAATATATATTCTCGGTAGTGTGATTTCAAAAAATTTAGTTTTTGAGAATGTAATATTTTCATGTTTAGTTTATTTTAAAGATTTCTAAGAATATTTTAGTAATTTTTTAAATATATTATATTCTTATATTTGATTTGTATTTTATATCCTTGAAAATCTTAAAAATTTATCAAAAATGTCCTTACCAAAATTTTAATTATAAATTATAACAAATCCTATTTTTAATGAAAAATATACAAATAATAAATTTTTAATAGCAAATAAATTATATTTCATTATTTAATATCTAAAAATGAAGAAAACAAGAGAAAAATTGAAATACAAAGGTCACGCAGGAAATCTGAACACATGAAGTTCATGCTAAACACAAAAGGAGTTTATCAATTTTGGGATGTTTCGGGAAATTTGAAAGGTGTGATGGAAGGTAAGCCAATAGAGCAAAAGGAAAACAAAGAAAGCAATGAAATGGATAACAAACTGACGATTAGAAATTGGATAGCAGACTCACTGTTAAAGAATGGAGAGGTAGAACAACCATGGAGGCAGAGAACATGGAGGAGGCAGGGAGAAGAGGAAAACAAATTAGGGTACAATGAGAAGTAAGGAATTTTATATTTTTTAGTTTAGTATTAACATTTCTATTTAATGAGAATTTGAGATGCTTATCTGCCTTATGAGAATATTTTAATTTTGAATTAAACATGAAAATCTAACATCCTTTTCCAATTTTTTTTGGGAATATTAAAAACGTTCAGTGAATCAAATATTACCTTATAAGAACATCTTTTTTCTTTTTTTAAGCACAAGTATTTTTCTATTAAATGTAAATTAAATGGTTTAAAATTATGTTATCTTTAATCATATATATATATATATATATATATATATATATATATATATATATTTACAAATGAGTAATTTGTTAAAAGGATATACATATATTACTATTATATATTATCTTCATACATTCATCTTAAGAAATATTTTTAAATTAAATTCTCCTTTAAATAAAATTCACAAATAATAAATGACAAGTAAAATAAGTTATGATAATTTCTATTTATTGATTTTTATTTACTCTTTATTATGCCTCTTTTTAAAATAAATATTATGTTAAAAATTAATATTTAGTAATATAAATCAATTACTTTTATTTAGCAATTAATATGTATGTTAAAAATTTATAATTTAGAAACTTTAATATATGATTGTATAATAAATTAAATTTTAATATTTATTTTTTTTATAAAATGAAACTCATTTAAATTTTATCTTTATAAATAGACCCTCAATTTATACGAGGGTTAATTTGTAATTTGTGCATCATTTACTTATATAATATTTTTATTTGGACACTACTCCCCCTTTAAACTAGCTTGAGAATAAATTAAATAAGAACACATAAATTTTTGAAAAATTTATTTTATGTCTCTAACCCATTTAATGCTCCGTAATCTGTATACTAATTAATAAATGCTCACTTTAATTTTAAATTTTAATGTTGTAAGATAAAAATCCTTTGCTATTTAAAGAATAATATTATGAAGAACTTATCTTTCTAAAAAATTAAGTATTTTTACTGTATGATTACCTTTTCTCATATCTCAATGTAATAAAAGTATTCAATTTAGAAATTTCTGACATTACCCAAATTTAAAATGTTTTTTCAATAGAAATTGATACAGAACTAAGAAAATTTTGACCTCGGGTGTAAAGGAAGAGAGAAGAGACAGAAGTTTGTAATGTACATAGACAGAGTAGATGCTACATGCATGACCAGTTTTTATTTACCTCTTTCTCTTAGTTCTTTAATTAAATTTATCTTTTTCCAACCAGCGATTATTGTATGAAATTTAAAACATAACAAAGATATAAATAATAGGGTGCAATCGTATTTGGTATTATTGTAAGGGGACACTGAATAAGGAATGCCACTTTAATTTCAAACTTTTAAAGTTGCATAGGATGAAAATGATTTAAAATTTTAAAAATAATATTATAAGAAATTTCACTTCTTAAAGTATTAAACATTTTCATCTATTTTTTTTAAATCTCAATAAATTTAAATTAAAATAAAAATATAAATCTCAATTTGAAAAAAAAATTATAGCATTACTCAAATTTAAAATGTTTGTTTCGATAGAAATTGACTTCATACAAAATTAAGAAAATTCTGACCTCGGGGGCAGAGGAAGAGAAAAGAGACAGAAGTTCGTGATGTACCTAGACGTAACGGATGCCATCTGTATGACCCATTTTTATTTATTTATTTATTTATTTCTCTTACTTCTTTAATTAAACTTTTCTTTTGCCAACGACAACCATTGTAGGGACAACTGTATGGCCGGGGCGATAATATTTAATGTTATTTTAAAGATTTAATTTTTTTGGTTATGTTAGGGTTTCAGAATCTTATATGTTCTTTAATCGATTTACCATCCGTATCACTATAAAAAAAAACCATAACAGAGAGAGAATTAAGGATTTTTCTCGTCTTAAAAATAATTTTAAAAAAAATTAAAAAATTAGTTTGAAAATATGCTTTTAAATTTTATTTTTAAAAATTATAATTTTAAATGTATAACATAAAAATAGAAAAATAAAAATAACTTTTAGTTATTTTTATAACTTATTCTCTTTTTTATATTAATTTTGTAATTAAATTAAATATTTTTTATTTATAATATTGACTATCCTCTATTTTTTACTTCAATTTAAATATAATTTTTTTAGAAATAAATTTTAAAAATAAATTTTGAGAATAATTTTTGAAAAGATAAAAATTTAAAAAAATTCAAATGGCTATCCTCAAAGATGCGATGATGATAAAATAAAGCCGACTTAAAAAACACTTTTTGATTCGTTGTTTGAAACCAAATATAGGATGCGTAAAATATTTAAAAGATTACTCTTAATAGTTAATTAATACATATTATGGTATTAAAAAAAAAACAAATTTATCCTTCGTGCAACTTCTGACCACTCTGCGTCCTTACAAATTTTCTATGAGTTACCGGTCAGGCCGTATATATAAATGCTAATTATTTAAGGTCACTATATAATTAGTTTATTGCTCATATAATTTTTTTAAGATAAGGTGATGTTTCAAGTTGTACGTTGTAGTAACATTTTTGGAATAGAATTAAAAGGTCTCTTTTAGAGAAAGTTCATGCGCACTTTGCTTGCTTCTGCGTAAACGTGTCGAAGACAAAGAATATTAGAACTTGATTCTCATCTAGCTACCTCTTGCTCCCACCAGGATCCTATGGAAAGTAATAATCTGCAAATCTTTATTTATACTTCATTATTACGCCGGCATTGACACATAAACAAAGTAACGGATACATATGCTAAAATGAAAATAATTTGTAAGTCAAATTGTTTGCCATTTGCATGACAAAATGTCATAGACCAATAACTGTTTAGTTGAAACTGTACGGCATATACTTATTACTTTTGGTAAACATGCCAACTTTCCTATTAAACTCATGTAGCACTCATCAAACTATATGAATACACCATATAACTTGAATAAATACTGTTCATAATTATCTATCAAATCTACTACAAATTACATAACTCAGCATAATTAGTATGTATCAAACCATATATAAAGAAAGGAGGCACCATCATTTTTCTTATAGATGGCACAAAGGTTAATCTATCTACTCCAAAAGAAATAGTTTGAGATAGCATAAATTGGCTTGAAAACTGGGGTTTCAAAAGTACTATTAAGCTTAGAAAAATTTTAGCAAAGGATATATAGGGATAGAAACCATATTAGATGGTTCTACCTTTATCTCTTTTTTAAATCACAAGAAATCAAAGATTGAAAAAATTGAGGAGCCTTCCAATAAGTTAAATTCTAGGAATTTGGTTATTGGATTGAAGAGATCCTTTTGTAGAAGAATTAGACCTAAGAGAAATCCTAGGCTTGGATCTTTTAGGAAATCTACATTATCCATTCTATCAACAATCAATGTTGATTTAAAAGGTGCTAAAAATTCTTTAAAGGTCCTTAGACCAGTATATGATCAAATTATTCAAATCAAAGATGAGAAAAATGGTGAAATAATAGGAAATAGACAACATTGATTGTCTTGGGTAGATATAGTTGAGAAAGAAAAAGCCATAGAAACATTTCTTTAATTGGTCCAAATATTTTCCACAATCTAATGAACCAAGTTGGAATTTGATACTTAGCATCATGGAGGAAATAAATTAGCTAATAATGTTTGAAATTTTTATTTGAAAATGCAAGGTATTAAACTAGGCTTTTTGATAATCTCGGTATGAATACTCTATTAAATATGGATGAATTTTTTGTTTTGAATTTCTTCATCTTGAATAGATTAAATCCCCATTCAATTGAAGTAATAATTTTTAATATTTTAAAACTTGAATAAGTCATTAAATTTGGATCATCTTGACTCATATGATATTCTATTTTGATTAAGCTAGAATCATCAAAATATGCTCAAAGAATTCTCTTGAATGAAGTGGTTTATTAGAAATGAAGTGTCACCTTTTGAGAAAAACCTTAAGGATAAATTCTTTGGGATCATTTGCCCAATATTTTGGTTTAATTTAGAGAAGAATTTAGGTATTTGACTTTTTGATATATTTAGTAGTGATTTTTACTGGTTTTTAGTTCTTTAGAGATAACAGCTTTGGAGAAAGTCCTTATTGTTGTGATTTAATTTTTTTGGTTTGAGATAGTTTGGAGAATCTTTGATTAGCTAAGGATAAGTTTCTTAGCTTCTTCTTCCTTGACTATATCTACCCAAGATTTTTTGGTAATTTAGAAAGGCTTTTAGAGCGAGTCTGCCAGGGCTTATAAAACCTCAATTAATAAGTCATTATCATCAATTTCTCTTGGAGTTGTGGATAATTTATGGAATGGTTTTAACTTAGATTTAGTAAAGGATTTTCAAGAAAAGGTAACTTGCTTAGCTTTCTCTTCAGTAGTCAGTTTTAATTTTTGAGGTGGATCTAAAGGTTCTAAATTTCTAGTCTTTTTTGGAGATATTGTCATTAGTTTATTCTCTGTAAAAATTTTCTTGTAAAAAAATTTGAAAAAAAATTTGAAGAATATTTTAAGTGTTTAATTTTAAAATAAAAAACACTTAAAATGCCTTACATCTGGTAAAAATTTAGCAAAGCTACAATAAGCTTTAATAAAAAAAATTTTATTTAAGAGTTTAGATTGGAAATTTTGAACATACAAACAATTGCTAAAATTTTCATTCTTTCATAGTGGAATAATCTTTTTATATAGAGTTTCAATGCTTTGATGCAAATGCAATTACATGTTCTCTGCTATTTAAAACTTGTTTAAGAACACTTCCATGGCCTAAATAAGAGGTATCAGTTTCAATAATTTTAAATGAATTTAGATTTGAAATATGCAGACAAGAAAGACTCTTAATTTGAGACTTAATTTGCCTAACTATTTTTGTATGAGCATCAGTCTAAGGAGGAGAACTCTTTTTAAAACGCTCATATAAGGTTTTTATAAGATTTGAAAGGTTCGGGAAAAAATTTAAGACATAATTTAAGCATTTTAAAAATCTTTAAAGTTGAATTTTCTTAGTAAGTTAGTCAAGAAATTTATTAGCAAACTCAGTTAATCTTTCAATTGGAGTTACAATTCATTTAAATATAATAACCAAATATTTTAGTCTAGAAAAGGAAATATTTGGTTTTTGAAACAGTTAAACCATTTCTTTGAGTAATTTTAAGGAAAATATTTAGATGTTTAACGTGTTGGTCAATGTTTTATGAAAATACTAAAACATCTTTAATATAAATAATGATAAATTTGGAAAATAAATTATAAGTATCATTCATAATCATTTGAAATTTTGAGCATGAACTTTTTAGGGCAAATGACATTACATTTTATTCATATTGACCAAATAGTACTGTAAATACTATTTTATACTTACCCTCAAGTTTTATTTGAATTTGTCAAAAACTAAATTTCATATCAAAGTTTGAAAAATATTTTGTCAAATAAACATAACTTAATAAATATTTTTTATTTGGGATTGGATATTGAGTCCATTTAAGTGTAATGTTAAGCAATTTGTAATTAATTACAAGCCTTGGTGTGCCTCGCTTAATTTCAGTATCCTTATTAACATAGAGTATTGCATATGATCAAGGACTTTTTAATTTTCTGATAATCTCTTTTTTCAAAAGATCATTTATTTCTTTTGAGTAATGCTCTAAAAGTTCCTAGTCTATTTAGATAGGTTTTACCTTGGCTAGGAATTTTCTTTTAGAAAATTTTTTTCATACAATAATTTTACTATATGTTGCCTTTTATTCCAGAAAACATTTAAAAGGTCAGAACAAAGATGGCTGACAATTCTTTTTTTTTTTTCCAAAGATTTAATCTTTGCTTGGATGATTAAACTAGCTAATTGTTGTTTTATCTTTTTGTAAGATACTTTCTCAAAAAGATAATTGATTTGAGCCTCTTTACAATCTATCAAATTAATTTTTCAAACTTTTTGACAAATTGGAAGGTAATTTTCTCTCTTTGAAAAAATTAGGTAATTTTCTCTCTTTGGAAGGTAACTAAGTTTTTTTGAAAAAATTAGAGTCCAAATTAAATCTACCAACGAATCCTTGCTTGTTAAGAACTTTAATGGTAATTCTTTTATTTGAAACTTTATAGGGAATTAAGGCTTAGATAAAAAGGATTCTTAAAATAACTTTACTGGATAAATTTTTAATAAGCAAAATTTTTTTATTAGTTCAGAATGAAGAATTTATTATCTCCATATTAGAAAGTTTAAAATTAATTTCAAGCAAAGATTCATTGGTATATTTGATCTTGATTCTAATTTTTTTCAAAAAACTTAGTTAAAATTAGGCTTTTTTGAATATAATTGATGTCAATCTTGATATCAAATAAAGTAACTATTTCTAATTTCTAGTTGTTCTTGACCATTTTTATTGAAATATGATATTTTGGGACTAAGGTCTTAGAAATAGATCTTAAGAAATTATTTTTTTATCCTCATTAATTTTAATTTTCTCTTTTTCTTTGGTATAGTTTTAAAGTTTAGATAAAATTGTTCCTTGGAACTTTTGAATTTCCTTTAGCTCCTTTATATTTATTTTAAGAAGATTTATTTCAAATTGTAAATCCTATAATATGATAGGTTTACTTTGTTCTACCTTAAATCTTTCAAAAACATCTCTAAAATTACAAGTATCTGGTTGTGAAAAACCCTTTAAAATTAAAGGGTTATCCAAACTTTGTTTAATACTTTTGCTTCTTCTCATTATTAGGATAATTATTGATAATGTCAAGAAGTAAGTTTTGCTTCGAATTGAGCATATTTACTTCTTGCTCAGAAGATTATTCTTCTGAGGATATTTCATCACCTTTAGATAGTTGAAACATTTGTTAGATTTGTTATTCTTCTTTAGCTGACTCCTTTTCAAATTGAGAAGATTCCTTAACAAGAAGGTTGATTATTTGGTTGAGAATGGATTTATCCAACTCTAGTTGTCTAATCTTTCTATTCAAACAAAAATGTTTAGTTATATGCCCAAGTTTATTACACTTATGGTACACTGGCCTCATATTTTATGGTTGATAAGCAAGTAGAGTATATTTGGATTTGAATTTTTTTTCTTTGGTATTTTCTAGATTTTGATTTAGATTAAGGCTGAAGTTTAGGTTTAAAAAGTTATTTTCTAGCTTTCCACCTATGTTTGGGTTTAAAGAATTTTAGATAAATCAAACTAAATTATTTACAGAAGGTTCTTAACTTTTTTTGGTTTTAGGATTTTTCTTTGGCTACTTGCCATTAGATTTTATTATCTTGACAGATTTTGAGAGCTACCTTTTGAAATATAACTTGCTAATTGCCCATAGATAAACTGCTCATAAAAGATTTGGCCACTAAACTAGTTTTAAAATTTTTCTCTTACCTTGTCACTGAAAGATTTAAAGAGACTAACAAGGAATTTTTCTTTCTAAAATGGTTGACTATTATTTGATTTGGAGTATATCCTACTAAAGAAGGTATCTTTACACCACATATAGTTAGATAGCATTTTATATTTAAGATTTAAGAGGAGTTTGGTAGATTTATCCCTTAAAAGATCTCCTATGAAATGTTTAAGGATGGTGTAAATTAAGGTATTTACAACATGTGAGATTGGTTAAACATTAGATTTTAGGATTATAAAACCTTTTTGGTTACATTTAATAGCTTTAGGTATTTGGATTATTTCTATTTCTATAAGGCATTCATCCCACCATCCTTTGAGCTAACTTGTAAACCTTATAAATAGATAGTGAAGTATAACCATATCGTCACAATTATAGGTTGATTGGTAGGTTATGCTAACCATGGTTATTTGTTGAAGGGTATTGGGGATTTCATATTTAGATTTTTCATTTATGTTCTATTCATAGATGTTATTCCCATTACAGGAATTTTGAATGATTTGGGTTTTTTCTTCTATGATTTAGTCATGGTTACTAGCTCTCGAGTAATACAATTTTTAAGGTACTCTCAAATTGATTTCTCTAGGTTTTTTTATTAGATTTAACTTTTGACAATCTTCTTTAAAACCATTATCAAGAACTTTTACCATTTTATCAATAATAGATTTGGTTAACTATAATGTAGCTAACTCATCAACATACACGTGTCCTAATTTTTATTTCAGTTCTTTTGTCATTTTATCCACTTTAACTATGACTATGTCTTTGGATAGGGCCATTTGTTTACTAGAAGGAATCTGAAAAGGTTTAAATAAAGAGTTTTTAACCTTCTTTATGTCCCAAGATTCTTTTGTAAATTCTTTAGAAATGCTAACATTCAATATATGTTTTTGAGAGTTTGAAGATACTTGTTGTTATAGTTATTTTACTCTATCAAAACTACTACATCTTTTGTTGAAGCAATTTTTCCTTTTGTAGTATCCTTTTGTTTGAAAGGAATTACTATTGTTGGCCTCTTTAGATCAGAAGTTTCCATTTAAAAAGCCTTTTGAAGAGGTAACATAAAGACGAGTTTTTCACCTTTAGTTGTGACCCATTCTTAAATATTTTTGGAAGCCATACTAATAGAGTTTGACTATTTGAAAGGATAATCTATTTAGTTATTTTTATCATATACTTTAAACCATTCAAAGAAATAAATATTTGTTTGTATCAAGTTCATAAAATTGTAATATCTTTCTTGAATATTTGTCCTTAATTCTCTTTTGAATTTACTTAAAAATTATGTCCTATGAGGAGTGAATCCTTTAAAAGAGAATTCTCTTCTTAATGAATCCTTATCAATTTGGAATTGATTTTCATAATTCATATTGGTTTAACTTCATTAAGATAAAATTGTGAGTGAATTAATAGATTTAGTAAATCTATCATAGTCACTATCATTTCCTATCATTTCATCATCTTTCTTATCTTCAATTTGAATAGTTTGATCATATATTAGTCTTAGGATCTTTGAAATATTTTCAATACCTCTCAAATTAACATTGATTATTGATAGAGTAGATGATGTAGATTTCCTAAAAGGTTTAAGCTTGAGATTTCTCTAGGGCTTTATTCTTCTAGAAAGGGATCTCTTTAGTTTAACAACCAGATTTCTTGGATTTACCTAATTAGAAGGCTTTTCAATTTCTTTAATCTTTGGTTTCTTATGATTTGAATAAAAGATTAAGACAGAACCATCCAGTATGGTTTCTATTCTTAACATATCCTTTACTGCCATTTCTTTAAGCTTGATAGAATTTTTGAAACCTAAATTTTCTGGCCAATGTATGCTATCCCAAACTGCTTCTTTTAAGGTAGATAGATTAACCTTTATGCCATCTGAAAAAAAGAATACAAATTTTCCTTTCTTTGTTAAGTTGTATAACTTATAGTAGATTTGGTAAATGATTACGACCAGTATTTGTCCAAGTTCCATGGTGGATCCATATAGTTTAACATGAAACTTAATAAGAACTTCTAGAAATTGGTCTATTGTAAGGATTATATCTAAATCTAGAAAATAGTTGAAGTAGATTGATATTATGACAAACTAGTTTTTATCACTCCTAAAAGAGGGTTTTTGAAATTGCTATCTTTTCCATCTTTCAAATAGAAAAGAATAATATTGTTTAATCCTTTTTGAAGAGTAAATTTTGATACTATTTAGATACAACCAATGTACATAAAATTATATTTCTTTTAATGTTTGAGGGCTTCTTTACTTGAAATGAGAGTGAAATTCTCATTTTCAACTTTTACTTTTACTGTTTCTTCAATAGTTTTGATTATATAATTAAACTTATTAAAGAATGTGTGATTTTGGATAAAATAAAGATTTTTGTTTAGGATATTTGGCATCTTCCAATTACCTATTTTTTAGTTCATATTTTCAAATTTGATTTCTTTTTTGAAAATAGAAGTTGAAACTAATTCATTTTTAGATTTGAAAGAAGATTTTAAAGAAGAGTGTGGTAAAAAATGATTGGAGAAAGATCTAAAGAAAGACATTAAAATATGCAATGTAAAATCTAGGAACTAATAGCAAAGCAGTTTAGGTTCCATAAAGATAGTTATAAGAATTTATCATGCTTACAATATGAATTGAATATTAGAATCTTAATATAACTTTTTATTCTAAATCATCTAACCCTAACTTATAATTCATATGAGAGCAAGAGTGACAGAAGTAACTTAAATGTCTTTTTTTTATGGCTTAACTAGGATTTACACTCCTTTAATGGCTTAACCAGGATTTACACTCTTTTACAAATTTATGTTATTGCTTGTGTGCTATCAATTTTTCAGAATTTCATTCATACTCAAAGATTAGTATTGAGTTCATAAAGTAAATATAATAAATTCAAATTATCATCCTTACTTTTTTCTAAGCTTTGATACCAATGAACCGTAAACCTTATAATGTATATTATATTATATATATATAATAAATATATATTATATATAATATACTATAACCAGGTGCTTGCTTCCATTGGATAAACATTTCTCTTTAATTGCATATTATATGTAAGCATTATGTAATTTCTATATACTTTATGCTATTAACATCACATTAATATCCCGCGTATTTATATCCAAGGTGGTATTAGGTACACCTTATTTTTCCTCTTTTAGGTATGATTTAAGTTAAGTAAGAATTTAAGTTAGATGTTGGATGACTAGTACATCAATATAGTGAATATTTATATTTTTTTTAATAATAAGATATATAAGTTATTAACATATATGAAATATTATAGATTTGAATTTAGAATATTAAAATTTTTAAACTATATTAGATATTATTCTATTATTAGGAATGTGGACAATAATTTCTTGTTATAAAAGACTATTTACCACCCAAGTAGAACTATAGGTTATATATATGCAAAGATAAATAGTTTTATTATCATATCGACCTATGGAGATAAGCCATTTTATTCCTTTTCTTAATATGAGAATCATTTTTAGGAGATATGAAATAATTTTAAATTTAAAGATAATTATTTTTATATTACATCTTTTATGAAACCACTTACTAAAATTACAAGCAGCATCTATGTAGTATTAAAATAAACAACATTAATTAAAAATATTAACCTTAAGTGACATACAATATATTTTGAATGTTTTATTTATTTTTCATATTTTAGATTTAATATAAAAGATATTATATATGTGTATCTAATAATTTAACTATTTTTATAGTTAAAAAAAAGAAATAAAATACTATTCTAATTGTTTATATGTAGAAATTTTTCTGAAGTTGGTTTTTATTTAGTTTTTATTCTCAATTTAATCTTTGATAAATTCAATTTTTTAAATTAATATATTATACTTATATAATATATATAATATATGTGTGTGTATATTATATACATATACATATACATACGTACATATATATATACATACATGTATACATATATATATATACATATCTACATGTACATATATATATATATATACATATACATATATACATATACATATACATATATATATATATACATATATACATATACATATATATATATACATATACATATATATATATATATATACATATATATATATATATATATATATATATATATTACATTCATATACCGCCAGTTAACCAAAGAAAAAAAATGAGATAAAACACTTTTGTTAACAAAATTAGGATAAAACATAATTTGAGCTCAATTGTTAAGAACATCAATGATTGCTTTGCAAATTCCAAGATGACATTTGGT
Source organism: Sindora glabra (assembly GCA_020226215.1). Classification (NCBI taxonomy): domain Eukaryota; kingdom Viridiplantae; phylum Streptophyta; class Magnoliopsida; order Fabales; family Fabaceae; genus Sindora; species Sindora glabra. Next base: position 2,310,504 of record CM035236.1, read on the forward strand.
AGATTTCTCGATGAATCCAATGCAAGCAAAGTAGATCACTCCTACAACAGAGAAAAGAGCTTTAACTTTTTATTTTAATCCATTGATAGAAACATCTTAAAGTATATATATGCATGAAAAGGTGGTAAGGTCGCGGAGATAAGTGGCCTCATATTTCATTGCAAAAGCAACTTAATGCTAAAAACTTGCTTCCCATGAATGTTCAACTCATAGAAATGCAATGGAAATTACAATGATGGTGCCTCCTTTTAAATCTATTAACCTTACTCATTAGAAATGAAGTTATTTTAAATGTTATATAGTAAGTGAGTTTGAGATTTACATGAGCCTAATGAAACTTGATTTTTTTTGTTAGAGGTTGTCTTCCTCTTCTTATGCAAAAAGTGGGCCTATCAAAACTTTTAATGAAAAATTAAGTGATTTTATACTAATTCCATTATAACTGTTCGATGCATAGATATATATTTTTTAAGAAAAAAATGTAATTAAGTAAACATAGAAAATGGTGTATTCCTTTAACACCTTAGGCACAAAAATGCTTAGGACAAGAATTATGACTTATTTGCAATTAGGTGATAGATATATCAATTTTCAACATCCTATGATTAACAAGCAAAAAAACTATAATCATTTAGTATTATAGTATAATCTCAATTATCTAATTATCTACTTAATCCTAAAGAAATGTCAGCATATTATTATAAGGTCTAAGGTGTATTAAAACCTTGTTACTAACTACTTAATCATATAACTTAAACTTTAGGTACATTTATTTAAAAGAGCCTTTAAGGACTCTTTTTTAATAATAAATATTTCACATTTGTTTACAATTACAGACTTTATCATAATAACATCCAAGTATAATTGCCTTTATCATCATATACATTTTATGGCAACTTATGAATATTCAAACTCATTCATTTTAGAGCATATAAATACAAGTTTTAGCATAAACTTCACTTTTCAACATGCAAGTATTATCAAACTCTAATTCATATGCTACTTCCATAACTTCATATTGTATTACACATGTCAAAAAGTACCATTAATAAATTTCAAACATAATATTTGTACATTGATTCACATAATTATATACACATAATAATTGTTAACATAGATAGTTAAATTCATTGGTTTACATAAACTCATTTCCTAAGTATAAATTATCTTAGGTTGTAAGTTGCACAAAATTCTTTTAAAGCACAAAACCAAATCTTATTTGCAAAGAGAAAATATTCCTTAAGTTACCTTTCTAGCATGTTATAGGATCACTACATACTTATAATAGTTTCATATTAACATGGATTATACTTTTGAACATTATAGTATAGGGGTATGGATAATGAGTATATGTAATCATAATATTTGCAAAATTGACATAAAATTATTGATTCCTACCACAGATATGTAATTCCAAATATTGTATAAAAACTAAGAACTAAAGTTTTTCTCTAAAGGGTTTTGAGTTTAGCATAAACTATACCTTGCAAGATCTAATTAACATTTAATCAATTCTCTAATTACATGTTACTTTGGTGGAGTGATCATGTTTTATTTAAGATTCTTTAAGGTTGTAAGTTGAAACATATTTGAGACATTTAACATTCATTGTGCTACAATAAGAATTTGTAGATTACTTAACACCATCTTATACTACCCCTTTAGTTATAACTTTAAATTTTAAATGTTTTAAATTTATTACTTTGCTCAAACTATAATATAATTATGATTAGATTATTCAACTTTAAGCATATCCCTCATCAACTTTCCATTTCTTAGCAAGTTTAAACACAAGTTATTTAATTTTTTTTTCTATTTAATCTTTACCCACTACTTTTATTATACTTTATTTCTCCTTTTTAATTGTAAATAAACTGGTTATTAGAACGATCATTTCATTTTTACCTGATAAACATCTCAATATCCTACATATTTTATATTAAATAAAATAATTAGATTACTTTTATTTCAACTATCCAAGCTCTTTATAATTGATTGATTCTTATCGATCAATTCTTGCTTTATTGTGTTTCTTTGATTTTTATGTTTCTTCATGCTATATGTGTATACATCCAATGCCATACAACACTTATAAGTTAAACAAGTTAGTCTTGGTAATGATGTCTAACTAATTACCTTAAACTTTAAATTTCATAATACAAATAATCACACCTAATATTTACATCTATACAAAGTTATATGTAGTTCATCATTTTAAGTATAAAGTAGGATTTTAAAGCTTTAGATTTAATTTATCATGAATAAATTAAATTACAGCTAACCTTTTTCTTATATAACTAAAAATAAAGGCCATAGGTGATCTTTTGCCATAAATAAGCATTAAATCTAGATATTAGTTTATTGTCACACTAGTATTAAATCAACTTAAATCTTTTCTTATGTAACTTTAGGTAGATTCTTATGCATTTATACCTAAAACTATATTACATTTATTGATCCAAACAAGCCTTAAATATAAAACCTCAAAGTTTTATAATATATCAAACCATTTTTTCATATCTCCTGCCCTTATACCAATATAATTACCTTTACTAACTCTTTTCTTCCTTATTTCCCACATTTATTATGATTTAACTTCATTTTATATGAATAAGTATATGTATCATCCTTAAAATTTGTAAATCTTATAGTGATGTTTGGAAATAGGGCTATAATTAGGTATACAATTGGCTATAGATGTTGAAAAAGTAACTAAAGTGCCTATAGTTCATTATGTAGTTAATTATATGAACCTAGAAAGCAATTTTGGTCAAACATAGTTAATTATGTTTATCCAAAAGGTGACACCAATTACTCTTTTTTGTCCCTTATAATACTCTATCCTCATTCATAATTTTGTTAATCTCTTAAGCTTATTTGTACATTCTTATATAGATACTAACCCAATATTTAATTGTCATAAATCACAAGATTGATTTAAGTTATGACATAATTAAATGTCCATTTGATATAACTCTTTGAACAAAGCTATACAACCCATAGAATTTGAATATATTGCATACTTATCTAACCAAAATTTTATTTTATCATGTTTGCTCTCATGCTCAAGCATACATTTTGCTTACTAAGGCCTCATCTATCCTAATTGAAGCTTCATATCCTATCATGCTTTGAGATTGTAATCCTTACTATTGTATAATAGTTGATAGATTTCATGTATTTAAGGGATTATACATCAAAACATAACTTACATATAATTGAGCGCTGTTGTAAATAATATTTTATATCAATTTCCAAAAAGTCATAAAATATTACAATAATATTGGTTATGATATAAAAACTCAACATCTATCTTATGTTAAAAACTTAACATCTATTTTTTTTTAATTATCTCTATGTTTCCTGTATTCAACTTTCTAAAATGCTATACCTAAAAATAGAGAATAATATTTCATGTGAAACAATAGAATCTCGATAATAGCAATTTTAAATAATAAATGTTGTAACAATTGTTTAAAAACTATAATAAGTTATACCAAATACCCCAATTATATATAAGTGATATATTCAATACTATCTTGATATCTGTTATTAAATATGTAAAATTGGTGCTCCTTAGGAAAGTACAGTTGAATTTAGTCATTACAAATGCAATAAGAATTCATTCAATTTTGTGAAAATGATGATACATATTTCATATAAATATGTAATAGATAATATGATTGAAAGTCAAAGAAGATGAATGAAATTAAATTTCTTATTTGTACGAACCAATGAATGCTACATCACAATGAAAGTTGATAAGATATGGTAGATTATGAAATCTAAAGCTAAATTGCAATAAAAAAATAAAAATTAAGTAAATCCTTACTTTTAAATGAATGCATAACCCAATAGATTTAATGATGAGTTAACAAAGGTTTCCTATAAAAAAATTTGGTGAGAAAAATATAAAATTACAAAGAATCATCTTCAAGTTTGAAGGAGAGCATATCTCATTAAAAAAATATTTATGATTGGAAGAGACCTAGGATGAAATTTTCAAATGGTACAATTACTCTAGTCTTTTTCTTTCAACTCAAGCTAGTGTCTTGGGTTTAGACACTAATTATTTGTAAATAATCAATGTGTAAAATACAATGACATCATCCTACTAGCAAACTATAAACGTCAAATATTTATAAAACAACTGAAGTTATAAATTAAAAGACATTGGTTTTAAGAAGAAAATCAACATATTTGTGAGCGCTATCTTTTTTAAACATGTAAAACTAATTAACACATAAGATGCAACCAATTCACACCTATAGAAATATTAAATAAATGATAGCAAACTAAGATAGAAATTGATAATAGCATCACCAATTGTAAGATCGTTTATATGAAGTTTCTGAACTCTTATTTACATATAAAAAATACGAGTTACAACAAGTCAATTTACAACTAAGCTAATTGTTAATAACTAATTTACAACAACTTAATTAATTATAAATACCAGCAATATTTAGTAACACCCAAAGTTATTCATTATGATTTAGCTTTAATCTCGAGCAAATATCTTGCTCAAAGTTTTTTAACTTTATCAAGTTATTCCCTAGTGTATGGCTAGGGCTTTCCCTCAAAATGCTACAAATTGTATATAATTAACATAATATCATCAAGGCTAATTCAATTAATTAATCTAGCATGTGAAAATTTATAAATAAGTAAGTGATTACCTTAGCGAAAAGTTTATGAGAAAACAATAAATCAAACATGTAGTACATAACATAGTAACCACTATCCACATTTTTGGACTATTTGGGGCATTGTAATAAAAGAAGAGATCAGTTTGATCCCATTGATACACAATTTTCTAGTTAAATATGATATAATCTTACTATTAATAATATACTTTCACTTTTTACCAGATAAAAGATTTGTTTGGACCTAATTTTAAGCCTTACTTGAAAGTTATGGTTAGAGCTCTTTTTAACAAAGGGTTCATTTAGTAGATAAGCCTGCTCCTCAACACCACTAGGACAAGCATCCGGTGACTATTATAATATAATATAATTATCAAAATCTATTTATGACAACAAAAGCATCTAATGGGTTTCATCCATTGTTTGGACCACATCATTTGACATTAATATCTCACCCTTGTAAACCAGGAGCTTGTCGACCATCACATTGACTTGATTGTCAGATAATGGTTGATGGTGTAATTAATGACTTAGTAAAATCCACTTGTTCATAACCTTTTATCGATGTGGTGCCACCACCATTAGAAAATTTAGGATATTCAATTAGTTATGATTAAGATAATTATATTAATATATCTTGAATTAATTAATATTCAAATTTCCTTCTTCAGTAATATATGTGAAATATGAAATACATAAAAAATTTAATTGATTATAATTAAGGCAATTATGTTGATAATTTTTTTCATTTCAAATGATTATATATATTAATAGATATTAATTGATTAATATTCAAAATTTCTAATTGATTATTAAACATAAGATTTGTGAAATGTATAAATTTTAATTGATTATGATTAAAATAATCATGCTAATAGATTTATAATCTCAATTAATTTATATTTATAATCGAAGGTAAATATGTTAATATATTTTTAATTAGTTAATATTCAGATTTTAAAATGAAGTAATAAATTTAAGATTTAAAATAGGTATAAAGTTCAATTGATTTTGATTAGGTAATTGTGTCGATACATTTTTAATTTTAAATATTAATATTTATAGTTAAAGATAATTATATTAGCAGATTTAATTGATTAACATTCAGATTTTCCAATTGAATAATAAATGTGAGATTTGGAATTGATTGTGATTAAGATAATTATGTTAATTGATCTAGTGTAAATTAATTTTATATTATTACTTATTCATAGATTATTATATGAATAAAAATTTATTAAAATTTTATTAAAAAATTTTAATTTAATATGCGAGGGTTAATTTGCAATTTGTGCATCATTAGAGCATACACTCTAGTTATATAATATTTTTATTTGTACACTGTACTCACTTTAAAGCAGCTTAAGAATAAATTAAATAAGAGCGCATAAATTTTTGAATAATTTGTTTTATATCTCTAACCCATTTATGCTTATAAATCTGTACACTAATTAATAAATGCTCACTTTAATTTTAAATTTTAAAGTTGTAAGATAAAAATCATTCAAAATTTGAAGGATAATATTATAAGAAATTTGAGCTTCTAAAAAATTAAGCATTTTCATTTTTTGATTATTTTTTCTCATGTCTCAATATAAGTAAATTAAAATTTAATATATAAATTTTAATACATTAAAAATAATTTAATAATAAAAATATTCAACTTGATAAAAAGTACTGTTTCCTATGACATTACCCAAATTTAAAGTGATCTTTGAATAGAAATTGACACACAACTAAGAAAATTCTGACCTCGGGTGTAAAGGAAAAGAGAAGAGACAGAAGTTTGTAATGTACATGGACAAAATAGATGTTATATGCATGACCGATTTTTATTTATTTCTTTCTCTTACGTCTTTAATTAAATTTATCTTTTTCCAACCAGGGATTATTGTATGAAATTTAAAACATAACAAAGAGATATAATAGGGAACAATCGTATTCGATAATATTGTATGGGTGCATTGAATAAGGAATGCTCACTTTAATTTTAAACTCTGAAAGTTGTAGTATGAAAATCATTAAATATTTGAAGAATAATATTATAAAGAGTGGATTTTTTAAAATATTAAATATTTTCACCTGATTTTTTAAAATTTTAATAAATATGAATTAAAATTAAAAATATAAATTTTAACTCTTGAAGATTTTATATAACATTACTCAAAGTTAAAATGTTTGTTTCGATAGAAATTGACCTCATACAAAATTGAGAAAATTCAGACCTCGGGTGCAAAGGCAGAGAAAAGATACAAAGTTTGTAATGTACACAGACATAGTGGATGCTGTATGCAAGGCCAATTGTTTTTATTCTTACTTCATTAATTAAACTTTTCTTCTTCCAACAAAAACCAGCGTAGGCACTACGGTATGGCCCCAGCAATAATATTTAATATTATTTTAAAATTTTATTTTATTTTTTCTATATTAGGGGTTTAGAATCTTATATGTGCTTTAATCGATTTATCATCCGTATCATTATAAAAAAAATTATAGCGGAGAGAGAATTAAAGGTTCTTCCGTTTTTAAAAATAATTTTTTTATTTTTTAAAAAATAAAAGAATTTGTTTAAAAATTTATTTTCAAAAACTATAACTTCAAATATATGTTTAAAAAAATAAAAAATAAAAATAACTTTTAATTATTTTAATAACATGTTTTCTTTTTTATGTCAATTTTATAATTAAATAAAATATTTTTTTTATTTGTAACACCAACTATCTTCTATTCTTTATTTTTTTCTTCAATATAAATACAGTTTTAAAAATAAAAAAATAAAATTTTAAAAATAAATTTTTGAGAACAATTTCTGAAAATATAAAATAAAATAATCCAATATACACAAAGGCTTTTCTTAAAGATGCGATGATGATAAAATAAAGCCGAGCTAAAAAAACACATGTTGGTTCGTTATTTGAAACTAAATATAGGATGCGTATAATATTTAAAAGATTACTCTTAATAGTTAATTAATACATATTATGGTATTAAAAAACAAATTTATCCTTCGTGCAACTTCTAACCACTCTCCGTCTTAACAAATTTTCTATGAGTTAACGTTCAGGCCGCAGATACGAATGCTAATTATTTAGGATCACTATATAATTAATTTATTGCTCATATAATCTTTTTAAGACAAGGTGATGTTCCAAATTTTATGCTGTAGAAACACTTTTGGAATAGAATTAAAAGGTCTTTATTGGAAGAAAGTTGATGCGCACTTTGCTTGCTTTTGTATAAACGTGTCGAAGACAAAGAATATTAGAATTTGATTCCCATCTAGCTAGCTTTTGCTCTCACCAGAATCCGATGGAAAGTAATAATCTGCAAATCTTTAGGTATACTTCATTATTACGCCGGCATTAATACATAAACAAACAGAATAATGGATACAAATGCCAAAATCAAAATGATTTTTAAGTCAAATTGATTGGCATTTACATGACAAAGTGTCACAAACCGATAATTTTTTAATTAAAATCATGCAGCGCATGCTTCTTATTTTTGGCGAACATGCTGACCTTTCTATTAAATTCACTTGACACTCTTGGAATTGATAATGAAATTTATAAATTTACAAGCTACAATTGAATGTCGATGAAATATTTATGTATACTGAACCACAAGATCTCTCCACATTAGGAGCCTTTGAGTGCAACAAAATTAAAAAGGAATAAATTAAATAGAGAGAAATATTTCGTTCAATTGATATATGTTTTATTACATAATTTTGAGTATGTAAAAATAGTCACAAATTAACACACTTGAATCCCTAACTTAATGTCAAGGCTCCTTGTCAAACTTTTCCAACATTTCATCCCCTTAAAGAGCATAAGTTCATTCTATACAAGTAAATATACTTTTTTCGAGTCATTATAAACTTTTTTATGATATTTTACGTGTTCGATTCCCATCAAAATGCATCAATACAAAGACACAGAAGTGAGAATCACAAATACAAACTTCTTGAACTCCTCCAAATTCTTGAACTATGTCAAAATTATTAAAATACCCCTAAACTTAGTTATAGACTTTTTTTGCAATACTTTAAGTGTTTGATTCCTATCAAAATGTATCGATACAAAGATAAAAATGTGAGAATAACAAATACAAGCTTCTTGAACTCTTCCGAATTCTTGACCTATACCGAAATTATTAAAATACCTTTAAACTTGAGAAAATTGAAAAAAAATAATATACAAGTCGGATTGATCCCAAATTTTAGTTACAAGATTTTTATAATATATTTGATTTTTCCACCAAGTCTCATTTTAAACCAAGTATGTTTGCATATTATATTATCATAATTGATAACTTGTGACATAAAGTCATACATTGGATAAACATACACTACTAGTGCCATTTGTCGACATCATTCTAAAGTATTTTTATCTTAGTCAAGTATAAGGAAAAAATCAAACACATATTGGCATAAGACATGATTTTAGTTTGTATTCATTTTTATAATTACATTGGCTAAATTACATAGGATGCTTTTCAACTTTTTCTAATTTTGTGATTTATCCTTTGTACCATTAAAATGTACTTATTATTCATTTTTACTTATTTAATAGTGCAAAAAATTTCCATCTATTAACTTTTCATTTAATATCCTAATGAAATTCATATGTATCCTCATCTCTAATATTAAAGAAATTGATGTACTAGTTTCAAAAAAATTTCCAACATTTTACTTTTATTGAATATCAATTATAAAATAATTTTTAAAATTATATTGTTGATTTTTTTTAAAAAAATTAATTTAAATCATGTTTAGATAATTTCCAATACCATATTTTTCATCTAAAAAAAATCAATAACTAAAACTTTATTTCATATTAGATTGATTGCTTTTCTTAAATTGAAGTGTACTTTCTCTCACTAGTCCTTATTTTTTTTCTTCTATTGATGGTTTATTTATTTCTAATTCCACAACTATTCTTTCATAACAAGTTATGTATCCTTAACTTTAAATTTGAACAATAATTAAAGGGAGGAGAATCCTTGGTACACTTAAATTAGTGAAATGCCTATAAGAAGAAAACTTGCTTTGGTTTTTTAGAAAATTCATTAATTTAATTTTATGTTCATTTTGAAAATTTTTTGGATCATACCTTTCAAAAGAATTATGAGATTTTTATATCCTAATAATTAAAATCATAGCTCATAACAACTATAAGAAAAGTAAAAATTACTATCAGAATTGCAATAGTTAAAATTATGATAATCTTGTACCCATAAGGCACTTTTCAATAATTTAATTTATTTATTTATCAAATAGATTTCTTTATGAATTTTATAGATTAGCAAAATAAAATATATTTTGCATATTGATGACAATATAGCCATTAAAAAAGATTTAGGTTTGTGAGTCCACAAAAAAATGTGGACTATGACACATAAAAAGTAAATCTATTTAAGCGTAGACTTAAAACAACTCAGTTCATTAGATTTGTGGTCAATGTGGATAGGCTTACATCTTTTTTTATTTACATTTGTTGCCTTTAAACTAAATTTACACATCATACTAATCTTCATTCAATTAATTTAATACTCACTCTCAAATCTAATTCTTTATCTTTCAATTTAATGTAATAAATTATTTCTGAGTTGATAATTTTATTCTTAAATTAATAATTTTAAAATTAGCTAATTTTTATTGTAGTTTATTCAACATTGAATTATTAGTTTGGATTAAAAGTGCATTTAATATATGATTTTAGAGTTTATAGTTATTATTTCAAGCTTTAAATTAATTTAAAAGGCTTAAATTTATTTTTATTTGTTCCACACTTTTTATAGACATATTCAATCCATTTAATTTATGGTCAGTCCATGAATAGACTAAATAAGTCCGATTAATAACACAAGATAACAATAGAAGAATGGAGGAAGAAGAATTAACTTTAAGGATATATTTATTAACTTCAAAATTATATATGATGAGTTTTGATTGTGACAAATGAATATTACCAATAGCAAATTATGTCTTTATTATACCCTTATACAATTTCAATAGGCATGCCATGTTATAATTGGTAAATGTATGATATGATGATTATGTAAATTTTTATGCTAACTTATTATATTTTTTATATATGAATTATGCATATTAATATCTTGAGATATTAGATTGGATTATTTATATGACTTGTAAAATTTATGTATATTATATAGGAAATTCCAAAAAAAAAGAGCAGCGAACATTGAAGTAAAATAATAAAAATCTTATCATGCTTAATCCAGAAGAGAACAATAGAAGAAATTTGAGAGAGGAGATGATCTAAGCATTGAAGAATTGAAAGATTAAATTTTTGAAATCTTGGATGCATCAATAAAGCTTAAGGAACTCATTGATATAACCTTTCTTTTTAGGTCTAAACTTTCTTATAAAATAAAATTTTTTATGATATAAAATTCAAGCACATTTTACATAATCTTATTTTGATCAAAATATTTTAAAAAGATAACCCATATTTATATTTTTATAAGATAACTTATTGGACACTTTTAAAATAAGAGAAATGTAAGTTTTGGTCTTTTTAATTATGACCTTTGGTCATTATTTTGATCACATTTTACAAATTACTAATGATTTAATTGTGAAAATTCATTCATGTGAAACTAAATTCGCAGGGCTTTCCACAAATTATACATGTAAAATAAGCTTGGAGCCTGTGAGTTTTGCAAGCTACCATTGGTCATGAACTAATTACGGGTAGCTAATGTGCAGCCCATTTGTCATGTGGGCTTATGTGAACTACCTGCATGATCATAGAATTTCATAGACAAACTTATGGATACCTATAGGTACTTGCAAATTAAATTCTTTTCTTTGATTTTTTAAGTATTTTAAAAAATTTTAATCTAATCCACTCCAATGTCTAATGATATAATATAATTTTTTTAACTTTACTTAACTAACTTACTATATAAAATAAAATAAAATATAATTATCCAATTATAATTTATATAAAATTAATATTTTTAATCTAATCTAATTTAATATTCCCTTCAAAGTTTTGTATCATCCACCATATTTACGATTTGATCCCCAATTTATATGTGTATATGTTTAATTGAATAGTCACTTTTATTTTAAAAACAAAAAAGAAAAAAGAGGCAGTTTACCCATAAGTTCAACCATTTTTGCTCGTAAAAAATATGAACTTATACAAGCAAACTTGTATGGGCCCAAGCCCATGTGGACTCAGTCCATTTAACATGCCTTACCTTATTACACACTCCTACCATAGACAGGTTATTTGTTTAAAATGATTAAGATACAAAAGAATTATGAATTTTATAAGTTAATTCTTAAAAATCAATTTTTTTTACAATCCTATTTTTTGATTTTTGCTTATTATTTTATTCATATCCTAAAAAATATATTAAAAATGAGAATGAAACTAATTTCATTTGAAAGTAGATTCAAATACTCTTCTAACTATAAATTGTTTACTCAAAACAAACTTAAAATGAATAAATTATGATTTTTAAATTTGATTTTACAATTTTATCTTCATGAATTGATTTCCCAAGCAATTCATGTTAGAAAAAAGATAAAAATTACATCTAAATCAATTCACTTTGTTCTAGTATGTGAATAACAACTACAAATGACTAGCTTTCATTCTCAAGTGTTTTAAATTACTATAAATCACCTTAATCTTCTTATATAAGTTAGGAAACATCAAATACAACTTATAAAGTCAAAACTTTATGGTCTAACATCATTTCATTCTTTCTTTCATCAAGAATATGGATTAAGTTCGTCATTTGAAATTTCTTTATTCTAGGTGCTTTATTTAATTTGTCCACACTATGAGAAAGTTTATTTGAGTTATTAATCATTTTATATCATTTTTTAATTGTAAAGAATGAGATATTCTTTAAAAATTATTTAACAGAGTGAGGTATCTTTTGAAAAAAAATATATTTGCTTAAGAAATGTCAAGGATTTGTAAAAAGACTTTTCATGAATTGGTTGAAATCTTGAGATATAAACTTGAAAATTTTGAGGAATAAATATACATCTTGAAGAAGATATTCAAGGGAATCGCTATAAATTATTGTGTTTAATTTCTTTACTCTTTCTCTTATTATATTTGATGTTTGATTATGTTTTTATTGATCAAAATCATTAGATATGTTGTGCTTAAATATTTATCCTAATACTTGGATGATTGAATAGTTGAAAAAAAAAGTTTATCTATGCATATACTTCTTGATACTTTATTTATGCATAGTTAAATGAATTACTTTGCACAAGTATATTGAATTATTATATGTTATGTGCAAATCATTTTATTAAATTACCTTAGATTTGTTTTGAATTAAAATCATTTTTATTGTTTATCAAAATTAAGAATTTTTTAAAGAGAATTTTAAAAATTATGAAAGCTTTCAAATACTCAATTCATTCCCTCTTGATTATAGGTTACTTTGACCTATAATAATTTTACATGTGAAGATCAGATGTGATATATTTGCTGTTGAGTGTAGGTTGCTTTGACCTATAATAATTCTACATGTGAAGGTCACATGTGGAATATTTGTTAGGATATTAAATATAAAGTTAAGAGGGAGAGTTGCTCGAACCATTAGTTTAGTAAAAGCAGTGATAAATATATTTTGAAAAATGCAGGGATAAATTACGCATAAAAAAAATTATGTATAATCACAAGAGGCAAATAAGAGAGGGTTCTATGTAAATCAGTTCAATTCAATATACTCGATTAACTTGATCTAAATTTTGAGAAATCATGTTCGGTGGCTATTTAGTTATTAAGAATAAATACAACTAAGTCTATAAAGTCTACTTTATAAAGTTCAATTCACAAACCAATCTGGTGAGTGCATTAATCAAATCAAAATTTGGATAAATCCCGATTGGTTTTTTTAATAGTAGTGACAGATAATGGGGCATGAATAGGAAAGTAACATCTCTGTACTCATTCTTATTCATAAAAATATCCATCCTTTACTATTTTCATATTTTTATAAGCAACTTCTTCAATTTTCATTCTCATTTCCATCAACCTCGAACCCTCCTATATCTCCACTAACTTTGAATAACTGTAATCATTTCTACTTTTCCATTTTATTTAAATGATTTATATTCATCTTTATTAAGTATTTTGGTGAATATATTTATTAATTTTTTTAAAAAAAGACTAAAGTTTCTAATAATATTAATACAGTATAAAATAATATAAAATTTTTATTAAATTTTATCATTAAAAATATTTTATATTTAAATCATATAATTACATATATAATTTTAATTTTTCTTATTATTATATAATTAAATTTATATATATTATATAATTTGAGTATAGAAAGGATGAATAATATATGATCTGTTTGTTTACTATTTTTAAAAACAAAATTTTTATAGCAAATTATTTTTATTATTTATTTATAAAAATAATAATTCTAAATATGTAATTCAAAAATATAAATAACTTTTAATTATTTTTAAATTTTTTTCTTTTTGGTGTTAATTTTATAATTGGATAAAATATTTTTGTCTACTCCTCTAAGTATCATTTTATTCTTTATTTTTCTTAATTTTAAAAAAAATTGAGAATAATTTTTTTAAAAAAATAAAAATATATTCAAATTCCATACGCATAATTTTCGCGCATATGCATAATTTTCGCGCATATGCATTCAATTAGATCCCCTACGAAAATTTTCTGTAATCAAACCTGCACCCGAACAAAAATCGAAGGTATCCATTCAAGTACGTGTAAAATGGCGATCTCAGGTCCCTAGTTTTTTTAATCAAAACTTCGTTAGTTAACCCAGTACACCCAACGGCCGGTTGTAAAACCTACGGACAAGCCTACAATACAATATCACGTCATATATTTTTTTTAAATGCCTTAATTAAATTTTGAATATTTTATATTTAAATTTAAAATTTATTTATCATTCTATATTTAATAATACCCTCTAATTTATATTTAAAATTTATTTATAAATTTTATTTTTAATACATATCGCATTAATTTTAATTGTTTTACAACCAATAAACTATCTTTTTACAAAGTGTTTGAATTGCTTACATTGGGCCATCTACCTTTTTGGGGGCCTTTTGGTAGGAAGCCTGTTAGAGAAAATTGTGAGGATAATCGGATGTATAATACCATACCACCCCAGCCTGATCAAATGACGCAACTTGCGATTTGTGAGAAACATTTCAAACGCTATTTACCAAAATATGTTATTTTCACGCTAGTACATCTTAAATTTAAGATTAAAATCTTATTTTAGTTCATTGAGATTGTATTAATTTCACTTTTCATTAAAAGTTTATATGAATATGATTTTTATACAATTAATTTCACGTTAAATTTTAATATTTTTATAGTAATTTAGTATTTTATCTCATATATAAAAGGATTAAAATTTGATTTGAAATTAATTTTAAAAGGATTAAATTGATACAAAGAGGGCTGTAATTTTACAAAGACCAAAATGGGTTTTAGTCTAAATTTCAAAATGTAATTTTTGTCTTGTTAAAAGTTAATAAACAGTAATATTTACCAAAAAGAAAAGAAACAATAAAATTAAAAATATTTCTTATTTCGTGTCCTCTAGAGAATGTTGATATATATCCTCCAATGCCTTTCCCCTCCTGATCCCCCACCCCTTGTAATGTATTTTGCAAAACAAAGGTAAATTGAATTAATATAATAATTAAGAAGAAAAATCCTATATCGCCCAAATATTAAATGCCGAAAGGATGCCCCGAAATGAACGATTTGTTATGGATCATCGATGAAATTATTAGCTGAAAAAATTTGTGGCAATGAATTATGACTTAAGTAGAACAAAATTAATTGGGTGGTAGATTCGTAGAAACAATACTTTGTTCCATTTCAACTCCATGAAATAACATACTATTGCAAAAATATGGAAGAATTAAAAATTTGAACCAGAACATTATGTATAGTCAAATACAAATGAAATTATATTATATTAATCAAATTATTAATTTAGAGGTGAAATTGATGTTTGTTAAATAATTATGGAAGGAAGTTAGGAAATAGTTAGCACTATACAAAAGTGAAAACAGGGTGTTTGTGGTAACAAAGATATGCTTTTCTAATTAAGAGGAATGATTCCCCTATTTTGGAACATGTTGAAGGAAACAAACGCGGAGACATAAAATAGAACAGCCATAGCCATGAATCTCTCTCTAACCTCTTAATTATTACCCCATGAAACAAGGATCTTCATTCCTTTTCTTCTTCTGGGTCTACATTAATTTCATTATCTTCCATCTTCCATTCTCTATTGCATCCTCTCCCTTTCATACCTTCACATCACACAAAGGCTCTTCTTCCTCATATTGCTATCAAAATGGTATGTAGGTCATTTATATTTTATAATTAATTACTCACAATTTGTAAACTAAGAATATGGAAATGGATGGATGTAGGCAAACGCAGCGTCGGGAATGGCTGTTAACGATGAATGCAAATTGAGGTTTCAAGAGCTTAAGGCGAAGAGGTGCTATCGTTTCATTCTTTTCAAAATTGAGCAACAGCAAGTGGTTGTCGATAAATTAGGTGGTCCCAAGGAGAGCTATCAAGATTTTCTCGCCATTTTTCCGCCCAACGAGTGTCGTTATGCCGTTTATGATTTTGATTTCACTACCCAAGAGAATTGCCAGAAGAGCAAGATCTTTTTCATTGCATGGTAAGCAACATATATATTATTGATTGATTCATATATATATATATATATCTATATATATTTGAATTGTTAACTGAATATATATGCATGCAGGTCACCGGATTCATCCAAGGTGAGGATGAAGATGGTGTATGCAAGTTCCAAGGATAGATTCAAGAGAGAACTGGACGGCATTCAATTCGAACTCCAAGCAACTGATCCCAGCGAGATGACCTTGGACATGGTCAAAGAGCGAGCTTTCTAAATCTTTTGCCATCCCCATATATAATTAATTATATATTAATTCTAACCCACTTGTGGACTCCTTCTTGTTTACCATGGCAGCCTAGTCATATTCACCAAGGAATCCAAATAAAGTGGCAATGCATCTTTTTTTCCATTTAATTAACTGAATCCTGCTTCAGTTTTTAAGTTGTCGTTTGAAGACCTAGCAACTCATCCACTCATGGTCAGCTCCGTATTTGGTTGAATGGTTCTATCGAGTTAGGTTGTTTCTATGCATAGGAGGTCAATGCAGTTGTCAATCCCAAGCAAAGTTGCCAATCTAATTTCTTGGTATTTCCACATGGGATGGATTATTGTAATATATATTTGCTAGCTACTCATCAAATGCTAATATTTATTTTCCCCATTAATTGTTCTCTCTCTTTCTTTCTATCATGTCATATAAAAAACAACAAAAGAGGTGTCCTTGTATGAAACTACTAAGAAAAAATTGAGTGCAGATAGGGATAATATAGACTACTTCTCTTTCTCTCGGTAAAACCTTGTCGTAGCTTATTTTCAGAAAATGGCAATATATAGGGATGGGCATATTAACATTGCAGTGTAATTACTTTTTCGGAGGATAATGCTACGAAGAAGGGGCTGGCAGCTAGCATTGAACCATATTAAGTGACGACTCAACTATACTCCAACGTCCAGTCTCTAAACCAATGTATTTGCTTAATTTGTCCGATGAAAATATTGAAACTCTGCAAATTCCAAGCAATTCGTCATAGTACACAGGATGCCCACTGCATGGTAGAGTACGTATCGGAGATCTTGTTCCTACCAAATATTCACTACTAATTTCCCAGTTCAATCTTTGACATGGTACATGACGCATGAATGCAAATATAAGGTTTTAATCACATAAGAATTTCCCTTTCAATTTTTTAGGAGATGTTTCAAATTGTTTAAAATGAGAATTAAAAATTGAGAGGATACATAAGTAATTTGTCATATTTCATAAAAAAAAATTAGGAAGCCTTGTTCCATATTAATTTATGACCAGACAAGAAATTCATATGCTATTTTCCAAAATGTAATATTTTCTCACCTAAATTTTTGTGACTAAACGACCTGTTAGCCTTTTGTTTTTAAGGGTTTACTTGACTTTAAATTTAAGATGACAATTAGGATCTAGAATAAACGAAAATCAAAAGTGATATTTGACTATAATCTTGATATAGTAGAGCGAATTATATAGATTTCAAGGAGACATCGATTTTATATTTATTCTTATCTCTCAAAACCCTAGACTTTTAAAATGTTCGACAGGAACGTTGTTTGTATGCTTCTGTGAAATGAATTTTTTATTTTCAATTATAAAAATTACCTCGTCGAAGCTTAGAGATTTAACAAGCAACGAAAAATATAGTTTTGACTTATAAGTTTTGGAATTTAGGTTATCAAATGAATCTGGATTCGTAGATCAATTTATTCAAAATTTAATTAATTTTAATCATAAGTTTATACAATTTAACTTAGGTGGATTGAAATTGGACAAATCGATTAAAATTGGATTGTTTAGTAAATTTTATGGTCAAAGTATGCAAATTTAAAATCAAATAATGAATTAAATCAAATTAAATTATTTAAAATTTAATTCATTTCTAATCTTTCTATTATATATTAATTGTGATATTTTCTATCTTCTTTTATGACAAGTGTTATGTCAAGTGTCACTTCTCTAACTTGTCATGTATCAATTTATCATTTTTAATTGAATATTGTGCTACGGTGAGTCATAATAGTGCAATTAGTATGGGAGATTAAATCTCTCATTTATAAATAGCATTTTATATTAGCTTAAGAAAAGAAAAAAAATTCTTTAACTTCTTTCCCTCATTTATTACATTTTCATAATCATTTTGATTTGTTTCTTTAATTTATTAATTTTTCTAATTTTCATGGGTTTTTTCCTCTTTGAAATAATCTCTTTGATTTCTTTCTTTTATTTATTATGTTTTCATAATTACTCTGATATCTTTTTCTAATTTATTACATCTTCTAAGATTGAATATCTCATTTATATATAGTAATTTATATTAAATTGAGAAAAGAAACTCTCTAATTTCTTTCCCTTGTTTATTGAATTTTCACAATTTCATAATCTTTTTAATTTTTTGCCAATACTTAGTTTTTCAATTTTTATGAATTGTCTTCCTTTTAGAATAATCTCCTTAATTTCTTCATTCATACAACACCGATTAATTTTCATGAGCATTGATTAATCATTAATAATTAATTAATTTATTTTGATAAAAATCACGCCTTTATCTTCGATTGATTTTCATTTTCATTTTTGCATCTCTATTTACATCATCAAAAAATATTCAAACTATTACTATCTATATACGTCATCATTGATTTTCATTTCAAATAAGTATTGATATTTTTTTTATCTTATCTTTTTTCTATTAACTGACTTTCTTTTATGTCATTTCTCTTTCTCTCTTTTAATTCCAAATCCTAAAACTTATAATCATACCAACTACAATCATGTAAGCTATTTAGTTAATAAGTGATATTATTTTATTATTAACAATACCTACCCATTTAATCATTATGATACCATCTCAATAGGCAAGAGTTGTTGCTTTTGCTGATTCCTTTTGACATGTCATTTCACTATAATTGTTAATCATTGAGTATTGATCTTTTTGTAAATAATTTTTTTGGTTTCTTTGATTTTTCACAAAGGAGAATTCCAGTCTAGCTAACTATATTTTTGAATCTATATGCCTTCTTTTCTTGAAAGTTTTATGATTTATACTGATTTTTTTACATAAAGTAAATTTATTATATATGACTTCGTTCATTATGTAAGGTAAATTATGTATTTCTATAATTTTAGATGTGGCATGAGACTAATACATTTATCTTTTCATTGTAAGTTGATAGGATGGAAGAGTTTGCTTTATATGTATTTCATTAAGATATGTAATGTAATTTTTTTAAATGGTTGAAGTATATATATTTTTGAATTTCTATTAAAGGTTAATATGCATTTATCTTTTTATTGCATATTGAATTTGAGTCTTTGTCTGTATACATACATTTCTATTATAGCATATAACTTTTGGAGATACTAATGTATTTAATCAAATAGATATTTTTATTTGAAAGATATTTGGAAAGATTATTCAATAAATTAGATAGTGTTTATTTTTTATTAAATATGATAGTTTATTTTATATAGAATTAAGGATGGATATATATATATATATATATATATATATATATATATATATATATATATATATATATATATTCCATTTCATATAAATAAATATTATTTCTTATATATATAAATAATTTTATATTATTTTTATAAATTTAATTTATTTTAATATTTAAATGTGTATGCACTCTTCTAATTTTGATAATAATCACTATTAATATATATTATAATAATATAATAACTTTATCAATTAGTAATGAGTTAAAAAAATACATTCACTTATATAATTTGAATATAATTATATCAATTTTATAATTATTTAATTGATATAAACTTGAGAAGTTGTTTTATATTAATCATTTGAATACTTAACAATTTAAAATTTAAAATCATAATTTATATTATAAATTATTATTAATTAAACCCGTGTATAAGCCAGTAAGTAAGGATGTATAAGATCTAATTTGCTGCGATTTGCCATCTCTAATCGAAATCATAAAAGAGAAAAGAATTCGGAACGAACCGTAATATTCTAGAAGCTACAAGAATTCATCTCAACTAATTATTTTTTATTACCCATTTGCAATCTGGATTTCAGAGTCCTCATCCAAGATATCCATCAGCTCTTCAACAGGTTCCAGGCAGTGGACTTCCTCCGTGAAGAAAGACGTTGCCAGAGTCGGAGTTCTAATTTTAGGCAGTTACAAGGAGTTACCAGGTTGGAGTTATTACCATTTGGGTTGTTTTCCTTGTAAGTTTGATAAGAAGATATATTACTAAAAAAATAATAATAATTAAATTTTTTAATAATAATGAATAAATTTTAATAATTTTTTATTGATATGATATTTTTTATTGATATGATATAATAATATAAAATTGATTTATTCTAATCAAATTTAAATCCTTTCCTTGTTCTTTTAAGTTTTTGATAGACTTCCATTTCTATCCAAGCGGACAAAAAATGCTCATTTTCTTTTCCAACAATAACATGGAACTTCATTAGGATCTTCTACAAGTTATTTGTTACTGTTAGGCACTGGTCCACTCTTTATGGCCCACCTTTCTTGTCATTTGTTCCTGGATCCTGATGGATAGCAACAAAAACTAATGAGATCTTATTCACCAGAATTATTTTTAAAGCAGATGCCAACTTAGTCCAACACACCATAAAATCTAGGGCCTGGCCCATACCAAACAATTTGGGACTCACGAGAGTTGCTGATGCATCAACGTAGCGGTGTACAATGGTCCGGCGACTTGTCTGGCAAAAAAAATATAAAATATTTAAATTTATTTTTATTTCGATAGGTTTGAGAAAATTTTTTTTTATGACTTTATTAATAATTGGGTCAGGCTCTCGGATTAAGCTAAAAAAATTCGATAAATTCGGTTCGACCTAATTATAATAATTTATTTTTAATAATATAATTATATATTAAAAATATAATTATATCTAATTATTTTTAATATAAAAATATTAATTTAACATAATTAAATATTTTATATATTTAAATATCATATTATCTCTTTAAATATATATTTTTATTTTAAAAATTTATTTTTTTAAAAAAATAAAAAAATTATGTTTTCCGAGGACCGAACTTTGAACTTTGAACTTTTTATTTTAAAATTCGAATCAGATCGGATCAATTTTTTTTAAAAATATAAAGGGGTCGGATTAGATTTGGATTTTTAATTTTATATGATTTGACCCGAGATTTACTCGACCTGTCCCATGTATACCTTTATATGACACAGCTCCATGTGGGTTGCAAGGTAGCGCTACCTTGAGTTTTAACTCAGGCACCCAAAGACTTCCCCATATCTATACCAAAGCCTTGTAGGGTTTTGCCCCCCAATTTCATCCTCCATCGTCGCCGACTGTGAGCTGCACAAACATGGAGGAACCAGCAGCATCCCCATCCCCAGTCCCGGCTTCATGCTGGATCAATGTAGTGAAAACCCAACAGCCTCCGAAGCCCTGCCAAGAGGGCTCACTTCAGACGAGCAAGGTCTTCGTGGAGAGCTGCAAATCCACCAACGGTATATCTGTGGCTGTTGTTGATGCCAACGCCATTATCGATGGTGGTGAGAAGCTCCACAACATTGCCGACAAGTTCGTCTCCGTTCCAGAAGTCATGGAGGAAATCCGCGATCCTGTCTCCCGCCACAGGCTTTCCTTAGTTCCCTTCGCAGTCGAAACAATGGAGCCTTCCCCAGAATCACTCAACAAAGGTATCTCTAGTTATGTTTACGTCCTTAACAGTATAACACGCATGATTTTGTAACTTGAAAATTTGGAGTATTGAATCCTTTTGTTTTGCGTTGTCTCAATTTTTATAGAGAGGTTCCATATATTCTATGAATAATGCGATCAGCATATGATCTTCACTACATTTTATCCAGTGTGTGAGTTATTTGTGCCTCCTGTGAATTATTTCTCTTATGTACGGTTGAACTGCACGAGATAAGACAATTCGCCCGCCACATTGTGTACAAGACCATTTCACCCTATGGAAGAATGTTACATCACGAGAGATTAATTAGTAATTTATCAAATTTCTCATGTTTTGCGCTGGTATATGTATTGGTTTCTAATTTGAACTCTCGTATCAATGGGACTTGACAGTTGTGAAATTTGCAAGGGCCACTGGTGACCTTCAGACTCTTTCAGACGTTGATCTCAAACTCATAGCTCTAACTTACACATTGGAGGCTCAAATCCATGGGACCAAACATATCAGAGACTCTCCACCTCCTATCCAAACGGTAAACGTGAAGAGGTTACCTGAGAAAGATATGCCAGGATGGGGTTTCAATGTGCCTAATTTGGAAGAGTGGGAGGCACTGGAACATGAAACTGAGGACAGATCAAATTCCAATTCAAAAATCCTTCCTTTGCAAGACTTGAACTTGAATATTATTCCTCAAGATGGCCATTCTGAAGATAGTTCAGCAGGGCAGAAGAGTGAAGCTCTTTCTGAAAATCTAGTGGGTGAAGAAGGCACATCAAGGAAACCTAGAAGATATTTACCAAAGAAGAAGGAGATAAACATTGAAGGTAAGAAAATGGTGGCTGATGGAGTTGATGCATCACAAGGACAATTTGACAATAATGATGATGACTGGATGCCTGCCGTCAGCCGAAGTACTCATAGGAGGTATTTGAGAAGGAAAGCGAGACGTGAATACTATGAATCATTGTCCCAAACCCAAGATGAGAAAGATTTGGAGGATAACATTAATAGTGAAGTTGCTGAAGATGCTAAAGGATCAAACCAGCATGAGCATCAATGTAATGAAAATGGCCTTTCTCCAAATGATGAGATAGTACAAGGTAAGGAATGCGATGGAAATATCACTGCAATTCTCAACCAAATGATGCTGAAAGATGCTTCAGTCGAATCTCTTGTTGAAGAAAAGAAATCAGATACATCTTCTGAAGAAGTCCAGTCAAACACTCCAAGACTGCTGCAAACCCTGGCTAATGGCAATGTAAATATGGCTACTGAATCATGTGATGTGGACATTGTCAATAATGAATCAAATTACTTGGAGATTACAAGCCAGACCAGTGAAGCTGCTGATTTATCATATGTAGATGATGATAGTAGTGAACAAAGTTGGATGCTTAGATCTTTGTCTGAGTCAAGTGTGGCCTGTGTAACTGGTGACTTTGCAATGCAAAATGTTCTTCTTCAGATGGGTTTGCGGTTGCTGGCTCCTGCAGGAATGCAGATACACCAACTACACAGGTTTACTTTAAGAAATTTTTTGAAGTTTTAATATAGTTGAATCTTAATATATTATATTTGATAGAAGATTTTTTGTAATATATGAGATATATAAGTGATGGCATCTTATATATATATATATATATATATATATGTATGTATGTATGTATGTATGTATGTATGTATGTATGTATGTATGTATATCCCCATTTATATCAATATAAGAATGCCTTCCCCCCAATTTGCATCTGATCTTTATTGGGAAAATCCTATTTAATGCAATATGATTGATGACAGTGATGTTATATGTTGTTGTCTTTGTCTTTGGATTATTTTTATTCCAGGTGGATACTTAAGTGTCACGCCTGCTATGCTGTTACTGCTGATATTGGGAGAATTTTCTGTCCAAAATGTGGAAATGGTGGCACATTACGGAAGGTAGCTGTTACTGTTGGCGAAAATGGAATAGTTTTAGCCGCTCGTCGGCCACGGATTACATTGCGTGGCACAAAGGTGATTATGTATATTGTTTTTGTTTATTTATCTTCATTTGCTCAGTTAATGGTTTCTTAATAAATGGTAGATTTGAAATTACTGCAGAGGGTATAACTTTTGTTTTCACATCCTTCCTGAAAATTGACAAGATGAAATAGAGATGTTAAGAAGCAAAATATATGCCAAATATATAATTTGTCACTTACAGATTGAATAATTCTGTGTAAAAGCATATAATTTTTTCTTGTGATGGTATCCTGAAAGTCAGTCAGGATGAAAGCAAGAATTTCTTACTTTTGCTGTAAGTGACAATCATTTTAAACATACCAATTTATGGGTTTGTTAAGTCAGACTTGTATTTAGAAGGAAAACATACCATTGAAGAAAAAACCAAGCATGCACTGGATCAGTACTAAATTTTCATATCCTCTGATATAGTGCTTCCTTGATTCTATTCTCAAGTGTACCTTTGCTTTAACCAGGCCCATACAATAGTAGGGTGTTTGGCAAGAGGTAACCAACATTAGTTGATAGCCTTATATGAGGAGATTAGCTCTTGCTTTTATCCTTATGGACTTTAGCACATGGGATAATATCAGTCTTCAGGATATTTCAATGCATGACTTATAGTTGTCTTATTAAATCGATAGTTATAAGTATTT
Organism: Sindora glabra; assembly: GCA_020226215.1. Lineage (NCBI taxonomy): Eukaryota > Viridiplantae > Streptophyta > Magnoliopsida > Fabales > Fabaceae > Sindora > Sindora glabra. Next base: position 2,335,201 of record CM035236.1, read on the forward strand.
TATTCTCACACATTTGAACTAAAAATTACTGAACAAAAGTTCATAACTGAAGTTTAGATGACTATTACCAAATATACAATTTTTTTTATATTAGTTAATTTTATAAGATTAACTCTTTCAAAAGTAAGTTTGCAGTTATTTAAACATATCTTTTATGTCTTTACTGATGCGTGATACTTGCTTTGCATGCAGTTTTCATTGCCTTTACCCCAGGGGGGAAGGGATGCAATCACAAAGAATCTCATTCTACGTGAAGATCAGCTTCCTCAAAAGTTTCTTTATCCTAAAACAAAAAAGAAAGCCAATAAACATGTAAGATTCAATTCTTGCTTATATATCTGATGATCATTCATCTCCCCTAATTAATTGTGGTAGATTGGGTTTCACATTAAATTAAGATAATTCATCTAATGATTTTGCTTTTAGGACGATGACTTCTTCGCATTGGACAATGTATTCACTCACCATACGGATAAGAGAGCTCCTTTCCAGCCTCCCGTGAGAAAGGCACTGGCCGTTTTCAGTGGAAAGAGAAATCCCAATGATAATCATTACTCACGCTCTAAGCATAAGTAGACCAAAAATTTTGATTTGTGTTTTTTACTTTTTATTTTTTGCTCCTCCTTATCTTGACTTGGAAGTTTGTTATTTTGAATCGAATTGAATGTCTGAGAGAAGTGTTCTGAAACAAGTGATTGTTTAGTTATAAAGGCATAATTTGCTGTGCAAGGATCATGGATTATTAATCCAAGTAATAGTTGTCTTGCACCTGAAATGTTATATTCTATAATGAGTAATGCTACTTGAATTTATGAATTCAAAGGTTCCTTATCAGTGGTAATATTGCACCATCTGAATTTATCTGGTACTTAAAGAGGTGGACAACCATTTTTAAACTTGGCATTTTCTCTTTTGAGGATCGGGGGAAATTGTTGGATGGTATCTGTATCTAAGATTAATTCACGAGGAAATGGCCAGTTTGATTAATATTAAATATATGTGAAGTTGCTAGTGAAACCATTCAAAATAAGAGGATGCTCTACATTATATATTAATTATACATGAAGGAAAACAGTTGATAAACACCATTTACCAATTTCTGTACCGGTAATGCCTACAATGTGATTTTGTCATGCATTTTTAAACCCTACATTCCCCCTTTTGGGCAACCATTTACAATTAACGAAACAAAATTGAAGAAAGAGGAACAGATATTAGTAAAGTATATCTCTGTTATGTTAATTTTAAGAAGAAAGGGCGAGTTCAGCCCAAGCCAAAGACGATGACTTGAACTCTAGGCTCATTGACGTGTCAATTCTGCTCTCTAGCATCTCATATAAATCTTTCATGGATGGACGCTTAGCTGCATCTGGATTGATACAGAGATTTATTACCTCACATATAACCTTGAGATCTTCGTATCCAAAATGTTTCAGTTCGGGATCCACCATGTATGACATTACTTCTGGAAGTTCAAGATAGTCTTTGGCCTGCACAACGCATTTATCCAACTTTTAACGTCACCAACTTAATGGAATACATTTTTTGACTTGAAATTCCAGAAAGTTTCTTACCCAATCCACCAGGCACCCTTTGTCCTTGCAGTACGGAGGTCTCCCACTGATTATCTCTATCAGAAGTACGCCGAAAGCATATACATTTCCTTGGATGTCTAGATAGCGTGCCTCTAGGGAATTTGGTAGAACACAAACAGCACCTTGGCTACCTACAGAACCAGAATTCTTTTCTGACCTTTCCAGAATTGTCTTCCAACTTTCAAAATCAACTAACTGCAATTTCAAATTATTTTACAGGGAGAATATTAAACAAGCCTTTTGGCTTATACCCTAACATTTTTCATAGTATGACGACTTGAACTCAGGTTTAATTATAAAACTTTTTCCTGTATCAAATCCGTGCAGGATATAAACATAGGCTTAGCATAGTCTACAAATGACTGTCTACTGCAATATGATATTCAACAGAAATGAAGGGAGTGGGATTCATGCAAACCTTAGGGGAGAAATCTTCTGTAAGGTACACAGCACTTGAATTCAGCTCTAATATAGTGAATGGAGGGTCAACTTCTGTGTGCAGATACTTTAGTCCATGTGCAATGCCTATAATAATTTTCATTCGCCGTGTCCAAGATAACTGGCAACCTTCTCCATCTGCGGTCATAATTGTATGCTTAAGGAACGGAACAGCGAAACACGTAAACCACAGAAAACAGATGCGAGACTTGACTTACAATGCAGATGCTCGTACAATGTCCCATTGGATGCATACTCAAAAACCAACATCCTTGTGAACGGAGTACTCTCTCTACAGTATCCTAATAGTTTCCCAGCATTCTCATGATTTAATCTTGCCAACTCTGCAACCTGCATGTCATAGTAGACTCGTGAGGTTATTTGTCTGTCAGTCATTACATGCAGTAGCTCTTGCAATATTTCTACTTAGGCTCGTTTGTTTCAACAAAAAATATTTTTTATAAAGTATAATTATAAAATATTAAAATAAGAAAAAATATTTTACTTTCTCAATGTTAAATAGGAAGAATTTCAAAAAAAATAACTTTTTCTATTTCAAAAGAGAATTTGCTTTTGCTTTCCTTAATTACTATAACTCTAGGTGTCTTTTTTTTAAATCATAAGCTATATAGTGTATGTTACTCCTTTACAATATATATGTAAATGATACTTTCCTACAAAAAATATTTTCTGGCAAAATAAATATAGCCTTAGCATATTGGGAAAATACTCAAGCATAAAAAGATAACCTCTCTCTGAAAATAGAGTTCAAGATATCCTGTCCAATACTCCTCCTTGATGCAGAGGGAAATTACAGCTATCTCAGGCCCACCTTTCATGGTACCCTTGTAGACTACACTGTCCGAAGAGGACCCAATGATGTTGCTGAAGTCTTCACAGGCCATTTCAAGCTCTTGTCTGCCAAATTTTGTCACATCCTTCGACATCTCAGAGTCTGCACATTCATATTACGTTGAGAGCTCAAAAACTTGGAAAATAAATAGGCACGGAGTATATAAGCCTAAGAAACTGTACCTATGTATACTGTCATATGGTCCTTCTCACTTCCAGATTTCTTCCAAGGAATAATGATGGATGATTTGTTATTACACCTCTGAAGAACAGTAAGAATGGCGACCAGAAAAAGAGAACCAACCAGGGTTCCTGTAACTATTTCCAGAGCCAAAAGCCAAGCAGGTCGTGAGCAACCCTTATGCTGATGCTTGGCCACATATTTGGCAGGTTGGTGCTTCAGGTTGACTCCTGGATGGCTCTTGGCAGGTGATGTACCAGCTATAAAATGGATAGTCTTTGTAAGGTACAAAACAGTGAGGAATAATATCAGATAAAGAAAATATGCTTTAGTAAATGGATTAAGATGTTTGGTTGAGTTATAGTTGTAACTATCACAGATCAATTTTCATGACAAGGTTGATTTGAAAGGGGAACAAAGATAAAGAGAATGCAGTGAAAATGAATTCACTTAGAAGTCAGGATGGAGTCTGTTCCATTGCATCCTCTTCCAATTTTATCAGGAGGTCCTAAAGGCATCCTAGTTTATTTCTTGAGACTTATGCCAGAAGATACATGTCATACATACCACATTGCACAGATGAACGTTGCTTTACATCATTGTTCTGGAGGCAGTTTCCTTGAAAGCTTGACCTGTAAGACAGAGTATAAATATTTAAAATATGTGGTGGTTGACAAGAATGCCGACGTTGAAGGTGTAAGAAAAAGATACCTTGGAAGATACTCCAAGCATTTGGGTATGTTACCAACAAAGAAGTTAAAAGAAAAATCTGCAACTTTTAACTGAGATGAGCGACATAAACCAGTTAAATTCGCATTTGAGGCATACCTGAAGCAATAATAGGAAATATAAGAATTTTAATTTAAGTAAAATTGTATGAAATATTCTTTATAGTAATTCTGAACATTTTTTGTAGCAATAAAAATTTTAAGCTAACCCTCTGAGCACATAGATAATTGCCATTACCAAAGATCAATCACCCATTTTCATAGCAATAAGATTCAATAATTTCCTTCACACGAGGCACAAAGTCTAACATAGAATCTATACAAAAAAAATTATATGCAAAAAAATTTGAGGAGAACCATTTTATTGTTTTCTTTATTATTTTTGACTTAATTGACTCTTAGTGAAAAAACAGGTAAACCACACAATAGCAAAGCAGTAGAAACTCACCACTAGAAGTGGGCTAGTGGTGAGGGATTTTGGTAGTTTGCAGGAGGTTCTAAATTCAAGACACTGCCAATATTGCACCAAAAAGGTTTTATCAATTGTATGTAGACCTGAATTGAAGTGTCAGCTATGCACTGAGCACTCGTCCTCTCGACCATGGTTATCTACAATGTACAATGCTATCCCACCAAACAAGCCAGCTATGTGTATACATAAAAAAGAGGATTTTTCATCGAGTGCGAGCAAAGTTACGTGAATGAGGAAAAATAAAGTTCTCCAAGCAAACTATACCAATACGACTGCACCAGTAGATTCTACTTACATTCCATGCATATTTGGGGCAAGATTTGAACCGTCCCCAGCAGGAACAGGTCCTAGAAGTCTATTCCTATCCAACCGAAGTTCTTGAAGGTACCTCAAATTTCCAAGCTCTGAAGGTAGTCTTCCAGTCAACCCGTTTGACTGTAGGTTTCTACAAGAAAAGGAATGAAAGTTGAAAGAGGTTAAAAAAAAAATTATATATTTAGGGTTCAATGATTTCTTCAATTTAGGAAGATCATATAGATGTCCTATTACATTTTCACAGCTTGGGCTAAATTTCCAAGCTCTGGAGGAATTGGTCCAGATAACTGGTTCATCCCCAAATCCAAGACCTTGAGAGATTTCAACATGCCCAATTCTTTGGGGATTGTTCCAATCAGTTTGTTACCATGCAGAATCCTTTCAACATAATAATCGGGAATTAGCACATGGTAATAACAATGATTAGGATAAAGGTCTTCAGGATATATAGGGGAAAAGAAAAGCATACAGTTCATCCAAGTAGGTGATCTGTCCCAAGTCTGACGCGAGGAATCCCTTTAAAGATAACCCCGAAATGTTTCTGCAAAGAAGGATCCCAATCTAAAGTATTAGGAGTGGTCTAGCTTAGAAATGCATATCAAGTTTTTAAATTTCAGCAAAATACCCCAAACAAAATATATTTTGGGTGTTATCTTACAGCTTAACAACATGATCTCGAGCCGGTGAGCATGAAACGCCAAACCAGTCACAAGGATCTGAGTCCAGCGTATTCCATTGGGAAAAAACCAAATACGGATCTTCATATATAGCCTCTCTGAAAGTTATAAGCGCCCTTACTGTACACTTACAAATTCTAATGTCAGGTGAATTATCTCCACAATGATTTTGGCCAAATAACGCCGAAAAATCAAATTTATCAACAAAACTAAAAATGACTAAGAAGAAAATATCATTTTTTGCTGAAACCAAGAAAAAAATGATTGATCCTTTCGCTTTGTTTTCCCGGACTTCCTCAGCAACCCAACAGAGGTTAACAGAACAAAAGAATCAAGATCTGAATGATAAAGTAGTTACTCAGCAAAACGTACCTTCCTTTGATGCCACAGAATCGCAAGCCGCTAAAGAGAACGTCGAAATTAGACCGAGAAACAACAGTGAAGTATATGACTTCATCTTCTCCTAACTTCCTGCACTCAATCACTTCTATGTAAGAAGCAGCAAGATTAGGTCCTTTCTGGGCAAAGTAGAAGCAGAGGAAGGAACAAAGGAAATTTCAGGCTTGGTGTTACTTGTGAACTAATATAGGCTACGCCAAGCAACTTCAGGGAGATTCTAATACTGCGATCTGCTACTGGTGGAATGCTAGTATTACAAGCAAGAAGAGCAAAGTCTTGGAGGAAAAAGAATGAAAAGGGTTTAATCAAGTGCGAATCAGCTAGTAAGTAAGAGAGAAATGAAGCCAAAATTTGAGGACGACACCTTGACACTAGACTCAAGTTTGAAGACAAGCCAGAAGTGGACGAAACTTAGTTTCCAAGAGAGTTTACCTGCAAACTTGTAATACTACAAGCATCAAGGAAATGCGGTAATGAGAAGCTGAGAGAACGCAAGACTTCTCTATTTTGCTCAAGGTTAAAAATGGCGGGTTTTGCCCTTTTTTCCCTTCAAATTAATTATTACTGATTGGCGTCACAGTTTCTGGGAAGCTTTTGGAGTTTTGTTCTGGTGATTTCCGGCAACTTAATGGGGATGATTTGGGATTAACTTGTAAATTATATTTAATTTAATTTCTGATCAATTCTGCCCTAATTTTCTATTTACAAAATTTACATTTGATGGAAGGATTTTATAAAACAACTTACAATGTCGTCATATATTTTTTTCCATGTTTAACAAGAGCAGAAATATACACTTTTGATACATGTATTTTTGTGTTCTATTGTATTGTATTTGTGCAAAACTTTTCCATGCTTGCAAGTTCAAGCAAGGGAGAAGAAGGAAAATTATAATTAATTTTTCATCTTTTTTTTTTTATTTCTAATACTAAGTATTATTTGCTCCATATATTTGAGGAATTTTAAGAAGAATTTTTAAATATAACAAAAAAAAATTCATCCATAAATTATCTATCTTTTTTTCCTCTTATATTTTCGTTTCATTCTCTTCCCCAATCTTTACTTTACTTTTCTAATTTCCAAACAGGACGCAAATTTAAGACAACAAAAGCAGAAAGGCGTCATAATTGATGAATTAGATCATGCACTTCTATACAAGAATTACAATCGCCATTTTGTTTTCTTTCGCACCTTGCAAATGAACAAATGGTTTGGTAGAAAAATTCTTCTTAAACTGGTCAACTTTAATTATCGATTTTCAAAGTCCTGGCTTAGCGATATTTGAATAAAAGCATGAATTGTCGATATAAAGGCCAGCTCAACCGACACAATCTATATGCCCTCTGGTTATAAGATGTGGGGCGGGGGGGGGGGGGGGGGTTGAGTCTGATTCCCCACAACCTCCATCCCCTCCTCTAATCCTTGCCCTTTGCAACGACAAAATAAATAAATAAAAGAATTAAAACGTCAATTCCTTGGAAAATTCCATTATTTACAGTTGTTCTCCATTAAGCATCCTCCTGCGTTTTGATGCTCTCTTTTTCAACCAGTCTATAATGTAAACGCCAATCGTAATACCTAATAAAGATAAAGATTGTATGCATCTGCTCAATAATTCTTAGCCTAATTTAATATTAAACATCTGTTTTCATATTTTTGTATGTTCATTTTTCTTTAACAACTAGGTACTTATAGAAATAGCAAGTAGTTGTTTATTATTCAAGACCCTTAATAATTAAATTAGAAAATCCCCTTTTTTAATTTCTCTCTCTCTTTTTTTTTTAAGTTGTATCGTGGATGTGAACATGTCTCTTCTGCATGAACTTTTTTTTTTTGGTCTTATGTAGCAAGTGACAAATGGAGGGTTGTTTAAGCCAAAGGACCCCTCACTAGCAATGTGAATAAAAAAGGTGGAGAGTACAGTGAAAGGGAAGACAAAACCTACCCATTATGAGTCGGACTAAGCTTTGGTATTTGGTAGCTCTGATATTAATGTCAAGTTGCTTGTATTTTGACTTTAACTTTTGTTTCTATCAATATATTTCACCGTGACATATGAAAACAGGATGGGTCGGGCACTGTTCAACTTTCAAATCCGAGACGGTTTTTCTTCTTCGCTTTTGTAAAAGCTGCATTTATGCAAATCCAGGTCGGATGGAGCCCTCGGAATTCCTCTGCCTTGCCGTCCAGATTGTCCCCATCTGCCTTTCTTGATAAGGACTCTCCCATGTCTCTCCTTATCCAAAAAATATAAAAATTAAAATATTTATATATATATATATTTATTTTTACAACTATACGCATAATATGATTGAAATTGATCAATCCATTTTGAATAGTATTGTTCTCTACTCTTTGCCATTTAAATTTTAAATTTTACTTATTTTTTGAATAACAAATGAGATGGAATTGAATTTTTCTTACCATTTTATTTAAGAAATGGTAAGTCGTCTAGTACTCTTTCCGTTGTTCATTAGGTTTCTGCATTAAATAAATTGGTCCCCTCCGAAGTCCCACGAATTGCTTCATTATTGCTTTCCTTTATTTCCCTTCCTTTTTTTTTTTTTTTTTTTGTCTGTCCATTTGGCTTGTAAACCTAGAAGTTTCGTGGCCGCCCTTAAGATTGCTGACCCTAGATTCCCATGTAAATTAGAATAGTTTGATGTTCAGAATCTGACAAGATGGCGGTAATTAATATTGCTATGCATCTTTAGTCTTAAGCATTCTTCATGTAAGTGCCTAATTAAGAGTGTTGGAGAACAGTGCTTCAAAATCATTCATAAAATTAATTATTAGCTTATCTGTCTGCCTCGCACTCATAATTGATTCGAGAGCAAGAAATTTCGAGTTTCCTTGGACACAAAAGTGGCAAATAAAGATAATTAGCAGAGGAAGAAAGCAAAGCAACATGATTATCTTGTGAGCTTAATGATTTCATAGTTTCAAGTAAACTTATCTCTCTCACTTTCCAAAAGCACATTGCTGCAACTCACACTTAAATTGTAAAAATACAAAAGCATAGACAGTCACTGTATATAAGCTGATAATCATATAATGTAGCTTCAGGCTTAAGCATGCTTCTGCAAGACTGCAACTAACTTTCCCCCTAACAGAAGTAAAGTTTTCAAAACAAATTGGCTCTCTTTTGCTTTGCTGAAATGAAATATAGAATTTAAAAAAGATGGATGCTATCAATTACATAACAACTTCCTCAAAAAGGCAGGCACTTGATACGTCTTTATCTATATCAATGGCTCTTTGACTGCGATAGGCCAACTTCAAAGCTAACAAAGAAATTTATTTTAATTTAATTTGGTCTCGAAAACCTGTAATGATGACAGAGCAATTTTCTGATTAGTTAGCATTAAGGAGGTGGTAATAGAAGGATTAACGATTAATAGATTGGGTTTAGATTATAGCCATTAATTCCTTTTTCTAATTGAGCGTCCAGACATTTGCTAAAATTTTTATGACACTGTTTCCTCACTTCACTGCATCAATTTATTATGGCACAGAGATATGGTAGCTATTGAAATTATGAATTCAGAAGAAGAGAATATCGGAATGGGACAGGCTGCAATGGATATTTTATAACTATAAATGACTATACACATACGCCTAACAGATGTCTTGAAGAAGTAAGGTTGCAATGTAAACATTGATGTAATGGATAGGTTATAAAAGAAAACATTTTCTGATTGTAGACTGTAAGCTTTCGATGAATGCAAGTTGAGCATAGCCACAGGCGAATGGTCCCAAACGCTGCGCACTGCTTGGCGTATTGAATGAATCCATGCCAAATATACCAGCAGAGATTAATTACTCGCAAAAGCGCTTGAGAGCGCTCCCGTGACATTCAACATTAAAAGAAATTCTTATATGTTGGAATTATATCATGTGGTCTCGGTTACAACTAATAAATGAAGAATAATTATAATCTATCTATTTATTTGTTAAATTTTGTGATATTCATCTGCAATAAAAGTTTGATTTTTCAAATTTTAAAATATTAAAAATTATAAAAATCAATAACTCCATAACTAAAATATATATGAAATAATTGAAATATTCAAAAATTCCTCCAAAATTAATTGGATGGTGGTAAGAATATTTGTCGTCTAGCTACCTTGCATTTTTATGCCGCCCCAGTGACTTCAAAGGCATCCATGCGGTAAGAAAGGAGTAAAGAAAGGAAGAGGTGGGGAATCAATGATTAAAAAAATCATTTTTTTGGGTTTGAAAAGTTTGAATAATTTGTCAAAATTTGAAATTGGTGAAGTACAAAAATGTTACAATCGGGAAATGTTAGTATTATAAAAATAAAAGTAGAATAGTAGGAAAAAAATAATAGGAAGAATTTTTTTTTAATTTTTTGAATGCATAAAATTTTGCATATAATATCTATATATGTAGTCTTAAAACACAAATTGATCAACATCATTAATTGGTATTTATCATTAATTAATTACAATAAGAGATCATGCAAATATCAATTATAATAATAATAGATAAATTAGAGATATTTATATAAATAAATATTTATAAACTCTCCCTTGAATGTGTTCATTTTGTAAAAGATATGCTTCATTAAAATCTTTTCTAGAAAAAAAACCAATGGAAAAAAATTTTAGTGAAGGGAAAATAATACATTATTCTTTTAATAAATAATTTGCCACATTAAAAAGCATGCCAGGAAAATTTAATAGAAAAAATTCATAGTCAAGAAAAAAAGAGTGTAATATGAACTTAACTTGCTTTATTGAGAGTATCACTAGAGATATAAGTTAGTATCTTTGCTAGCAACTCAACCAGGGACTACTTGAATAAACTTGTTATCGTGATCAACTATCGCAATCTTTGAAATGAATTTGTTGAAATTCCTTTCTTGAAATATAAGGGAATTGATTCTTTACTTGTTATATCATGTTGGAAGAATTGCAACTATAATTTATCTTATCAAGAAGTATGACATAGATGCATCATTATAAATAATAATATGAGATCAAATTTTATGTGGATCAAATATCTTGTATTTATATAATTTGATAATTATAACTCAAAATTCATACAAATAAAATACTTTCATGTCATTACTTTATAAAGATACCAAAAATATATGTTTAGTTTAATTCCAATATCTCCTGGTTGGAAAAAAACTATATATTTACTATTAAATTTTTTAACAAACTACATCAAGACATGTGTAATTAGTGAGATATATTAATGCATCATTGCACTAAGATATGATACTTTAGGATCATGAAATTTTTTATTATTCTTTAGGGTTCAAAATGGATCCTTCTAAGTATCAAGTGATTTATTATATCCTTTTTTAAAATATAGAAATTTAGAATTTTATTTTATGATGAGAATAATAATTAAAATAACTTGTATGTCCTTACTTAAAATGAAATCATACAAATAAAAGAAAGATTTTAATGAATAAATATAAATGAGATGTTAGATAAAATAAAATGTTATATTTTAATGAGATTTGGGATAAAGATTTTGTGAGAAGTGGATGAAGACAAGTAAATAGAACAAAAAAGGTTTAAGGTTTTAAGTCATTACTAATGAGTGTGTGAATATGGATAAGATTTAGAAATAATTTAAAAAATGCTCTTACTATTATTCTCTATTCTTAAAGCTAAAATTAGCCATTCTCCCCCTCTTCTATTTCCCCAAATTTCCTAAACTTTTTTCATAACTCTTCATTTATTTTAACTTCTTTAATTCCTTCTTCTCCGATATTTAATTAAGCAAGAAAATGTTTAATCCATCTCAAATATCTCACTCTATCAAGGCAAAGCCTTTCTCATTTTCATATTTCCATTATAATTTCTCCTAACTTTCATGAAAATTAAGGTATTTTGGTTTTAATAAGAAATTAGAATCTTAACTCAAGAAATTCTTGATTTTAGGTATGATTAGAATTAAAGAGCATTAAATTTATCTCTTAACATCCTTCTTTGTACTAGGTAAGGAAAATTTCTAACTTTATTTGATAAATTTAAAGGGATTTAAGCATATGAGTTGCATATTTTGGGGTTTTCTTAAATATGAGCATAAATGCTTGAATATTGTATTAATTTGTGGCATTTGCTTGATTTAATGGTGGAATTAGATTTAATAAGGTGATATTAGCATGCATTTATGGTTTTATGAAGTATTAATTGCATTAAAGGCTTGGTTTTGGGTGGATGAATAATGTTATTTTTGAAAAATCTATAGAATCCTAGCAATAGTTGATTATGCTTAATGCCTTAAAACATGTATTCTAAGCAAACATAGTCAACTATAAGGCCAAGAATTGCTTCTTACGTGTAGATAGTCAACTACGAATATCCATAATTGCTCTTTAGACACTTGATAGTCGATTATTTAATTGATTATGGTCTCCAAAGTTACTCTTAAGGTTTCCATAGTTAAGTCTATAATCAACTATACCTAGCCTACTTCATTTTATCACATTATGTAAAAGGTTAAAGTGAGAGGTAATGTTCTTAAACACCAAGATGAGATAATATATAATAATTTTGAGTAAAGTACATGATTTGGGCCCATGTAATGAGACTTAATGGTGAAGTGCTACATAATATATGACATGAATGAAATTGCTATAATATTTATGAAATGAAATTAGGTATGTGGCCATATATTGAGACATAGTATTATTAGGAAAAAAGATGAAAATGATGGTTTGAGCTATGAAATGTGAAAGAAATGAAATCTGAATTGTGTTATAAGAAAATATAATGGGAGACAATGTGATTATCAAATATCAAATCTTAATAATGGCTTGTAAAGGTATAAGGATATGTTCATGAGGGTATAAGGTGGATCATGAGTTGCAAGAAGGTTTAATTGCTTTTATTAGTAACAGTTTGTGTATTGTTTGTTTAAATTGAAATCTAAATGTTATTGGCTATTCTAATATGTCATGAATTGAGATAATATGGCTATAAATATGTATTTTGTGACTAATTGTATTCAAATTAATAAATTAAGTGTTTTGTGTGTTAAGTCTTACAGGAAGGTAATTTTAATTAGCAAACTTAAATTATTATTATATTGATTACTTTAAAGTATTTACTTACTAAGTTCCAAATTTATCCTTTCACATTTTATTTTGTAGATGCACATGTTGAACTCCTATCACCACCTCCCTAAAATTAGATTTAATGGAAGCCCTTTAAATTAGTTTTAGTAACATAAGATATTTTCTAGATAAATTTTTGGAGTTTTATTTTGTATAGGCTAAGGGTAGAAAGATTATAAGTTATACATTTCTAAGATAATTAGATTAGCACATCTTCATCTTAAGAGAAATATAAGCTAGCCTAACTTTCTCTTATTTTGTAAACATTGTTGATATATGAGAAACCTCTTTTTCTCAAATATCATTTACTTTCTTCACCTTACTTCTAGGTAAGTATACAAGAATGAGATGAATGAACCAATTTAGGTAGGTGCAAATTCTATGCTAATTATAACTATAATTGAATCATTACATAATTAAACAATTATTAGGACATTCAATGAATATGATTATCCATGTAAAAGAATTTTTTTATTTTAATTAATGAACAAATATTTTATCATTTAAATGCTTGATATATAGGCCAAGATAAAACTCAATTTTTTTTTTAAATTCTCTCTTTTTCAAATACTCTATTGTATTTGAAAGTTCTTCATAAGTTCTAATAATATTTAAATTATTAACATGTGCATCAATGCATATTTAGATAATAACACAAGGGATTATATATATATATATATATATATATATAACAAACATTCATTAAAACAATTGTAACATATTCATCTTGAATTCACACAAAAATTTTTATAATTAAATTTCATGTATTTTTCAAATATGCAAATTGTATACTTCAGGCATCTAGAATACTTCAGGGATTATAATATTATTGTTAATTATCACAAGTAAAATAAAATATAATTAAATCCATCAGATACATATTAAGTTTTTGTTATTTTTCCTAAAAAAATTAGATCTACCAAATAAATATTTCTCATAATCAATGACAATCTTTACAAAAATCCTTATATTGTAAATCATACTTTCTCTTTGTAACTTCAATTTGCTTATTTTTTAGGCACAATTATACATTTGTATCTTATTAATTTCACACCTTCAATATGTTTTATTATCTAAATTATGTCTTTTCTCTTTTCTTTTTGGCCAATAATCATCAAGATCCTCACTAATTATTATTTTTCATAATTTTAAGCTTTGCATTGTAGATAAGAGTAAATGTTATTAACAACTATTTTTTTTAGTTTTATTTTTCTTATTGGAGACATAATTAATTAAAATCTTCTAATTTTCATAAATTTTAAGTACTTGAATTTCTTTTAGAAATTTATTATTATGTCTTAAATTTCTTTAAGAGTATTTAATTCATTAATAAGGTCACTTTATTTGCTCAGTCTTTATTTTGAGAATAATTATATTTAAAGCTAGTAGGTTTATTATACGTTAGGCATATTCAAAAATAAATTATTGTTAAAAAATGGATTGTCATGCTAGGCATTAATTTAAATAGGAGCATTTGCAATTGACATATCATATTTATTTATTTATTCTCCTTTGGTTAATAATATATTTGATAATTTTTCTATACTTTATAAATCAATCATTTTATGAATTTCTTATTCATATTAGTTCGTATCAGAATCAAGATATTTGTATATCATATTATTTTTATAGTTGCATATTTTCTCCTTATAATTTTGGGAATATAGTTTCACATATTAACTTATATTCTCTATCATTTTTCAAGGTCATTCATATGTATTATGATGGAGTAAAAATATATTATACATTAAAAAATTCTCTGTATATAAAACTTTTTATCTCTTAATCAAAGTTAATTTTAAGAGAAAACTATAATTTTTTTGACTTGATGCATATAAGTATTAGAATATGTAAAGTTGCATATCCTTTAAAATGATAAAGGGAATATTATTCTTATGAATAATGGTATAATTACTAACTTAGGATATTAAATTTATTCTAGTCAAATTATTTTACATATGAATATATTTCATGATATCCAACAATTATTTCCATTGGAATATGATAATTCTTAAAGGTTTTGGATATAAATTCACTAGCATTATCAAAACATAATATTTTAATTACATAATTAAGAAATGATACTCAAAGTTAAATTATTTGAGCAAGTGATATATCAAATATCATGTTAGGAATTGACAATAAATTCATACGTGACTAAAAATATAAAATATTTAAATAGTCTATATATGTCACTTATATTCATTTCAAAAATATTATAAATCTTATCCTAACTTTAGTTAGCAATAACTTTAATGCTTTATAATTAATTTAACGTGATAACAAGTATTATATGAACACTTATCAAATTGAAAAATCTTCCTTTTCCTTAATGAATAACTTTATGAATTTTATTGATCAAGAATGATCCATCCGATCATGCCATATGGTAAAAATATTTTGGTTAATGAAATTCAAATTCACATTTCTTTTAATCAATTTTGTATATATATACTACATATCAAAAGAAAATGGTAGTAACTTTTCCAAGACATTTTTCAATATTTTATAAATAAAATAGTATTTAACTTCATTCTTAAAATTCATAAATAACTTTTTGAGTATGAAATGAAGTAAGGGATAAAAAAATGAAAGAAGATCCTTTTTTTAACTTAAAAGTTCAATCTAAAAGAATTTGAAAAAATTAAAAAATAATCTTTTTCTTTCAAACTTAAAAACTCAATTTGGAAGAGTTTCATACCGATAATGTATTATAAAAATAAAAATAGAATGATAAAAAAATAAAATAAGAGAATATAACAAATGAAGGAGTTTCTTTTATTTCTAAAATGTACAGATTCTTTCATACAACATTTGTATATATATAGTCTCAAGGCACCAATTAAGCAACATCATTAATTAGTAGATATCACTAATTAGTGCTTATCAATAATTAATTACAATTAGAGATTAAGTAAATGCTAGTTACAATAACTAATAGATAAATCAAGAATATTTTATGAATATCCACATATATAAATATTTGTAACAGTTAAAGAAATTTGGAAGATTAATCATAATTCTCATTTCTTTACCTTTCCTTCACTAGAACTTGCAAATAAAGGAAATGTTGTACAATGGCCTTCATTTCTCTCTCTTCCCTATCCATTATCTTCCAATCAAATATATCATTAATGATGTAACAAGACTTATGATATGTTTGGGAGTTACAAAGAAAAAGGAAAGAAAACATAAAGAAGAATGAAAAGAAAGATAAAAGAATAGTGGTTAAGAGAAAACTTCCTTCACCTTTATTTGAATATTTAAAAAATCATAAAAAATCTTCTAAATTGAAGGAGTATAAAATAGTGGCTACTAGAAGATTTTGAAATAAAAATCATAAATCTTTAATCTCTATCCCTTTAATAAAAATTTTAAACCAAAAAAAAAAAATCTCTTTCCCTTGTATTTCCACCATCCAAATCTCACATTATTTTAAAATTTTTATTTTTTGATGTTTTGAATTCAAATCCATAACATTTCATATATATTTAATGGCTAATCACTTCCACAATTAAAAAAAATTCAATTTGTGAATATTTTCTTTAAAGTAAGAAAGCTCTCTTTCTCTTTTTTCTTTGTTAAGAGTCATTCTTCTCTTTCCTAATCATAGTTACATATGAGAAATTCTTAAATCTATCCTATGAAAAAGAATATCTTTGAGAGTATCCTCAAGAAAGTGATTTTTATCATTTCTTAGAAGAGAGATTTTTTCCCCTTATCTTCCTTGTTTGTTAGGCCCATTATTAGAAGATTAGAATGAAAATAAAGTGGTATAGGTTTCACTTAGACTAGTTGAGTTGAGATTTCAAATGCCAATTGTTATTCATTAGACCTCCTTTTATCATGTGCTCACTTTTGAATATATTTAAACCTATGTTGGAAATTGATATGTATTAGCTCCTTGACTTATAAGTAAACCTTCTTTATTTTTTATTCTATTAGTAAATAGATAATTGCTTTAATGTTTACTTATAAGAGATAGATTAATTGTATGTTTTAGACTGCTATCCAAACAAAATTACATAAAATAAAATGAACAACCACTCTTGTCTAAAATACATAAAGTCTATACAGTTAAAGTTTGTATGTTTAACCCATTTGCTAGAGTTTAGAGATTCCCCTTTAATACCTAAAATCAGCTCTTATATTTTGTTAAGCTATTGAAATTTAGTTTATTTTACAAGTTATATTTTAATTGTGGCAAAAAATTAATGCCTTATTTTAGGAATTAACATCTAATATTCAACCTTTTCTTTAAATATAATAGATTGTGTTTATTTTTTATGTTCTTTTTTAAATAATAAACACGAAAGTCATGATTTTTTTTATCTTATTTTTTGAGTTAACTGTTAAACTCCTATTAAACATTAGTTTACTAATAAATAACATAAAAAAAGATCATATTACTTTACAACATTGATTGTTAATTAATTATAGTCAACATAAGAAGTTATTTGTATTTTTAAAAAATACTATTGCACCATTATATATATATATATATATATATATATATATATATATATATATATATATATATATATATATACATATATGCTAATTCTATAATAATGTATGCTATATTTATGGTGTCTATGTTTCAATGTAAATGTCTTAAAAATAAAAATTGCATTTAGGTTGATAACTTAGGATTCATATTGACGGATCTTAATAAAGAAGATCACTAAAGAGAGCCATTCACAATGACATTCTAGACAGAATAAGTTTTTTATATCATAGACCTCTCTAATAAAAAGTAATGCTTAGCTTTACCATGAAAAAGACAAATTGCTAGTGATAGAGGCAAAGAAGACATGAGATGATATTAAGGAAAACCCTCTTTTCTTTATAGAAATATCTTTGGTGGACAATGAATGTGATGTAGAGAAATTCTCTATGTGAAATGATTATATAGAAGGGATATGGTTTAAAAACCTTCTATAGATGTTAGAAAAAATTGATAGTAATTAGGTATATTTCTCATACCCATATTCTATATATAACTAATATCGTCTTCTAAATTATTAGTTTTTATACTTATTTATATATTTTAATTTTTTAATATAATGTAGGTTTTATATGTCAAGTTTTTACTTTTTTAGTAACCACAATTGTCTCTAACTTGATAGTGAGAATAATACTCCTTAACTTAACAAACAACACATAATACTACTAAAGCTTAATGGTATAAACTTGGTAATAAATTTCTCTTGAATAGAATTATATAGTATTAATGTTGCAATTAAGATATCAATTGCAACTTGCTTGTGTTTTTTTTTTTCATAATGAGTTTCACAAAGTTTTCTATTAATAGTCATATTATTGGAAGATAATATAACTTTTTTCTTCAACATTTAAAGGCATTTTTGCCAGTTTTTGTAATATATACATATTATATATGTTTTCAATTATTTGGACCCTTTTATAGAAATGAAATTATTATCATTAGGATTTTCTTGCATTGGAATATTATTTTTAACTACAAAGATATTAAGATATGGCTTGAGTATTGTTGTTTATAATAATATTGCTTGTATAATAATATGATTGTTATTGATTATAATTAAGTTTGGGTGAATATTGCTTTAAATATAATGAGGTTAGAGGGAAATAAGATACATATTGATTATTCTTAAAAATCATTATCCTATATTGAACATTATATGTTGGTTATTTAATACAATGTGATGTATTATGTGAAATATATAATATGAAAAGATGTTGGTTTTCAATGGTAGTTTATGAACAAACATCTAATATAAATAATCAAATCAGTTATTAAATTAAAAACCGATGTCACAATTTGTTTTCCATATTAATTCTTATTTTTTTATGTTGATTATAAAATCCACATCTTATATCAATGATTCAATATCATACATGCATTTAATATGTCAATTTTCTTATAAAAAAATTGACATCTTTATTATTTTCCATGTCGATATAAGAACCTACATTGAATACATGGGATATACAATGATGCTCTTATATATGTCGATTAGTAACCAATGTCAAGTGTGTTAAATAACCAACGTTATTTAGCATTTTTGTAGTAGTGTCTTGTAGTCAATGAGAAATTGTCAAAAAATGATGGTGATGGCAAGACTGATGCTTCTGTTTATAAGAACTTAATTGGTAGCTTGTTGTGCCTTTTAGCTACTAGACCTCATATCATGTTGCCTACAATTCTACTTTCAAGGTTAATGCAAACAGTAAGTCCACTTCATCTTGGCGTTGCCAAACGAGTCTTGAGGTACATTAGGGGAACAATTGATTTCAGGTTGCTATATTTCATGGAAGATAGCGATAAACTATAGTGGGATATGCTAATAATGATTAGGGTAGGGGTGAAGATAATACTAAAAGCACTTCCGACTACTACTTTTCTGTTAAAAGTGGAGTTTTGTTGCTAGAATTCAAAGAAACAAGAAGTTGTGGCTCGATCATCACTGGAAGTAGAATATGTTTTTGCAACAAATGTTGCAAATTAGACAATATGTTTGAAAAAAATTCTTTATGAATGAAGCCACTAAAACTTGGGTTGACAATAAGCCGCCATAGCAATTACTAAAAATGCTGTTCAGCATGGAAGAACCAAACATATTAATGTTAAAGTTCATGCTATTAAATAGGCAGAAAGATTTTGAGATATAAATCTTGATCATTGTAGTTCTAAAGAACAAAAAGCTGACATTTTCACCAAGGCTTTGCCAAGACACATGTTTGAGTTCCTTGGAATAAAGCTTGGAGTCTCGAAGAAAATCCCGAGGAGGAGTCCTGGGCCTTTGAGACTTTCCTTTGATACATAATATCAGCTCTTATGTTTTGTTATCTAAATCTAGTTTATTTCGCAAGTTGTATTTTAATTGTGGCAGAAATCTGATGCTCTGCACTAGTATATGTTAGGTGGAAAAGCTGTCATGCCATGCCTAAGTGCGGCTCAAGGTATGGGCCATTAGCTGGCTATATTATATACTCGTGTTTTTGTATGCATATATTTCAGGAAAACGAATGAAAATGATGAACCATTTTTCCACTGAGCTTGCCGCTTACGTTTTCTTCCTCTCATCTGAACATACAAGAATCAATTCCTCTCATCCAGAAGAGGAATCAATTCCTTAGGAGAATAATCGATTCTTGTAGAAGATCAACACACATCAAAAGAAGTTAACCAAAAAGGCTTGGGAGAATACACACACACACACACACACACATATATATATATACGAACACATATATGAATGGTTATGCTCGAATATTCAGTTAATGAATGTCAGAATTAGAAGATGACCACCTACTAACTACCCCCTTGCATGGATTCGATTATTTGGTCTACTTATTTGCATTTTGCTGTTCTGTGAGATTTTTCCAGTAGTTATCTTCCAACTTCTCCACTCGTCTGATCAAACTGAGTTTCCTTCTATAAAAATCTCTGAGCGATGTGGGTTCGAATGGAGGGGGCAATGAACATGGTGCTTTTGTGGAAGGAGTCTTAACCAACGATTCAACCATGAACTCCTTCTCTGATCCATTTCTTGAGCAAGCCACGCTCTCTGCGCACAACTCCACCGCACCTTCTGGCAAATCTGGCTCAAATTTAAGCAGCTTGGCATATTCATTTAGCAGGTGAAACATGTAGTCGTACACATGATCCATCTTCAGATCTTCTTGGATGAAGTGGTTGGCTGCTCTACCAATTGCCCGTGCCTGTTATGTGTTATGTTTAACGAGATTATTATGGACGTAAATAAATCATCATCTAGTCTAATAATTAAGAAAAATGTTAATTGCACAACTTGCTATCAGTTAAGAAATTAGCAGCAAAAACATAGCGGAAAAATAGGAGCTGCAAACAAAGAAAAACATGTTCTTAGAGCTTAAGGATTCGGTCATCTCACTAACAAAAGAGGATTACAGCTTATACTAGACAATTATTATTATTGTTTCGGCTCAGAGAAAAAAGAGAGAGAACAGGTGCACAAGACAATTATTTCTTTTAACATCTAGTACTTTAATCACTGAGTACTCAAAGATGGACTCTTTTTGAACATTTAATACATTAATCATTGAGTAATAACTTAAGTTATTTTGAGAAAATCTCTGTTGTCCAACACTTCCTCTCACCCTCCATGCATGCATGGCAAATGTTTGAAACTCATTCTATCAGTTTAAAATGTATGATGGGGTCATTTTTTAAGGTTAGGCCTGCAAAATGCAAAAAAGTTGCAAATGCGAGGAATTGAAATTGAAGAAGTAACAGAACAAAAATACCTTTTGCTTGTGATTGTTGCCCCAATCAACGGCATATCGAATGGATTTGCACTTGTCAGCATCTCGTATAGGCCAGTAATGTTGCATTGGCTGGAGACTTCTTAGGAAGAAATCATGAAAACGAGGCTTAACAAGCAGCGTCACAGAATCACAAGCTAGAATGTATTTCTCACTCACTGACCACGCCCATCCTTCTATATAAATCTTGTATCTGCTACACGCAATTGTCTTGTGGTGTAAGTTATTGTAAAACAAGAGACTTTCGAGAGAGCGAGGCCTTGTGGCAGAATTACCTATGAGTGCATTGGTTTGCCAAGTTTGATTGATTAAATCCTTCCTGTGACTCCCGAATCCAATCCTGCATCCGCCAAAACTTAATTAGGTTCTGGGAACACTTGTTGCGATTTTAAGTTAATCACCCATGCACTACTACACATAGCAGTTTTGAACCTCGTACAACCTGAGCCAGCTAACTAAGAAGACGACTTCGTGAACTTAACAGAAACCAGATGCAGCAATCACCATCGGCGTGCGGTGTTTAAGGGTTTGCTTGTTTTTCCAAAAATATTTTTAGTAAAAAAATTTCATATTTTCTTATATGAATAAGGGAATAACATATTATCTCCATACTTTGCCTTTATTATTAAAAAAATAATACATAAAAATATGATAATGAAAAAAAATAACTTTCTCGTTAAAAAAGAAGAAATTGTTTTCTAAAAAAAATTTTATATTTAATTTGTAATATAGGGAGTATTTTTCACTACATTAATAATTTATAATTATATTTTTACAAAAACTATTTTCCACGAACAAGAAATCAAACCCAATGTCTCATGCCCCTTTAAGCACTAAAACATAAAATTTGATGGTTAGTTTCTTAGAGTTAGTGCCCAATTCGTACCTGAACAAAAAGGCGAGCATTCCAATCTTGGGTATCTGAGACATTACATTTGAGGAGATCCTGCCTGCTTTTAGCGACAAAAGGGTTTCCTTTCCAGTAAGCATGAGGTTCCCTGTCGTTCCAGTTAATCCTTTCATTGCCTGTTTTCATCTCTTCAAGCAGATGTTCCCATGGCTTTATGTTAATCTCGGCCCTACAAATATGTATGATCCATTAGTGAGTGACTATATATTTGTATACAACAATTCCCATCAATGCAGCTTCAATAGTACTACTGTGTTAATATATGACAATGAATTCAGTAATGTTATATCTTGGGTCACCAGAAGAAAAATCAATGTGCAGAACTGCAAAATAAGATGTCATAAGTGGGAACTGAAATTAAAATTACAGGAACTTCTCTCATACACCCTTAAAATTGAGCGTACTGATACAATCATTACAAATTTTATGTACTTTAATATAAAATTCGTAATTTTTTAAATGAAGTTGATAATTTTTTCATAATATCTCATAACAATTTCTAAAATTTTTACATTGCAGGATCATTGTTTCATATTACTAGATCTTATAAAAAAAATTATAAATTTTATATGAATCGTTGTATTGGATATAAATTATATCATATAAAAAATTATAAACTTTATAAAAAAATTATGAATTATATGAGACTTTTTTATAGAATTTATACAAAAAAAAATCATATCGGCACAACTGTTTTTTACCAAAGCAAACCTCTAGAATATAGGTAAAGCCCCACTTAGTGAAATACTGATGTCGATCGTTAATTTCTCAATGGACCATGACTAGACTTCTCATTACCTACTGGCTGCAATTTAGAATTCATATTTAAACTAACATGTACGAGCACAACACTCAAACTAACATTTATGACCTATGAGTGCGCTTCATTGATGGTTGTCAGAAAAAAAGGCCGCATGCTTTATTACTTTCCCTAATGCGCACAGCTTTTCTGAGATAAACTAAGGTAAATATTTCAGGATATGTTTGGAAAAGCATGGCTTTCTTACAAGTTTTTCTATTAAATTTTATGACTTTTTAAGGAAAACCTTATATTTTTTTTTTCATAAAACCTCAAATATTTTGATATTACAAGTATAATTATTTATGTTGCAAATTTTTATTAAAAAAATTACGAGATTTTATGGAAAAAAAAATTGCAATTCCGTATTGTTATTACATGCCACTCGACGCATGATTAGGAAGAATGAAAGTAAAATTCAGATTCTCATGGTCCCTTCCAGAAACTTCCTAGTGACAATTTGCAAAATTATTGCCGTCTAACAGGAACTGAAACACTTGCATGCGGTAGGTCATATGCTAGGCATAATCGATTTGAAGTGGCAAATTAAATGACACTCAGTACACAAATTGACACCTCTAAAACCAAGCTGTGGCCTTCAACGGCTGCCGTGAGTTGTGACAAGTCAAGCTTGGGTCCTCGAATTCCTCTTGCGCAGCCCATAGGGACCATCACTACATTTGTACGATCTAGTTTTTTTACATTATACCTACATTTTACGCGCATAATGTGACTTATTTTTACCGCTGCACTTATTTATGACTCATTTTCATATAAATTGTACCATATATGAGTTTAATAGAATATTATAAAAAATGGAATTACCAACTGTCAAGATAGAATAACAGTTGTGGGCCATAATCTAAAACGACGGTCACATTCCGTGAGCTCCATTCAGGTGCACAATAGCAATATTAAACCAATAAGCAAAACGAGTTAGTGATCACGAACCTACCAACCCCAGAAGGACCAATCAGGGAAGACAATATCCTCCGTCCACCGATCACCGCAATACCGAAACAGCGGTGGTGGGCCCGTCATGTTCAACCTACGGTAATGCCGTGCTCGAATGACAGGTCGATCATCACAGTCGAACATAAGTTCCAAGTCTGGTAATCTACCGGGGTACCTTCTCAGCAATTGCAATATGCCCCACAACGTAAACACGTCCCGTGTCTGTATTGATTTCTTGTACTTCTCAACATATGCCTTTCCTTTGATTATCACCAACCGGAAGTGCGCCGTCCTCTTGGCTTTCTCCACCATGTCCCTGCTGATACCACCGCCCTTCCATGGCCGCAAATCCTCGTGGATCCACCGGAAATAATCTGGGCATACGGGTTTCAACGACGGGTCTCTGTCTTCGCCGTATTCGAACGTTGTTGGATAAATGGTTGACGAACATGCTTGAGTTTGGTTTCGAACGGTACAATTGAGTGGAAACTCAATCCTTGGTTTTGCTTTTTCATCGGCATTAGTGCTATGAGTTTCTGAAACAACTACAGTTCGATTTACGAATCCAAGTTCACCTGCAGAGAACTTACACAGCAAGAAATGAAATCAAACTTAAAGTAAGCATGCTGTTAATCAATTGATTAAATCACTGTAAAAAGTAAAAACAAACAAACAAAATAAATCCGACCAGTGCGAAAAAAAAAAGGGGTGGGGGGAAATTGAAGAGTAGAGACTTACTGTATCAAACTCAAGCCACTGAGATGAAATGAAAACAGCGGTGACGAGGATGATAGAGAAGAGAAGGGCAGTATAAGCAGCTGCAGGTCCCTTTTTGAGAAGAGATGGCGTTGGCAAGTGTTTCTTGGAAGATATGGAAGAGGGAAACCGCTGCATGGAGGCTGGTATTTGGTGAATGGCGTGACTGAAAATTGAAGAAAGGATGGAGAAGAAGACTGTTTCGTGACGACCCCTTCAATATAGCTTTCTCCTCCAAAGTCTGTGTTTAAGAGCTAGTGGCCACCAACCTCAGACTAGTCCAAAATCAATTTGCAAAATTGTTCCAAATTTCTAATATTAGGACTTTGTTTTCTATTATGATTTTTATCTCGTGGAAAGTGCATCCAAAGCAATTACACTGGTGATAAAATTAAATTTTAAATTTATTCAAATATAAAATATTAAACTGACTTCAAAATAAATTTTGAAATTGCAAATTTCTTGTGCGATTGAAATATATTAAATTAAATCAACGTCAATTCTTCCCGTATGATACGACGTCAAATAGACCTTTCAATGAATTAAGGAAGTAATCTTCAATAATGCAAATTTCTTGCCGACGACGATAGTTATTTAATAATGCAAATTATTATGGGAGAGAGACTGGGTTTTTATTAAGTAGCAAAAGTCATAATTAACTGGGGAAGTAATGATTCTGGCCATATGGACCATACCATACGTTCAATGGATTTCCTACATTCGAATTGTTTCTCGGGCAACGATTGAAAAAGGAAGTTTCTCTTTTTTTAAAAAACAAAAGCGGGGCAAAGCCCAAAAAGAAGATAATTACAAATTCTCGAATATTCGTTAAACCCAATCGGTGACACTGGCAAGTGTCTGGAGATTTTTTTTTAATTTTTTATAATATTAAAAAGTGATAATTTACTTAATAAACACATTTACTTTTAAATTTAAACCCCAGATATAATCAAAAATAAAATCCTTCAAATAAAATCGATTATTATTACCATTGTACCATTAAAATGTTAGTAGGTGTCTCAAATTTTTAATTTTGATTTTGAGAATTTTTTTTATAATAATAGAGAAACTTACTTTTTAAAAAAATTAAAAGTAACTTCTTTACAAGCAATTTGTGATACACAAAACCAAAAACCAATCTTGTAACCTGCGAATTCTGTGGGCTTTTCTTGAAAATTATTTTAATTTTATACTATAAAGTTCAGAAATTTGAAAATTATATATATATAGTCATCCAATTACTTAGGATGACTTCTTTAATGGCTCAGATACTTGCTTATCTCTTCTTTTTCTTATTTTTAGCTTGCTATGGTTGATGTTTCATATGTAGATGCTACGTTTGTGGTAAATATACCAAGAGTTTGGTCCTAGTGAGGAACTTAGACTTCTAATGAGAGAAAAGTGTACAAGCCCTAGATGAAGGGTTTTATTCTATTTATAGTTTACCGTAAGATGAAGAAAGGTGTGAATCGTGGGTCCTATGTTAGAATATTCTAAATCTACTATGTAATTGGTGTGATTGGAATCTAATGGATGCTAGATACATATCCTGGTGATTGCATCAGTGTGGAGAGTGTGAACCTATACATGCAAACGTTACATGAGTCGAAGCGGCCAAGGATATTAACTCATGCCCAAACGGATGGAATGAGATTGCTCTTTTGTTTAGCAGGCTATTAGTTTAGCCTAATGTGCATTGATTCGAGCAGAAGGTTTATGTCATTTGCCTTTACCATTTGAAATGTCATATTGTTTTGTGGCTTAAGGCATCTTGCTGTCATCTACTCTTTTATGGCTTTTAATGAGTCAAAATAGCTTCATTTTTTTAGGACCATTGTCTATTGTTCCTTTTTGCAGTTCTAGGCCATTGATTCTAGGTACGACAAGGATTTGTATTTTGGGTCTTTTATAAACCTTAATCGAAATTGATTTCCTTTTGGAAACTAGGTGGCTATATTTTCTGAGTTCTTTTAAAAAATTCTTAGCTTCATCGAAAAAGATCATTCCTATTCAGTAGGTATTTCCCCTTCTTCCTCCTCAATAGTTTAAATTTTCGATTTCTATTGTATTTTTGCCATGATTTATGGCCATTGATTCTATGTATGACAAAGATTTGTGTTTTGGGTCTTTTATAAACCTTATTTGAAATTAATTTCCCTCTGGAAACTAGGTGGCTATGTTTTCTAAGTTCTTTTAAAAAATTCTCAACTTTATTAAAAAATTTTCTTCTCAACAGATATTTTCATTTTTCCTCCTCAAAAGTTTAAATTTTCAATTCACTATTGTATTTTTACCATGATTTGTTGTGTGGTGTTGTGTCTTCTTCTTGTTATTGTTGTATTGTTGGTACTACTTTCATTTGGTTTTTATTTCTACCTTTACTCTCATTATTCTAATCAAAGTTACATTATGGCATCACCTCCATATTTATTTGTATGGTTATTTTTGTAACTACTAGTTTTTTAGGATGTCATTGTCATTTACTATCCTTCTAACATCCTCCACTTTGTTTATTCTTTTTTTGAAAGTGTACTTATTACTTCTCTTGGCCTATCTTTTCATGTTTAACAGTTTTCCTTTTGTTGATTTCTTTTCAAGCTCTAATAGTGATAGTTCAAGTGTCAATTTATCTGATCTCTTAGATCATCTTGAGATTAAAGGAAAACTCTATTATGTTGTTTCGCATCCAAATCCTCTTGCCACCATCATGGTAAATCATTGTCATGGGAACAATGGTGTTGATCAAGTCGATCTAATGCATGCTAACTATCCAAAGTTCAATTAGATTAACACTAAGGTGCAAACTTAAGTGGTTTCTACTAAGTGGAAAGACCAAGATTTTTTGGATGATCTTTAAAATGAACATTTTCCTAAAAAAATAATTGAACAAGTGATTTATTATGTTGTAGCTTAGGATGATGAAGGGACTTGAATCTATGACCTAGTATCCTTCATTATGTTTTATGGTGCTTTAATGGTTAAAATGGGTTTAATGCCATTTACTCATTTTCATTGGTTTATCCTTGAAGATTTAAACCTATGTCTAACCTAATTGACACTTAATGCCTGAATGTTTATGATATGCTTTGAAACAGTTATCTTTCATCTAAAAAGTGTATTGCCAATGGACAATTTTTAAATTTTCTAGATTTAAGCCAATAGACTAGACAGTGGATTTACTTTAGTCAAAGGCCCAAGTGGTCATTGTTAAAGAACCTAAAGTCCAATATCAAATACTAAAAAGAGTCATTTGTTAAAATTTATATGTTGAATGACATTTGGCCTTTCTATTTAATAGACAAAGGTGAATATGTATTTCCAACCCATTAGGGAATACAAATAAAAGATCTAAAAACCCATTTGTTGGATACTTATTTTATGGATGTCAAAATTTAATACTTTGCATTTTAAGCTTAAAGTTCTCAATGCTCCAACAATACTAAGTATTTTTTTTTAACATTTGCCTATTTTGTTGGCTATCATTTGGTTGGGAAAGAAAAATTTTACCAAAATATGCTACACATGAGTGAAAACAAATTTCAGAGAGCTAAAAAAAAGCACTTAAAGAAGAAAGTTTTCTTTTTGCAAGTTTCAAAGGCCTAATATACTATTCCCCTAATTTCCATGCAATTTCTTACTTTGGAAGTGGGATGCCTATTTCTTCCCCTATACCTCAAGAATAATTCAATCAAGGGACTTTTATTAGCACCATCAATGTGGAAGAAGTAAAGGACATTGCTTTTTTACAAAAAAGGAAGAGGAAAAGATTATTGAAAAATAGAAGAAAGTTAAAGGATAGAGCCTCTGAATCTTTGCCTGAGGAAATGCTAGCGAATGTTACTCAAGATCCTTTGCCACTTTGCTAGATTGCTAGATTTACAAATTATATACAAAATCTAGTAGAATATTTGCTAGGACCAAAGTTTGAATATGACATACTTGATGATTTTTAACATAAAGAGGCCAAACTAGCCCTTTATATATGTGATTGGACATTGCTTTCCAAGGACTATGATGAGAATATGGCCATAGTTAATTAAATCAAGTGTGTAAAGTATAGTTAAAAAGCTATAAGTGATTTAGCCTACAGTATCTTTAGCGTCCTGTCTTTGGTTTCCCTTTTAGTTGCTCAAGAGAGGGAACTAACCTAATTTAGATGTTATTACTACAGAAAAGTTATTTAATGTCAAGTCTTTAAATGATTTTATTGGGATATGACCGATGTTTCATTAAGTGTTATTGTATATATTTTATGACATCAATCACAAAATCATTATGAAATAAGGGAAATAATTTTGGTTCTAATAACAAAAAAAATATCATCATTTCTTGTAGAATAAACTACTTGATAACTTGTGCAAAGTTAAAAATATTAATTTCTAATAAGTAATTGATATGAAATATTTATCTAATATTTTTTAAAAATTAATTTTTTACTTCCTTGCTAGAATATTTACATTCAAAATTGAATAAACTTAATATTTTGTGTGCAAATATTTATTTTAAGCTAAAAATTTTGAAAGATCATAACTTCACACTTAATTATTTGTTTAAGGTAGATCTTATGTCAATTTCATATTTTTTAGATCTACCATCAATGCATAACCCTAAGGGTTTTGCCATTCATGAAATAAAGAAAATGACCATTTTATAGATTTTTTCCAATTTCTCCCTCTTAAAAAATTTAACATCTTAATAATTCAAAGGCTTTATAGCTTTGTTCATAATATCAACAAAATTAAGAAATGTTTATAAGTTTTCATAATATGGTCATTTTGTACCTTAATTATAGATGGAGGAGTACATGAAGAATTAATGGAAGATTTTTGGTCTAAGGACGCTTAGAAATTAGCTTCTTTTGACTTATTAAAAAGAATTTCTAAAAAAAAAAGGAATTTATGGAATTTTTTGGGGAAAAAATAAAATTTGGGAGATTTGAGGCATTTGAAAGTGTATAGGAGTGATTTGGGTTGAAAGAAGTGAAAAGAAATGGGAAAGGGATTTAAGGATCAAAAGTGATAATTTAGGGTTTTGGTGATTTGGAAATTTTGGTGAAATTCAACAAAATAATGGAGTTGTGGATGGATTTGAGTGAGAGAGAGTGAGAGAGCTCTTAAGGTTGTTGGGGAAAAATGGAAAAATAACAAGCAACAGTAAAAGCAAGCTTTAAATATGGCCTTTAGGAAGCATTTCCAAAAAAAGGCATGTTAAGCTAAGATAAGGCAATTGATTAACTTGGCTAGCAAGCTTAGGTTCAGCTTATGAACATCAACATGCAGAAATTAATAGGCTTGGTTGGTGATAAAAGGGTTGCATGATTGTGGGAAATTGTATGGACCTAAGCATATGGTTGGTTGATATAAGTGTATTTAGGATAAGTGATTTGTATATGTTTAGGAGATATGGTAATCGATATTGATTGATGGGTAATGCGTGAAGCAATAAATTTCACCAAAGCATTTAGGTAGGCACTAGGTAGCATTCGAGGGTGTAATACCATTGGTAGGAAGTAATGGTAAGCCATGCATAGCATAAGCACCAATGTACTAGGGTGTGCAAAGGCACTCAGATAACCCAATAGATTAGCAGTTAGGTGTTGGCAAGGCCATTCAAACAGCGATATAATTTTGGGCAATTTTTGCATTAGAAGGACTATTACTTGGTGATTACTTTGATAGTTTTCTTGTGCAAACCTAATAGTTGTGATTGTTAACTACAAGGCTATGTGGTAGACATGCATAAATTTTGGTAGAGGCAAAAATTTTGGTAGAGGCAAAGTTTTTGCTAGAGAAAGAATTGTGTGTAATGCTTGCCACCTATTTCCTCCTATTGATTTGTGATCAATAAAAGGTTGTAAACATGTTCCCATATTTGTTGTTCCATTTACATGTTTCTTTTTCCATAAATACAATTTGAGTGAATTGTGAGCAAGTTGCTAAGCCAAAATCCAATCTTAGTGCCATTATAATGTGCAATTTCGTGATTTGAAATTTCACCTTGTGATAGTAAGCCACTATTAATTATTTGCTTAGACTTTCTTATTAGATAAATCCATCGTTATTTTTCTTAACCTAAAAATTGGAATTTTAGTACTTATAACATAACAAGAGTTGAGCAGATTGAAGGCGGAGGCTAAAGAAGATAGGCGATTGATATCATTTCGGTTGACCCCACCAAAGAGGAAATAAATGAAGGATCATAAAACCAAATAAGATTATGATGTTTTCATAATTAAAATCAAAGAATTACAAATTACAAATTTATGAAAATCAAGGTGGCTCCACAGTGCAATTCTCAAAGAATTACAAATTTATCTTATTATTCTATGTTTAATTGATAATATATATACTCTGCTTTTCCTTGAATATATAATAAGAGCTTCGACAACGTCCAGATGTTTTCATAATTAAAAGCACTTTTGAGAGTAATTAGAAGAACTCTGATAATCTTTCATTGCTGGAAGAATACAATTAATTAAAACTTAAGGATAAGGGCATGATGATGATGATGATGATACGGATGGCACAACTACAACAATGTAAATATATATAAGTTATATAATTCACAAATATAACACGTTTTGTACTTTAAATTAACACCTTCTCTATATCCATTGCATGTTCCGACTAATACTTATCAAAATGATTTGGCATTCCTTAATTGTCTTTTTCTGTACTCTCTTCAAATAATTAATTAAACTCATTTTTGCATCTTTCTGATTGCAAAAGAATAATCCTTTTCTATGTTCCATGTTTATCCACAATCCATGCATGCATGGATAAAATTGTGTTATATATGATTCATGTGGGTTCAGATCAAAATTAAGACGCCGTGTTTCATGAAATATATATTTGGAGATTACCCAACAATTAATTATGGATTTGCTGTGTATAACCCACTAGCTAGCTACCCTGAAACTGCATCGCTCTTTCCCATCAGTTTTAGGTTTGACTAACAACCAAATCAAATGTTAGGTCAGCACTAATGATAATTTAAGGCAATTTCACTCCACCTCCAATAAAAATTGATTATTTTTATTTATTCAATTTTTTTAATATTGGGATTTGTACTTTATCTGATTTATTTATTTTGAAATTTGAAAAAAAATTAATAATCAAAATATTGAAGATCAAATCAAAGTATTTGTAGAATCGCACATTATTTTAATTTTTTTTTTCCAAAATAATGGGGTTTGATTGTGTATATTTCGTTTAAAACACTTCAAACTTACTTCTCCCATAGGCTATAGAATTTATAATTAATAATTTTTACTGTTTATTAAAAGAGAGTATATAATACACTTAAAAATAAAAATATATAAGATTAAATAATATTATAAAAATTCTACCTTTTAAAAAATAAATATTTTTATTATTAAATTATATTTAGTTTATTAAAATTTATAAATTTATTTACATTTAAATTTAAAAAAAGTAATTTAACAGTAAAATATTTAATCCCTTATAACATTACTATATATGATAAATATGCAAATGGCGGGGACTCTTACCCACTAATTAGTTCCCAAAAAGCCAAACTGCTGAAAAGATATAATAATGAAAAGTTTTGGCACGGTACTACATTTATAACGAAACCATTGTCTTCCGTGCATGCATGACATCAACAGCCGCCACTGCACAAAGCATTTTGTTACCAGATAAGTTCCTTCCACATAAGCAAGGCAATGCAGACAGTATTTAAAAAAGGAAAATGGGAGAAAATTTTAAAAGTCGTTCCAATTTTATCGGATGTCCCCGACATGCCTAAAGGTTGTTTTTTCAAACCAGTTGTCTTTTTTTTTTGGACAAAATTTCTAACATTATTTTTTAAAATAATTAATATTTAAAATTATGAAACCAATAATATTCTTAAAAATATAAAAAAAAATTAGTTATCAATTATTTAACAAATATCATCTTTTTTGGTGAGATTTTTAACATTAATTTTGAAAATAATGAATATTGAAAGTCATAAGAGCAATATTATTTCTAAAAATATAATCAAGTACATCATTAATTTCTCCTCATTATTACTCTTATGATCCCTTTTATTTATTTCTAAGTTCAACATTTGTCTCCTTTCAACTCTCTTTACAAAATTCTAAATTTCATTCTATCCTTCATTATACGTGAATAAGTTATCAATACTATTTATAGGTGTTTTTCTTGCTTTTGCTTCTACTTCTCAATTCTTCACTTCTTCAACTTCTTTAATTGGTTAGCAAGTTCTGTAAGAGATTTTTATTTATATTTTTTTTATAATTTTTGAAATTATATTTGAATTTTAATTACTTATTATATATTTGATAAAATATTACAGAGGAATCAACTAAACAATAATGGAAGATGGAAAAAAATTAAAAATAAATAAAAATGATCATTTTTCACAATTTTAAAAGGAAAAATTGCCTTTGGTGTTTGCATGAGTAAATTTTGAAAAGTTAAGTAAAATAAAAAAAATTATCCTAAATGGAGAGCCAAGTCCAAAATTATAGCCTTTTTTAAAATTTTTAACCCAAAATATATGTTTTTAGTATAAAGTTGAATTTATTCAATTTTTACTATAAATATTATGATGAGTAAGTCAAAAATTAATATTAAAATTTATATATTTTGTAAAAATTTAGTGTGATATATATATATATGAAAAGAAGTCAATTTTTATTAAAAATTCAACAGAATAATTATTTTTCTCGTCGATTATATAATTAATATCATAATGAATATATAATAATGTTTAATTAGATATTAATAAAAAATCGATTTACAACCCATTAAGCATCTAATATTTATTTGCAATTCTATAATAATTTTTTATTTATTATTTTTAATCACCAAGAGGGATAACCACCTTAAAATTAGAGTATTAACATATTTTTGAGAAATAGTTAGTAGACACTACCTACTATATTATTTTTAGGCATTATTCCCAACTAATAATTTTGTCTAATACTCCATTATAAGTTGGTTTACTCTCTCTTCCATCATAATTAATAAAAAATGATTATTGATTTATTCTTTATATTTAAATGATTATTAGATAAATTGGATACATGCATTATTAATTAGTAATATTTGAGTAACAGGATAAGGTGATAAGCAATAGTATTTCTCCATATTTCTTCCTTTTGGATATGTGTCATCTCTAGTATTCTAACTCCCTTGTTGACAGGTATTTTTATTTTTTAATTCTCTATGCAGGCATTCTATGTAGACTTTTCACTTATACGTTTATATCTACAAATTTCTGTTGAATTAATGCCACAAGGAGCAAAGGCCTTTTCATGGTGCTTATTAAATACAATTTCAGCCAATAAAAAGTCAGAAGTGTCTCAAGTTCTTCCAACTGTGGTAGGCTGCTCTGCTTTATTAATTCGTCCCCTCCAATCCAATGCCCAGAACGTGCCTTAATGGGAGATGACCACTTTATCCACTTCAATCCCTCCCATGCCTCATCTACTCGTATTTTTTACTGCTCCGTCGACTTTTAGTACTAAAAATATCAAACAATTCACCTAATATTGCAGCAACAGTATACATGAATCTGTAATTAGTCAGATGGATTAGTGCTCCATCCATATATGTGGTGACGTAACTGCCGAACTCACACTTCCAGATTAAAGATGAAATTAGCATGAGATGGATGGACGTGGGAAGAGGAATTCCACGCATGCCATATTGCAAAAAGGTGTTTGGACAAACTGCCAAAACGGTAACAATATAAATAAGCTGCTCAAGCGCATCTTGGCTCTCTCATCGGACCGCTAACTGCTTCATTCCATTTGAGTTCGAGGAAAACATGGCAAAGGTATATCCCGGAGAACAGGCGTTATCTGCATGCAATGATTCCGACACCTCAAAAAGAGAAACATACACTTTATGGATGAAATCTCTTGTATTCCACTCTAATGGCTGCACTGTCTATAATTCAAATGGTGAAATAGTTTACCGCGTTGATAACTATGACAAAAAGGCCAGAAGACAAGTTAGCCTCATGGACGTCCGAGGAAGAGTTCTCTGCACTATACAGAAGGTACTGCTTTTTCCAAACACTTAAATAATCAACCTTTTCATAAATTATAAGTTGACCGAATTGATTTTTTTTTTCTCACCATGATGTTGCAGAGGTTGTTAGGTTTTGGGCGTTGGGATGGCTACAGAAGCAGCAGTTCTTATTGTGAGGAAAGCCAGGAGATGCGGTGGTTCCAAGTCAGAAGATGTTACAAAATGGATAAGGGAAGAGTAGCTTGCGAGATGAGAGTGGGTTGTC
This sequence comes from Sindora glabra, assembly GCA_020226215.1. Taxonomy (NCBI): domain Eukaryota; kingdom Viridiplantae; phylum Streptophyta; class Magnoliopsida; order Fabales; family Fabaceae; genus Sindora; species Sindora glabra. The sequence goes on from CM035236.1 coordinate 2,369,934, forward strand.
AAAAGTACTGGATAGTTAGAATCGCCGGCAAAGCAGGATATAGAATTGTGGACATTCAACAAAATATTATTGCTGAGGTAAATTCAGGTTGTTTGACTTCCTTTCATTTTAATTTGTCATAAAATTGCAGTGTCTAATTTGGTATATGCATGTGCAGGTAAAGCAAAAGCAGGCAAGTCCAGGAGTGATGCTGGGTGACGATGTTTTGACGTTGAATGTGGAGGCGGACGTAGATCATTCCCTTATAATGGCTTTCGTGATGGTCTATGGATTACAGTGCGGCACAATGTAATATTGGCTCAATCTATTGTAATTTTGGCTCGGTTTCTTCGGATGATGATGAGTATGAAGAGTGTATATATAAACTGTAAACAGAGATACTTGAAAGAAAATAAAGATTTATTCTCTTTCGTGTTGGTTCATTTATTTTCTTTATAAAAGAAATTAAATTTTAATCCAAAATAGATGTAAAAATATTTGAGATCACTTTGAAGCTAGAGCAGAAATTAACACCGGTGATCATAAGCATCAGATGAAAATTGGAGAAGGATGCAGCAGTGATGATTACCCCAACTGAATTGCCAACGATTGGGTTGTTGATCAGTGATTTTCATTCCCTTTTCGGCGGGCTATCTGCATCATCTTTAGAGCACATGGAATGCGACCTTCTGGAGGGTCATTGTTATCCTCACCCAATAAATAATGAGACTACGCCTTCATGTTGTCATGTCTTACAACATCTCTCGACATTTTTTTAACTATTCTCAGCGGGGATGTAAATTTTTTATACGAGTCAGTAACCCATCCAATACCAACTTGACATGTTTTATATAGGTAGCTCCCACCAGATGCCAACTTGAGATGTTTTATATAGGTGCGGACTGTATATTTGAACTGCAAATGGGTCGATTCTTTTGGCACCAAAAAAAAAAAATTGGGTTGACACAACTTTTATAAAAATTATTACTATAAAAATATCTTTTAATATTTGTTGTTTAAATATTGGATAGCAATCAATGTCTACATAGACATGATTGTATATCCAAATTACTTGTTTAATTTCATAAGATACTTTCTAATCTGCAATTTAGTGTCAGGATAGGTTACTTTTTCTTTCAAACCAAACATGAATCCCATCTAAATCATTTAGTGAGGTTACAACCTTCCATTTAGCTTCAAGTAATTTCATTATAATGATTTAGATTGGATCCATGACAGGACAAGGAGAATACTCTAGGGGAAATATATCAACACTTAAAACTCTGAATAATTTTTACTCTAATGGGTTATTAATACACAATCAATATTTATATATTTCCATGTTGTTTGTTACTAACATTTAATATTTGACCCCACTTCAAATCTAACAATTCGCTTTTATTTTCTATATTGGTTTTTAAATAACTAACATAGAAAATTTTTTTAATAGCTTATTATCCAATTCACAACCTATCATTAGATATCATGACTTTATAACATTAACTTTTTATTTGAACTAATACAATAAGTTATACTTATTTTTAAAAATGTTTTCATTATATTATATATATTGGCTTTCATTTTAACTGTTGTTAATATAGCGATATTCAAAAAATAATTCTGTAGTAGTTTATATTAATACAAATAATTAACAACTAAAGTATAAATACTTACATATAATAAAAGGGTAAAATTCATGTGTTTAATATAGGGGTGCTTAACTGGTCAGTCTACACGAGACGGGGCCATATAGGCCCGGTCCGCTAAATGTGAGCCTATTTTAACAAACTTGATCCGTACAAAAGTTCGTGGACTTTGTCTTATAAATAACTTTGGCCTGCAAACCGGCCCATTTAGCTAGCGGATTGGCCCGCACGGGCTAAACCCGTTTAGGCCTGCATTTTTTGCGGGCCCATTTTTAGCTAGTCCAGTCTGTAAAAAGCCCATGGACCAAAGACCCATTAAGCACCCCTAGTTTAATAAAATGATGTTAAAAAATTAATGAAGTATTTAATCAACAATTAAAAATATTTGTAGTGAGATATAATAAGTAATTAAATTTGGCAAACTAATTTATAAATAAGTTAGTTCTAACACAATAATATTATTATTTAGATTCAAGTTGAACTTATTCAAATTTTACTGATATTTGACATGTTATAGATATGACACGTACACCTAAATTGCTCAAAACAACACACTTACCACGCAGCAGGTCGCTGATACTCTTGGGGAAATTTTGATGCAATGGTTGTTTTCCTCTTCTTATGTCTTAATTTGCTCCAGCCTCCAGCTTTGAATGGGGTCAAAGTTGTTGCCATGCCATGCATTCATACATGTGATCATTAGTGAACAAAAGAATTATATTTTGAAGTACAGGCAGACCGAAGGGATTAGCAATCCGCCAAATCCCATAAAATATTTTGTTCCTAGAAGACGATGTGCATATACATGTGTATGATTTGCAAATTATTTGTCCTTACAAGTCAAATTTTTTATGACAATAAGGCAATGCAACTCTGCTCACACAACATGCTTATTTATATTCATACAGTTCATAGGCAGCCATGTGCATGTCTTTGAACATGGCATCATGGAGTCAAATATTTCCTTATGGGTTTTCTCGAAACTTAGAAAGCACTGTAGTTTATTTAAATCAATGGAAGACTATTTTAGTATCTGATTTTTACGGGGAGACTCTGAAAAATAGGGCAACGCGCGACAAGATGCATTTGAAGTGGAAAGAAGTGCGTTTTCCACCCCTAAAAGACAAATAACCATTCATTTGTATTTTATTAACTAAAAGATACAATAAAAGAATCAACTGTTCGCCACGACACGTTGTTACGAAACAAATATAAATAAACACTTTTTTTTCCATGCAGATGACCACTATTGATAACTTAAAAACAGACATTACAAACTACAATTTTTCTTCTTTTTTCTTTTTCTTTTTTAAATAAAAAGAAGACTAAAAGAAACAAGGACAATACATACATCTTGCCAATTTACACCTTGATTAATTTATTCATTCTAATTTGTATTTTTAGTGCTGAAACACCCACCTCCTTCAACTATACACCGCAGGCTCCAAAATATATTAGGAACAAAGTTATTAGGCTTTATGGGCATTCTTGAGGCTCCTCACGGTCATAATAAGCTTCTGCCTTTCCCCTTCTACCTCTGCAAATTTTACACTCATTTCCGAGTATCTCTCTTGCAACTCTTTTAGCTCACTTTCCATCCAGTTGTTCTTTGCCTTCAATGATGCTAATTCAGTTATTATGTCACTAGAATTGCTATCACCTTTATTGATACTTATGGCTTTTTGTTCCTTCTGTGGCAAATCTGAATCACTGTCATGGCCAAAGGAGAATTAATAAGCCAATAATTCCGTGGCTTATAATTTCATAAGAGCAGAAGTGAGAATAAGATGGACAAGATGATTAAACACCGGAACCGGTCCTGAACTGTTATTTCAGGTCAAAAATTAAAAAAGGAGGAAAAACCAGAGTAAGTAGTCAGACCTATTTAGAGATGGCATTGCAAACGCATTGTCTTCAGTTGGATATGCGATATCACTGAGATGCTCTGCTGCATTTCTTGCTCTTCCATATCCATTTTCGATAACCTGCTCAAAAGGCATGCCATTACAACTGCTTTGCATGTACACAATTTGATAAATATATCAATATTAAAAGTTAAATCCAGAAGCTAACCAGACTGAATAAAATTTAAACTTCGAAGAATAACAAGTTATAGCAAATACAAATATGTTGCAGTATAACCTTTTGCAAAACACTGCCTTGATTGAATTCTTCCACTCTGCTCTCTAGCTCCTCAATTTTGTTCTGGAGCTCCTTTTCTTTCTCCAAAAATGAAGTTGTTGACATTTCCAAAGCAGTTTCCTTGGACTTTATCAGGTCCTGTGATCAACAACCACTTTTCTTGATATGTCCACATCTTGCCAAAAGTAAATTAGTTTTGCCAAAGAAAATACAAAATAGAAGATAAAATTTTGGTAAATATTTTAATAGAGTAAATATCATTTGAGTATCGAGCATTTTTCTCAAAGAAAGTATCTGCCTAGACTATAGGATTTCTGAAGTTACCTCAAGCTTCTTTACTTTCTCCCCCAGACTTGTAATCTCATTTGAATTCTGAGGAATTGAAGCGGATTCTTTGTTCTCTGTCATTGTATTATTTCCATCAGAAAGCACCGGGCATTCATTGTTGTCCTTCAACTTCTTTTCAATGTCAGTTAATTCATCATCCTTCTTTTGCAGGTCACCCTCTAGCTGGAAGACTTGGTTTCTTAGTCTTTCTTTCTCAGCCTCATCCTCAACCATAGAATGCTTTAAGTCTCTGTATTGAGCTCTAAATGTTTCTGATTCAGATTTGAAGAGCCTAGCAGCTGCTTTATATTCATCCTTGAGACGCCTCATTCTGTCTAGCTTCTCAAAAGACTCCTCTGCTTCCTTCTTCAGCAAAGCAATTGTACTCACCAGCTCATTTCTTTCTACAGTTCCATTCTGTAACAGGATCTCCGATTCCTCAACTGTTTTCCTCATAAGTTCAAAGTCAGTTTTAAGAACTTCTTTTTGATCTACTTGCTTAGAGAGGGATATGATCTCCGCATTAAGGTTTTCAATCTCAGCTTTTAGCATATAGGTTTCCTCAGAGAAAACCCTACTAATTTGTTCCTCGTGCTTCTTCTGATGCTCTATCTGCTTGGACTTGTCTTCAATTTCCAACAACATCTCGTCTATCTGAACTGTCATCGTATCAATTTGGTTTGAAAGTTCATTCAATTTCACCTCATGATCAGCTTTAACTGACTGGAGCTCTTCCTTGACTTTTTGAAGCATTTCTTCAAGAAGACTTTTCTGTGCGCGCAGTTCTCTTGCTTCTGTTATTGCTCTCATGGCAGCCTTTTCATTTGCATCAAATGTAGAGGCCATTTGCCCTGAGAGCCTTTTAAATTCTTCTTGAAGCCTCTCTGCAGTATTAGCGTTTTTCAATCTTGCCTTTCGCAAAGCTTCCTCCGCTTGGATGGCCCTTTGTTCCTGCTCAACCTTGTCACGTGTCACTGCTTCTAGATCAGCTTCAAATCCTTGTGCTTGTCGTTCCAGTTCCTCCTGTAATCTTCTAATACTGGTTTCAAGTTCTGTAATGGTAGCCAGAGAAACTGAATATTCATCTGACTGTTTCTTGAGTTCATTTTCAAGGTTCTCAATATGTGTTTCAAGGTCATTTATAGCAGTAAGTTTTTCACGAGTCACTGCCTCTAGATCATCTTGAAATCCTTGTGCTTGTTTCTTCAGTTCCTCATCTAATTTTCTTACATGGGCTTCAAGTTCCTTAATGGTAACAAGAGAATTTGAGTAGTCTTCTGACTGTTGCCTCAGTTCATGTTCAAGACCCTGAATATGGGTCTCAAGGTCATTTGCAGCAGCAACAGGAGACGAGCATTCATACTGCATTTTTAATTGTTCTTGAAGCTGGCTCTGCTCCAGCTTGTATGCAATCTCATGATTTTCCTGTTTCAATATCTCATAGTCAAGTGCAAGCTGCTCCATCTGCATCTCTAACTCATCTTTGTCTTTCCTATAGATCTCTATTTCACCATAGAGGTCTATAACTTTTTGCTCAAGTAAGTGTGTCTCCTTGGCATTGCTCTGCTCCTTAACAAGCTCTTGCAAAACTTTCTGTTCTTCATCCTCCTCTGTTTCACATTTGGAAAAGTTTCCCCTTAACTCCTGTGAATTCCTGTTGGGTTCGTATTTATTGGAAAAGTTGCATATTTCCCTATTTTTCTGCTCCAACATGTGATCAAGGTCCTGGACTGCGAGAAGCAGTTCCGCATTTGATTCTTGTGTCTTCTGTAACTGTAACCGAAGATTGGCATTCAGATCCTTCTCATAATTCAGTTCTTGTCTAATTTCTTCAACAAACGCTTGCAGATCTGTACCCTCAATTTGTGACCTGCTTCTCAATTTAGACTCATCCATACGTTTGTGAAAAGACCTGAGATTGTCAGATTCTATCTTGAGTGCATCTCTTTCCTCTTTCAAGATAATATTTTCCTTTGAGAGATCCTGTCCTCTCTTGCTTTCTTTCACAATTTGCTTCCGAAGAGTCTGTAGTTCCAGTTCTGATACATCCACCTGCCTAGCCAAAGCAGCAAGTTCAGTCCTGAGTCTATTAATCTCGTTATCTGATGCCTGCTGCGACCTATCTCCTGGAAAGGCATCGTGTGACCCACGCGTTGGGTTATCTGTATTCAAATTATGCTCAGAAACAGCGGACCCCTGCCAGTGTGATTTCTGGTGTTCTTCATGGACTTTTGAGTTCTGGTGGATGTTAGTATTTGCTAGCTCTCGTGGAGTATCCAGTCCAGAGCTGCCATCAGAACTGGACAGTGTCATGTCAGATTCACTAGAAGTCATAGGACTCAGTATAGCTCTATCTTCAATTGCTTTAGACGAGGTGTCCTGTGAAATAGAGAAAGAGGAGACGTTTATAAAATGAAAATTTTAATTTATAAACATGATATTAGTTACCCACTAAACAAACAACCCCCAATCACAAGAAAAAAACATCAGAGACTGAAACATACAAGGAAACCAAAATGACTCTTTAGGTTAGGACAATAAAACCTTACTTTGGCTGGATAGCTCTTAATGCTTTCATCTGTATCCCCAATGCTTAAGTATGTCCTTAAGCTCCTCTCATGGGAATCTATCTTGGCATCTTCACATTCCTCTTCCTCTCTGCAAAGGTTATTTGACAAAGAAAACTCCATCATTGTAATCTGTTGAATTCGAGAGAAACTCTATCTTTGTGAGAAGCCAACGTAACCACAAGAATTCCTCGTTTAGTCATTTACCTTTGATCACCTTTTTCCTGTAGCCTCTGGATAGATACCTGCTCAGTAAGCAAAGTAAATTTCACTATAAGCAATATTGAAGTGAATTATGTGTTACTCATGACAGGGTGCTGAAGTTTCATAAGGTCTTGCTGAAATTCAAAGCAATGCCATCTCTGATTAAAATAATTCAGAAAATGAGAAAGAAAAGGCACTAACATGCAAGACTGCATCAGAATGAGAATTCTTGAATGGAAGAGACACAGAAGATGGCCTCGTGGCCTCTGCATAAGCCGCAAAATCAACAGAAACTTCCCCAATGCAACTGGATTTCGGTAATCCCTAAATAAACCCAGAAATTGGATCGCATTAACCATATGACAAAAATCAGCAACTAAAACAGTTAAAACTGAGAGAGAATTCGCACAGTTGAAACAACGAAGTAGTAAATTTTCTCACTGATCTTCCCACTCTTGGGCTCCTGAATAAATTTGACAGTTTCGTAGACTGGATTTTCCCATCTACAAATTCCATCTCGGACTGTAGCTTTCTCTAATTTTGTAGTTGGTTTTCCAACGTCTCCTGGAATTATAGACAGCACCAACGAATCTACCCCAGATCTTCGCACCTGGAATTGCAAAGTAAAAATGCAAGTGATTCAATTGAAAGTCCAAATTCTCAATCCAATCACATTGCCCACTTTCATAACTCCCTTAAAATTTTAGATGACTCCCCCAACACCCTGCGTGATTTTCTTTTCGAGAGATGGAAGAGGGGAAAAAAATTTACTTTGCTCACTTTACTTTCTTCAAAAATATGAAAAACGAATTAGTTGTCCGAGCCAATCAAAGCGATGGTACAATGCTTATCGCAACCAAGTTCTCATCGTCTCAGTACAAAATTGTGAAGAATCCAAAACTCGAAAAGAAATTAAAAAGCTTTTTCTTCTCTGCAATCAAACAACCCAATTGGATTCGCCATCCCTAACTTGGACCAAACACTCGCAGCAGTGAGCATTATGATTATCGTTCAAAAGAGCTCAACGTCAGTCACATATACGACCGAAATTACAAAAACACAGAAATTAAAGACAAAGGCTTTTGAATTTACCTCAGTGACATAGAACTGGAGTTTAAAAACAGCTTTGATCTTGTTTTTATCGCTCCTCCATCTTGCAGGCCTGAACATTTTAGCTCACTTCGCTGATCCAAAACCCAGGCTCGCCGATAGCTCACCAAGGATTTTGGCCGAAACAACTACATCATTGAACATAGCACGCAAAAACCACCTAAAAAGACCGTTTCGGTGACTCCCGCTTCAATATAGATAGATTTGTTGAGCTTGGTGAGCTAACTCATTAGCCTCAAACAGAGGCAGAGAAGTAGGGAGTGGACCAATAGAGGCGAGGTAACAGAACCTAGGAATGCAAGTTCACTCTGTATCAGAGTAAGAGTAAGAGAAATGATGCGATTGGAAGATAATTGAATCGATAGATAGATCTGATGCGCTTCTTTTGTTCGTACTTACCGTTACCAAGAAGGAGACGACACTATGTTTGAAATAACCAAAAACAAAAGGCTGTTTGCATGCGTCATATTAAATAAACATAATTTTGTAGAAGAAGCTTCCGTATATTATTATAAAAGCTAAAATAGTTAGCTAGGAACAATTATTTATTTATTCATTTAATACCTGTCAAGTCAAATACATTAAAGCAGATATTTTTATTTGAATTTAAATTTACTCTATTAACACTATCAATTTTATATTATTATTATTATTATTTATGTGATATTAAATTAGTAAAAAATTATTGAAATTTTTTATTATTTAATTTTTATTATTTTTTAGATAATGTATAATTTTTTTCATTAATAAAAAATATTTATATTTATAATGAATCAAATTTAAATTTTATATATTTTAATAGTTTTTTTTTTCTACGGGGAAAGCCCAGCTAGCACACGCAGTTGATTTTCCACATGCAAAACAGCTAAGCCTGATTTAACCTCGTTTAATATTCGCCCTTCTGATACCAAAAACGGTGCTTGTTATGTTGCCTTTAGAGTTTTTTGTCCAGAGTGTTGTGATAAAATATAAGCCACTAGATAAAATTATAAAAATTTTAGCATTAATTTAGTAATTTCATCCAGTGATTTGTATTTTGTCACACTACTTCAGATATCAAATCCCTAAAAACACCTTAAAATTCACCACCAAAAACAAGAAAGCAAAGCCGCGCGCTTTCGTCAAAAACATGAAAGTTGCTTGTAGAAAATCAAGAACTGATATTTATAGCACATCATTTTCTTAAGAATCGAGTAGACTGTCTTATGAGAATAATTGGGTGAATTTGGATATGTTTTTATTTTGCATTTTTTAAAATAATTTTGTAAAATAAATTTAAAAACAGTTTTTAAAAAAACAAGTGAAATAAAAGTGTATTTGACAAAATTGTTTTCAAGTAACGGATACTGTACATTCATTAACGGTAACACTGTAATTAAAACTATTTGAAAACAAGTTGAAATTGTTCTTGTTTTGGAGAACAAAAGTTAACAAAATAAGTTGAAATTGTTCTTGTTTTGTTTTATTATTTTTAAAACACATACTTTCAGCACACTTTTTAAAAATAAGGACAAAAAACATTTATCCAAACAAAGTTTTTTAAAAAAATAAAAAAACTAATTTTTTTTTTAAAAAACTGTATCCAAACAAGCGTTTGTTTGTTTTCAATTTTTAAATTTTTTTATTTTTTCTAAAAGTAAAGAATTTATTTATTAATTTATTTTTAAAAATTATTATCTAAATATGTAACTTAAAAATAAGAAAATAAAAATAATTTTTAATTATTTTTTAAATTTATTTTTTGTTCTGAATGTCAATTTATAATTAAATAAAATATTTTTTTATAATATCAACTACCCTCTAATATTAATTTTTCTTAATCTAAAAACAGTTTTTGAGAATAAAAAATAATTTTTAAAAATAAGTTTTAAACATAAAAAAATATATCCAAACACGTCCTATATTTAAATTATTAATACTGGATTCCTTTCGGATGTGATTATTATTTTATTAAATACTAATATAAAGAGGTCCCACTAATTTTAATTATATTGACAAATTATGAACTCTAGTTAAGTTGAAAATTTCCCCTTTGTGTTGTAGTTGAGTGTAGTTCATTTGAAGGGCAGATATGTAATTGAAAGGTTTAATTAGCGGGGGAAGCCTCCGTTTGTACAAATAAGCGGGTACCAGAATTGCGATTCTCAAATTCTCGTGGCCTTGAGTTCTAGGAAACGCAAAATGTTTGGGGATTATTGGTTTAAGGTAGTCGAGGAAGAGAATAAACTAAAAAGGGCTGGTTTCGGCGGTTCTGGTTTGCTATGCAGAACCTGCCACGATGCAGGTGCCGACGGAAAGCTGTGGGGCTACTGCTGCTGGGGTTCGAGAGGAAGCAAAATAATCCAACAGTGAGGCCTCACCAGTTATTAATATCACGAAAATGACATTTTAACCATAATAGATTTTATATTCATAAATAATCCTTTCCCAGTATAACTAAAAATCTATCAAATAATTGTCTATATTTTTGCTTTATTTTTCAAATGCTTGGATTTTAGTAACCTGTTTTATTACAGTCAACAACATCTGAGTCATCTATTTGAATAAACTCCACTGATCTTATCATAAATGATAGTGTACATCCAAAGGAATAATTTATGATGTGAATGAACCGATGAATCGCACAAATTGCCAAAACTCTAACCTCCTTTAAAATATAAAACACTTTTAATAATTGCGACAAGTACAAAATTTTGGTGAACATGACTCCATGGCTGTTGAGTCTTGAAACAGCTTCAGTGCATTTTAATCCTCTGTGTGTTGTGCTCCAATGGTCGTCCCCAGTGTCAAGGGACAGTAACAAGTTGCATCATATGGACAAAGTAGAAATCCTCAACATCCATTACGTGGCAGAGACAATAATAGATCAGTAGCAACACCCAGATAAATATAATTTTATTTTCAGAAACTAAGGTAGATTAGTAGGTCGGAAACAAGCAGACAAATAAGGTAGATGATTATACCAATAAAGTTGTTTTTAGGTTTCCAGCACTTATTTTTGCCAATAAACATAATAAATGCGAAAAGAAATAAATATATATTATCTAGAAAATAGCTAATCCTGGTTAGAGAAGCGAAGCAGCTAACTCATTGCACAAAAAATAGTAAACAAGTGCATGTGCGGTTGGTTTAACTTCCAAGCATCCAAATCAAGTGGTGTTTATTCGAGAATCTGAATGGTTAAATAAGATATTAGATTAGGTAGGTAGGAATTCCACTTGGGAGGTTTCATAGTAGCTAGTAATTAGCAGCAAAGAAATCAAAGTAGCTGGAGAGATCCAAGTGAGAAAATCCAAGCTGAGCTTGAAAATATGACCCTGCATCCATCGAGAAATTTGTCCCTAGGAACTATGAATAGCAATAAGCTGTGTTTAGTACACTGCTGAGAGCACAGACAGGCAGCTCCGCGACTTGAATAAAATTAACGAGTCCAAGGGCCAAGGTGATGAGTCTATTTACTACTTGTTAGGTTGATTGATTCATAATGAAAGACAGGACATGGTTTGTTTTTGGACCCACGGATCCCTAAATTAATATCTACCAATACAATGCTAACAAAATATATGCACAGTGTTGACATTTAGATAGACACATAGGGCAATATATCTCTGGTTGAAGACGAGTTAGCTAAAGCTGAATTGTAAATCAACTCGGTTCTGGTTTGACTCAAAATTTAATCATATTTAAACAAATTAATTTTTCTCAATCAAATTCAACTTGTTTCAAGTTTGCGTACCCTAACTTGGATGCAAAAAAAGAAAGAAAGAAAGAAAGAAAGAAAGAAAGAAAATAAGGAAAAAACGATAAATTTTTTTCTAATTTTAATGTATAGAAAACAAGAAAAAAGAAAATAACAACAAAATAATTTTTCTTGTTTGTTTAGATATAAAAGATAAAAAAAATTAAATTAAGTTAAATGATAATTTTATCCTTCAATTTAATATATTTATCTAATATTTTGTTTGTGGCTAATAACAACTATAATTATAATTCATTGTATTTATATATTTTTTAAATATATATTTAACAAATAAAAATTTAAAAATATTATTAATTAAGTATTCATAGAAAAAATTTATAAATTACATTTTTCAATGTAATTGGAGTCCATATTTATAAAACTTATCCCCACAAATTGTGTCAAACCACTAATTTTGCACAAAGTTATTTTTTTTTTCCGTTATTTGATTTAAACATTATTTTTGACTTTTTGTCACATCTGAAAAGAAGTTACTTGTATGGTCAAAGAAAAATTATAATAAAAGTAGATTATTAAAAAAATATGATAAAAGTAATGCTATTTATATTCATTACTTACCCTTCTTTTCAAATAAAAAAGAGAAGATTTTAACTTATAAAAATAAGGATCATGTCAACAAATTTTATTAATTTGAAAAGTAGAGTGAATGCACAAAAATATAAGTAGTATTACTCCATAAATAAATATAAAAATTAGAAAAGTTTAAGAAGAATGTACATATTAAATTTTAAAATCTGAAATAATAATGAATCAATGCAAAATATTTTATCCCTTTAAATGCAAAAAATTAAAATAGACGGACAGTGGGGTATGCGGAGGGAATAAATAATTCTTAATGGAGACTGCAGATGGGGTACGAAATATACATTAGAAGATAATCTCAGTCTATCCCAATTATCAATAAAATTGGAATTTAAAACATTTAAGATAAATTCTTCTGTGTCCTTAACATTGACCAAACAGTAGGGGAACGAGATATATTGAATAAATCTCCCATCAAGCATAGATTGTGATTCAATGGTCAGACAATTCTTCATCTTGTAATAAAATTTTGGTTTTTATTTCTTTTTAAAATGTTTGGTGGTGCCTAAATTAATGACTGGTATGAGCATTATAATTCTTTCATTACATAAAGCTCACAAAGAATGTTCCCTATTAAATTCAACGTGAAAGAAATTTATACCTCCTAGAACAATACTTCAGACTCTAGAGAGAGCGACAGTGGGGCGAAAAATACTTTTACTTCCTAACAAGAAAAACTTGAGCTGAGTACTTACATTTATTTTTATTTTTAATTGATAATTTTTATTAATTTTCTTCAAGTTTTATAGTAAGTTGCGCACTCATTACACATCTACTATTTTCATATGATTGCAACAATCATTAAATTATACCAACAAAGCATTATTTGCATATGCAAGTTATTTTAACAGAAAAGTTATAAAAAAATATATAATTGAAAATATAGAAATTCAATTGAAAAGATTAATGAATTTACAAAGAGATAAAGCAGTTTAACCATCAATAAATTGAACTTGATTTGGCTTCAAAGGATATGGAGCAGGATATGAAGGAGCTGAAACAAGATGTTAGTCCAAGATTTAATACATTTAGTTTTAATGATAACAAATTAATGCTATAACAATTTGTATGTCTTAATTTAGACTAAAATGTATTTTATCTTATACAAGCTATATTATACATGCTATATCATGATTGATAACTATGACACAATGATTATACATATTTTTATGCTCATATCAATATCTTAAAATCATATATTAGACTAAGCATATGATTTGTAAAATTTATGCATGTTATATAAGAAAATCTAAAAGGAAAAAGAGTGAGCATTGAAGCAAAGCATAATAGAAAATCTTATCATGCTTAATTCAAGAAGGAATAAAAAAAATTCAAGAGAAGAGATGATTCTCATATTGAATAATTGAAAGATTGAATTTTTGGGAGTTTGGGTGCATCAACAAAGCTTAAGCACCTCATTAGTATAACTTTTCTTTTTAATCTTAGAATTTCCTATAAAATAGAATTTTTTTATTTTAGAAAGCTGAAACATATTTTAAAATCTTAATTTGATCAAAATATTTTAAGAAGATAGTATACAATCATGTTTTATAAAATAACCTATAGGATATTTTAAAAACAAATGAGATATATGAGTCTTGGTCTTTTAAATTTTAATCTTTGGTTACTCTTTAATCATATCTTATAAAGTATTTATAATTTAGTTGCGAACTTTTTTTCTATATAAAAATAGATTCAAAGAGCTTTTCATAGGCATGTTATCTGCTTAAAATGATTAATATATAAAAGAGTTATGAATTTTATAAATCGAGTTTTTAACTTAAGCTTTTTACGATCCAATTTTTTGATATTTATTCATTATTTTAATTATACCTCAAAAATTACATAAGATATGAGCAAAGTTCCATTTAAAAGTACTTAAAAACCTTTCCAATATTAAATTAGTTGCTTAAAACAAACCTAAAATAAAAAGAGTTATAATTTTTTGAATTGAGTTAGCAATCATGTTCATGAATTGATTGTTAAATCAATTCATGCTAGATAGAAGTTAAATGATTCATCTAATTTGATTGCCTAAAGAGCTTTTCATTTCTAAATTGATTTATCAATTAACGCATTCTATTCTAGTGTGTGAATAGTAATTATAAACAATTAATTTTCATTTCAAAGGGTTTCAAATAGTTATAATACCTCACGAGCATTTTATATAAAAGTTAATAAACATCAAGTATAACATATAGAAAACATAAATTTTATTTTTTAATATCATTTTACTATTTATTTCATCAAACTCATGATTTAAACTTTTTATTATGAAATTCTTCTTGTCTAGAAACTTTATTTGTTTCATTGACTTTTTGAAAAAATTTATTTGAATTATTATTCATCTTATATCATTTTCCAATTATGAAGAGTGAAATATTCTTTAGAAATTCTTTAAGCGGGTAAAGTATTATGTGAAAAGAATGGTTTGCTTAATAAAGACTAAAAAATTTGTAAAATGGCTTCTTAGAGGTGGTTGAAATCTTAAGAGATAATAGATTGAAATCTATAAGTTTGAAAATTTTGAAAAGTAGATGTATAACTTGGGAAAAAAAAACATCAAAGGAGAACTACTTTAAATTTTTATGTCCAAACTCTATTTTCTTACTCTCTTTATTTTTAACAATAACCTCTATTTTTTTAATCATATTCGTTGAATATATTGCATTTTAATACTCATATTGATACTTTAATGATTAAATGGTTTAAAGACATATTTATTTATATATATATTTCTTAGTAATTTCTATATGTATATAGTTGAATGAGTTAATTTACATAATTTTTTTATATTATTATATCTTGAGTGCTCTCATCTTTATAAATCTTTGTTAGGTTTATTTGAATTAAGATTGTCTTTATAACTTCTTGAAATTAAAAAAAAATTAATTTTTTTTAAATTATGAAAATTTTAATAACATTTAATTCATCATTTTTTGAACATAGGTTGCCTTGCACTACACAAGACAAATTGCATATCCCCAATCCATTTGGGCATCTGCATTATGTGACTAGCTTGATTGATGAAAAGTAACACGTAACACAAGCGATACATTTTACAAAAGGTAAAGATTATAATGCATTAATTATATGGTCATATTTGGTAAATGATTTTTTGACTAGTTTGAGTAAAATTGGCTGATTGATTTATTCAATTAACCAATTTTAGCATTTGGTAATTAATTATTTGAGCAACTAATTGCCAAACAAATAGTTGTTTATGAAAAGGCTTTGCTATCCTTCAGCTGGTCCTATGGTTCCTAATTTGTCCTTTCCAAACCGAAATTATTTCCTTGATGCTATTCTTTCTTTTGTCCAATGCAACGGCAATCATTCGCAAACCATTGCTTTCTTCAACTTTCCAATTATTGGCTGCTTTCTTCATGGCCAATAAAGCCACGGCCTTTATAGCTAATGGTTTACTGGTTTCAAAAATCACATAATTTTAAAATTTATTTATTATATTATTTTAAATTATAAAATTTAATAATTATAAAAATTATATTAATTTAATTTTAAAAAATATTTAATACATAATAAATTAAAATAATATATTATTTATAAAAAATTAATTTACTAAATGTAGAATTTAAATTATTAAAATAAAAAATATTTAAATAATTTATAAAATATACTCATGTCTTTATATATCATTTTATATGCAAAAAAATGTTCATAAATAATTGATTTTACTAAATATTTTTATTCAAACAACTAATGTAATCAGTTAATTAAATCAGTTATTAATTAATAGTTAATTAAATTAACTAAATGCTATACTTATCAGCTAATTGTTAAACAAGACCTATAGGTATATTACTAAATTTTATCATTAAATTTTATTAATATTATATAACACTGTATAAATAAAAAATATAATAATTTAAACCATTAATAGATCATAGTTATCACTTTGTACTCACTCCAAAGAGCCAAGGCAGGCAGAGTTGTGAACAATTTCACCTTTGAGAACCTCAACTGCCAACCTAACCACCCTAACTATTTGGCTTTAGCTAACATTAGTTTAAAGAAAAAGAAAATTAAATTGAGATGTCATACTCGAGGAACCAATTTTTAGGAGAAAACCAAAAGTGATAGAAACCACGGCACGCGTGCATGCCTCTTCTGGCAAACATTTCCATCGGTAAGCCTTTTTTGGGCTCAGCTTTTGTTCCCACTGTATCTTGTTACTCCTTGCTGGATGCCAGTATAAAGCCGCGCTGAATATATTACGATCATTTGCTTTAAACTGTAATTCAAAGTGTGACTGGTAAAATTAAGAATAAATATAAAAATATTATAAAAATCATGATATAAAATGATGAAAAATTATAATTATAGAATGATTCACGACAATAAATTTACATTTATAAATTTTAATTCAATAAATTGATTCTAATTATAGTATATATGCAACACCAAGTCCGTTGAAAATATATTTATTTATCAACTTGCATCTTCTGCCATTATTTAAAAAAAAATCATTTATTAATTTAATTTTGTATGTGTTTAAATAGCACCCATCATAGTGAACTAACAATGGCATTTCACGGATTCTATTAGTATATTTTGATCATTTAAATTGGAATTCAATTCCAAGTTAGTCAAAAGTTCTTTGTGTGCTAGTTCTTGAATTTAAAATATTATGAAATGTTGGTGATAAGTATCAAATTGGCCGATTGGGTTAAATTTGATTAAATCAATGGTTAAAATAATTAGAATTCATTTTCAACATCTATTCTCAATAAGGGAATCAAAATTGTTTGATAATTTGCTAATTTGGTTAGCTACAATCAAAATGTTGATTCTATTAACTTAATTCAAGCTTTGATATTTGCCACCAGGCACAATTAGAAATATCATCATCCAAAATTTAAATTCATCCTAAAATCCATCACTTTTATGAATGCCCCAAATTTAATAAAAAAATTTCATGTGTGTCAATTTAGGCAGATTCTTTTGCATTCCATTAAACTATTCAAATAGTGACTTAATTATCAAAGTAGGTTTAATGAATTCTTTCCTGCCGTATACAATTGAGATTTGTCCCTTTACATGGACCGGTGACTTAATTTGGCCCCCATTTTGAAATCATCACTTGGGGACCATCTAATTGATTCCTAATAGTTGGATATGGTACATGAATTAAGAAAGAGTGGACTGATTGAGAGAAAAACACTACTTTGGGACCAGTACATCTAATTCAGAAACGTATTCACGCTCCGACGTTGCCATTGTGATGTTTTCATCTCTCCTAAGTATATATCAAACGTCTAATCCAACTGCTTCCAAAGAAGCAAAGTCAAAAAAGTTGTTTGGGTATATCCATTTGTGTTAGTGTCGCCTGATGGACCAACAATATTAAAAACCTTAATTATCCGAATCATTTTCATGAATGGTCTGTCTGTGATGAAGTTATTTTGCAAAGATGATTACATTTGATTTGTTTCAGCTAGAGAGAGCCCTTAATCGACCAATTTTCTTCAGCGTGATTATTATTTCCACTCTCTAATTTTACATTTGGATCGCAAATTTGTCACTGTAACATTAAGATCGATCTATCAAATTACAGGATGGAAGCTTCAACCATAATATGTCGCTGACGATAATAACCTGCAGGGTTGGAACTGCTGTACTATTTATGAAATATCGTATGTTGTGGAAGTGGTCCGGGGGAGTGGTAGGGTTGCAATTCAGATTGTATTGTTTGATATCAATGGCCTATTCTTTTTTATTAGTCACGTGAAATTAATTTTCTTTAGTTTTCGATCTTTCACTAACTTTGTGCCTGAGATCTTCCAAAAGTATTAAAGAAAATTTTAACTGGATGAACTGCAAATTGCTTCGATATCAATGGCTTGCTTGGAATCGGAATGATTGATGATGAAGCGCTTGGTGGAGGGACAATACAAGATGGTCACGTGAAGCTGCGAGTGGTGGACCCCTTTATTCATCATTCCAGCAAATGGAAGCTTGAGATTTGTTTTGGCCCATTTGCATTTGTTCCGTTAACTCATCTTCATGTCATGCCTCCTAAAAGCAGCGAAAGCAAAAATGGTAGCATGGATCAACTCGCACAAAATTATTTTAATTTAATTAAAAATTTCAGATTCGAATATCTGAAAATATAATTATATTAAAATTTGATAGGAATAATTTTATCGTTCAATGTGATATTACTCAACTTGAATTCGAATTAATTGATATCTAATATGATATCTGGATATCGAATGATTATATATTAAAAAAATATTATATTCCAATTGCACTCTATCGAAGGGCACCGTTACTTGAGCTGTTTCATGACATCTAAGGTTTATTTTGGAGTTTCTTTTTTTTTTTTTCCCCTTTTACGTCTGAATTTAAAATCTTAGTAATTTATCACTTTTTATTATAAAAAATTAAAAAAAAAAGAGATCACGTCAATGGAATAATAGAGAGGACATCAGGAAAAAAAAATGATAATTACAGCAAAAGTTGTGCAGGTGTCACGTGACACAAGAAAAGCTGGGCTTCTCCTTTCTCTCTCTCTAAAGCGAGCCTATAAGGGTGCAACGCGGACCGTGAATTAATGAAAATGAAATTCAGCCCAACGTGGTTTCGGCTTATTGGGATCGTCGTATCCTGTAGCTTCCGATCTACCTCTACTTTTTGGCATGGTTGATCGATCTCCTAGCCTATATTTGTAATAAACGTTAGGGGCAGGGTATCCCCCGGTACATTTCGATAATTAAAGTAATAAGTATTTGAATCAAATATGTGGATAATAGTAATGGAGGCATTTTCAGGCAGGATTCGTACATTTGTTTTATAGAAGTCTTTATGTGATTTGAAGGTAGTATTTGATATAATTCTGAGAGTTAATAAAGAGTGTATATGTAATTCAAGTAATTTGAGAGTTTATTTCTAGCATTAAAAAATAATAAGAGGGAGAGATTTTCTAATTCTATTGGTAAGGTGCTAATAATATATTAGGACTATTAATAAAAATTCTCTTAAAAGTTGCCATCAAGAGTTAGCCTTGATGACATATTTTTATGCTCACAAGGTCCTATGCATAGAGGAGCCAAATTGGATTCCCCCTTCCACACCCTCCGAATTCCATCATCTCTTTCTCTGTTACCCCAGTCACTGCACCTTATAACAAAAAAAAAAAAAATCTTAAAAATTACCTTCAAACTTAATTGAATTTAAAGACAACAATTCAATTAACCTTTGAATATTAAAAGATTTCTTTGAAGAGGGTTATCAAACAATTAAAATTATGAAATGTTTGAATATATAACCAACATAAATCACAATAATTTTATTTAAATTCTTACAATCAATTAAATTGATTCACATTAACGAATTGAGAAATTTTCAATAAAAAATTGATTGCTCAAAATTGTAAACACTAATCTTCTTAATATAATTTTACTGTAATTTGTGTGTGTAAAGAATATTTTATACTGATTGGACTTGCTTAAAATTATATTAGTTTAGGCTATAAAAAGCATTAGAGACATATATTAATATAACCAATTTTATTATTTTAAATTGACCATTTTAAATAAAATCATTCAACCTGCTTTAGAGTAATGCTAGATTGGTTTTGATGTTTCTAGTTAGAGAGTTGATCGATTTCGATACTTTGATCAAATTAAATATTATCATTAATTTTTTTATGGTAATATTATCAATTACCTTTTTGGTGTGAATTTGCATTATTTAATCATGGCATGTAAGCTATAGGATAAGAAAAAACGGAGGGTTACTTTATAGTAATTCCAGACAAATCAACGTCATCGAGTGATTTGCTAGTATAAATCAATACAATGATGTTCTACAATTCATTCTTTGTATATCTGATTTGATTTGATTTGATTGATAGACACATGCAACTCGGACAGGATTTACCGATAACTTCAAAGGTTTTGTTTGCAAATAAAATTCAAATTTCATAGCCCAAATATTGAGATGCCGTACTGGTTTTGGGCCATACTTGATTTCGGTTCAAAGCCCAATTTTTGTCGTGATGTTTCACGTTTTTGTAATTTTGGCCCACTTCAGCATTTAAAGGAGAAAGAAAGCAGAAAAAACCAAAGGGATTCGTAAGTTGAAAATTTGTAAAATACAATGAGAAGTCTCTGTTTGAAGAGTAACAATGCGTATGGATATAAATATACATGGTGTGATGTATTATTCACTTAACTTGTTCATTTGTCTTTCATTGGGCTAAAGATTGAAATCTTACAGCAGCGTCTTCTTGTAATTAGGGAAAGAAGACGTTTCTTGATTTTTAATACATGAATTTTGCTGTCTTTAATTGTAATTGTTTGTCCTTTTGACTTGTTCCTGTTTTGTTTTTGCAGTCTATCTTCTCCTCAGCTCTGTCCTACCCTGTTTGCCGATCACTACATTTGCTTTCAACTATTTACCACAATATAATTACGATTTTTTAAGAGTTCAAGAATTGTATAAACTCAATAATAAAAAATCCAATAAATGGAAATAGGAAAAAAATTTGCAATTTAAATATATAAGTGAAGAAGGAAAATAGCAATTGTATTTCACCAATCAATCAAATCTGACTTTCATTGCTTGCACATCATATTGGTAAGAAAAATAATTTTGAGTATGGCGGCTTACGCAACCAGTTATGGGATTCAGATTCCAAAAACAAATTGAAAAAATGTAGCCATTGAGTATCAGAGGACTAATTAATACAGCATTGTTTATTTGATAAACGTTGGACCAAAAACTTAATATAAAGTTATTATACAAAAGATAAATGGCAATCAAGCAATAATTATTTTTGAAGAAAATTGCAGTATCACCAGATGACGCTGCAATTTGCTATCACACGAAACCATAGTTAGTTTAGTTGTTGAAAAGTGCTTTTTTGTCTGATTAGCCAAATGCATATAATTAAAATTGGTTTGCACCAAATACAGCCTTCGTCAAATTAAAATAATGATGATGGAATTTGCCCATCAAAACTCATTCACTCACAATGCTTTGTTTCCCATCCTTATTCTACAGTGTTTTTGGTTTATATAACTGGCAAAATTAATTTGTGCATATTTACACTAATTTATTTTCTTAGACAGGTTGAAAATGCGATATCCCCACTCAACTTAATAGATTCACAATTTTTTTAACTTAAAAAAATAATTTTTATAATATGTAAAAATCAAACCCATAACACATTTTTTCTTCAATTATTGTGCCAACACTTGCCCCTTTTTTTAATTAATCATATGTCAATTTGAATTAAAGATGACGAGCAGCCTGTTATCACAAAGTTTTTTATATTGATAAGAATCTTAATTAGCCGGCTAAAGCAGGCTGGCCGGCCATCACAATTTGAGAAGTGAAAGCTGGAATTTCTCATATTGCCAGTATATATACAGAAACATCACTCTCCCAATTAAGTCCCAAAAAGGTTCTAAAAATCTGAAACAGATTAGGAGGAAATTAAAGCATGAGACAAGCTGGAGCATACTCAGGCTTACTATGTGGGGGCATATCTGGAAAAACAGGTCCTCATTCTCTGCCGTTGGCGAGGATTAAGAAGATAATGAAGAATTCCAGTGACGATGTTAAAATGATTTCTGGGGAGGCTCCCATTATTTTCGCCAAAGCTTGCGAGCTCTTCATCGAGGAACTCACCAAAAGGTCCTGGTTGATCACCATCCAAGGCAAACGCAGAACTTTGCACAAAGATGACGTCGCTTCCGCCGTCATAGCCACAGACATCTTCGATTTCTTAATCTCATTGGTTTCCACCTCTGGCAGCGCCGCCCCACCCGTCGACACCGCCGACGCTGTTACGGAAATTGAGTGAGCAGCCTTCCTCCCGTCCTGTTGTCGATTTTGTAACTTACTAAAAGCTCTTGCATTTTGCACTTTATAAAATGTAATTAAGGAACTTCGGAGTTTGGATATAAAATGGACACGCAATGCGTACAGAAATATGATAATAAAGAACATGCTACTAATATTTGGCAACTTCGTATCAGAAATAGTACGACATACATTAACACTTTGTTTAAAAATGTTAATGTATATCTTTTAATCTGTTATATAGATGTATCCCAATCAATTCTAATTAAATTATGCATGGTTTCAAATTATTTATTAAAATATTACATAAAATTATCACTTATATTTAACTTCAAATAACTTGCGTTATGACGTTATTTAATTAGAAATAAATTGAAATATGTATTTTTAGTTTTTCAATAGGTAGTAAGATTAATTTCTTAAATTTTGTTGCTAAATTCTAGAGCATGATGTTAAGACTAGAAATTGGTCTTTGTAATGGCATAACAAGTTAGAAGGCAACCGATGTTGACAATTTGGAAACAAGTAAGGAGACCTTTGAGGAAACAACATATGGCTTCATGATGATATCAATGAAATATTATGTTCACTCTAATACATACACAGTTTAAGATGTAATGCTTTTACTGAAGCTTTATAGTTTATAAGTTGATAAACAGTAGTCGTAGCAATTGATTTGCTCAA
The DNA here is from genome assembly GCA_020226215.1 of Sindora glabra. NCBI lineage: Eukaryota > Viridiplantae > Streptophyta > Magnoliopsida > Fabales > Fabaceae > Sindora > Sindora glabra. The sequence goes on from CM035236.1 coordinate 2,392,766, forward strand.
TCCAGTTGAAATAAGAGCAGAGAATCATGAAATGAGGACTAATACCTAAGCTGTTATCCTTCATTTATTTCATCAAAAAGTACTTTTCGTAATAAAATATTATTTGTATGTATATTAATTAAGAAAAAATATGTTATTTATATTTATAATTTAAAAAAAATGATACATAGAATTGTTATAATGATAAGAGAAATACTTACGTAAAAATTATCTATCACATTATTCTTAGGTAATACCATTCAAATACTGTTAGTTAATAATACATGGGTCCATTTTATTTAATAATCAATCAAATATAAATAATAAATCAACAATTATTTATTTCTAGTTATGATGCAAGAAAAAATAAGCTAATTCATAATTGATTACTGAACAAAATAAATCTACTCATTATTAGCGGATAGTATTTAAATAGTAGTATTTAAGGATAACGTGATAAGTGGTGTTTACGTAAGTATTTCTCATAATGAGAAGCAAATTTCTCTTTAAAAAAATTTACTTCATTCAGATTCTTTATATTTAGTACTAAATAAATAAAATATTTTTTATTATCTTAAAATTTTATAATTATATTTTACAGAATACATTTTCTTTAACTTAATTATTAATAGTAAATAACCACTTAATTGTTAAACTGTCTAGTGTCAACAGGAATTGCAAGAAGTAAGGTCAAATGTGAGATGACAAGCTGGTGGAAACTATGCATGGCAATGGCGCGGTTAACATTTCTTGAAGGTGCAGGGTGTGTCGACATTGTGTATGATGTTATCTAAAACTAGATCCAGTTTTTCCCGCCTTTCTTGTGAGAGATGTGGATGGTAGAACAGGAATAAAAGAATGAAAGTCAGCATTCCCCCAACCCCCATTTCCGTTCCCTTTTCCCTTCCCAAATCCCTAACATTTGTAATGACAAAAAGGAGAACCGGGAAAAACTCATGTAATTTAAAATTTTAATATTGGGATGTTGAGACTAAACAAGTTTTGGTCTAATATTGTTGGGCTCATTTGTCGTTCATATCCACGCGGCCTGAAAGAGGAAACATGCAATTTCATTGTCCCCGCCGACAACAAGAGAAATGAACTAAAACTGAAAGTAGGAATGATTGCAAGTAATGGAACCTTGCAAGAAGAATTTTAAACTGAAACAGCCATACCACTGCACTGAGCTTTAGTACACATTGCTACAATCCAACAGAGACGCTGATTAGTTGGCAAGAGAATGATGCATGCAAACAGAAATATGCTAGGCTGAGAAGCAAGTATAAAGACGATCACAGCTTTCGGTAGAGAAGCAACCACTATGAATGTGAGTGAGGGACTAACAAGCTTTCTTCACGTCCCTTGTTTCAGTGTTGCCGCCGCAGCCGCTGCGTGAATCGGAGGGCATTTGCATTTAGGAGAGAGAAGCCGAAGCAGAAGCAGCCAGTTTTGTTTCAACCCTCCGCTTTTTAACATAATCTTCCTGAATAAACACATCCATCGTTGATAGAATTAAATGTTGACAGATTTATATAGCTGGCCCCTTGTTTTTATTTTGAACTGCTTCTGTGCTTCGTAAATTGTAACGGCTGGAAACTTGGTGTCACGACATACTCTCCTTGTCCTTATTCTCTTTCGCTATTTCCTTCTTGTCTACGCCTTTTTGCCTCTTAATATAAAGTCGATCAAATCTTTGCCTTAAAAAAATGTCGATCAATGGCTAATGTCAGCTAATTTACGATATAAAGGAATACAAGTGAGCTTCACCTTATCACACCATTTTCATGTATTTTGATTTTTTTTTCTCATATTATACAATATGATAATTTGAAGCAAAGATTATATTCACAGATCCATGAAAACAAAGTCTCCTCTTGTTCAACGATTTTTTTTTCCACTCTTTCGGGTGTTTAACATCTCATTATCATGAATTTCAGGTGTTTAACAAGTTGAAAAAATGATCCTAGTTGTTAGAAAAAACTGAATCGGAAAAGCTTGCAGCAAAAATTTAAAATCTAAAATAGAAAATAACAAAAGATAAAATAACGAGATTAAAAATTTTCAATATGAACAGCTTTTCAAACAGTAAAAATTATGGAATCTAATACAATAAAAAAACCCTTCATTAATAAAATTAATAATCATAATAATATCTTCCAGAAAAATTTATGGAATAATCAATCTAAATCTTTTCATCAAAATAAATGATATTCTTAACAGAATTAATATAATAATTAAAATTAATTATTGTGTAAGACCACTTCATAAAGAACCAACAAAAAAAAATGGATTGCATTGCTTAATTTACTGTAAACAACATATTCAAATCTCGTGCAAATCTAAATAAATTTGATAATAAGGATATTTAATGAATTTGACTCGCTGAATCAAACCAAAACATATATAGATTTAGTTTGTTTGGCCTCAGTTTATTAAAATTTGTATTTTAAATGAATCTATTTTGATTGATCCAATTTACATTATAAATCTACCAAACCAATTTATTTTATTTTAAAAAGATAGTTAATTAATGAATTGATTTATAATTTATATGAATTTAATTTATTTAGACCTTTTTCTATAAATTTATTTTTAATAAATTTGATTCGTAAAAACTTCATAAATCGGTAGGTCAAACTTGCAAGTTCAAAGCCCATTAAACACTCTGATAATAAATCTTCTAATAAAATTAGATGAAAACCCTTGCAACCGTCCTTATTTCTCCCTGCGCGTCGTGCGGGATGCATCTCGCGCTTCCGTTTCCTCTGTCAATCTGAAAGGCATACCCTAGCAGGAACCCAATGTATGGCTATTTTATACTAAGGTTTAGTATGTTTTGACAAAACATATTTTCTGTAAAATATATTTATAAAATATTAAAATGAAAAAATATTTAATTTATTTAATATTAAATATAAAATTTAAAAAAAATAATTTTCTCTATATTATATCCCTAACTATTATTTTTTAAAATTATCAATATGAATAATATATCACTTATTTATTAATATATATATAATATTTTTTTATAAAAAATACTTTCTCAACTAAATAAACAGGACGTAAATCTTAGGAGAGTTTTCATGCCGACTTTACAATAGCAAGCCTTTTTTTCCTTCTTAGCCGTACTGGCCCTTCTGTTTTTTTTTTTTTTTTTTTTTTTATTATTATTATTATTATCATTATTATCATTATTATTATTATTATTATTATTATTACTACTAAATAAAAAATGTAAATATTTTTTCCCTTCTTCATCATTTACACTAAACAATAAATGCAAAGGATATGAAGGCTCAAATAAGAGGAACCACCAACGCAATATAAAATTGAAAAACTTGATACACAATAGACAAGACTTTCTTTCTTTCGAACTCTCTGTTTTTGGTGCTTTAAAATTTGAGCTGACTTTGTGCTGTGGAGCTACTTGCCATTAACTCTTAAGAGTTTATGTTTTCAAATAAATATTCAAACGAACATGCATTTGGCATATGCTAAATCTCTCAGTGTTCATGTTTTAGTCATTTTTAGCCAATAATTAACGTGTGGATTGATGTAATCAAGATTTCTTTTCTAGGTTGGGTTGGACTGCTACTTTTGCCAAGTTCACGCTTTTTGAAAACGAGCCGGAACATGACTAAAGAGATAAAGAAAAAAGATGAAAGTTACTGACAAAATCACAATTATATAGATATGGACGAAGCTTACGAACTTAATCGAGAATTTTCGGTGTTAATCACGAAAATTGAATGCTTTTTTTGTGATCGTAAGCTTCTCAGTGAGAGCGAATGGGATGATTATTCAAATGAAAGCACCGTCCATTGTTTGACAATTCATTACACGATTACAAGTGTGTTTCAATCAATGGATCGGGTTACAATTTACAAAGCTTTTAGGGGAGACTTATGGATCCAAATTAAAAGCTAAAGATGGAAGTTTGACATCAAATGTCTCTTTCGGTAAAGTAAACATCCTTTTATGCTTTATTATTATCAACCAGCATGCTTATTTTGACTTCAAACTTTAAATGTCATTTAATCTCTGAAACTAAGGATTGGGGTCATCTTCTTTTGATGACTTCCACTTTGCATTTTGCCATTCGAAACCCAAAATTTGTGTAATTTATTATAATCTTAACATTTAAAAAGAAAAACAATTAGAATATTTTCACATTTGATTGACGGGCCAATAAATACAACAAAATCTTATTACGAAAGGAAAAACAAAAAAGAATGTTTACGTGTTATGGAAAACATCCATTTTTAAAACTTTTGGGGCAAAATTATTGAATCGATAGCCTTTCTTGCCCTCTCCATGTGTTGAGACCGAACGGTTAACCGCCCACGTCCAAATGAATAAAACTAGTCTGTGGTCCCGCGGTCCATATCGACCCACTCCATTATCACTCTTTATTTTTAAGAATTATTTATCATTTGTGTATCTCTCAGTTTGCCTGATCAAGTTCTTTGATTTACGCATCATGTAAATTTTTATAGGAAATTAAATTTTTCAAGATTTTTTTAAAATTTTTTAAAAAAATATTTAAAATTATTTGATTGACATTAAAAATTAACACTTTTTAAAAATTATTTTCAGTTTGAACTTCTTGAAAAAATATTATTAAAATAATTAATATAATTTTCAAAATCATGATATTAGAAAAATAAAAAAAAATTATTGTATCAAATTATTCTTTTTAAAACCATATTTCTTATTTTTCTTTCCATTATAATTTAGGAAAATTAGTACTTCTTTTTTAATTTATTATAAAAAAGTAAAATATATTTATAAAATATATTATTCAAACAGGTGTAATGTAATATTTAAAAGAAATCCAAGACCTATTGACTATTTATAAGAAATAAAGTCCTAAGTTAATGGGCACCCAAAAAATGACCTAAAGCTTATTGAATATTTAATGGATAGGCCTAAATTTAAACTATTAAATAATAAGTCTAATTTAGGTGTGAGCCGTTAAATAAATATTGATTGACTTTGATAAAACCAATCAAATATAGGTATTTTTAGCATCCCTAATTTTATGCTTAAGACCAATCTCAATAAATTTGCATGATATATGTGTTTTAGCATGATTTTCTTAATGTATATAATGCGTATTATAATAAAAAAAATACCATATGGGATGATTTGGTGTCAAAATCCACTTGTTGTAACTAACAAAGAACTGATAACTTGTTCTTTTAGCCTAAAAGACTAACTAACTAATTTTTTTAACTCTAACTCAATTAACATACTATAACTAGTATGACACAATGGCTCATGAAGTTTAGTGAACGATCAAAGTTTTTCCTTAACCATAAACACAAGTAAGGAATATATTTCCTCACAAATAAGCTAACCTGTGGAACTAAAAATTGCATAATCATAATTTCAGTATAATCTACATTTTGATTTAACAATGATAAACTAGCTCATGTACAATTAACACCATTTTCCAAACTATCAAAATTTTCATTTGAGGGAGCTTGGATTTTTAATATACAATCTAACTTGATTATTCAAATTATACTTATAAAGTTTAAAATAAATTAAAGAATGAGTATTATAACTCAGTGAATGCATATCACCTAAACTATTTGTAAAATGACTTATGCAAGGTAATAGGTTCCTAACTATTCATTTACTAACTATGACTTACCTAATCATAAAACATCATGTATAAGAATTCACAAATATTTTATGACTAAGTGGAAAATATATTACATTCATTCAATTATAGGATATTATTCATTTAAATCTCATAAATGAAATTCAAGATAATAAGCTGCATTTCTTTGTGACTCATGAGTTTGCTTTATCCTTTCACTAATGCCATCTTTTTCTCTCGAGTCACTCTTATCCCTCTACAAATAGGCACACAGATCTAATGTAGTATTTATATCACTTCTTAATATAATTCACCCCTTTCTGGAGGAATATAAAACTAACTTAAGGCCTACAAATCCTTGCAAGTATATGTACAGGGCAATTTGGGCTTAAAAAATGAAACCTGTTTTTACTAGAACTTGTCCATGCGTCCCTACGAGCCCTTATAGTTTCAACTAATTTTTTTAGTAGTTCTTCAAACATTTAGAGACTTTTTTTTAATCCAACCTAATTCCTAATTTAATGTGCAATGGTCTAATATAATTTTTTTTAGACTTATTTGACTAACTTTATCATACAAAATAAAAAAAAATCTAATTAGCCAATCATAACTTATGAAAAAATAGATATTTTTTAATCTAACTAAATTTAATGTCCCATTGGCAATATCTTTCTCAACTTTCAAAGTTTAATTTTTGATCCATGCATATGCTTTTCTAATGATTTAATTATTTTTTAAAAGTAAAAAAAATATATAAGCTATCTACAAACTCCTGTGATCCTAACTAATTTAGCTCGCTTAAAATGTAGACTTATGCGAGTGAGACGGTGTGCCCTATTTTACACATATACCTTTCTATCATTACATTTTATTCTCTTTCTTAATAAAATGACACTATTATTTTCATCATCATTGTTCATAACATTACTAACACAAAATACATTTCAACACAACTAAAACATTAAAAATAGATAGTAATTTCCACTCTTTTATAAGTGAACATAACCTAAATATAAATGCTAGTCTTAACTAAGACAAGTGTCATAACTCAAACTTGATGTGACTAGCATTGATCCTACTATTTGGTTTCTATTAACTTTGATACTATTTATATTAATATCATCCAATAAAAATCTTTCTATTTCTATGAAAACTCAAATTTTATTATAAATTTTATGAAAAAGAGGACAAAGTTTCTTCAATTTTTAGACATTTTTTTAAGGTTACACGCCTTAAATCATACAACTTGTTGTACGCATAATTCAATAACAACCCAGACACACATATGCAAATAAATAATTCAATACATCAAGCACGTAATCAACCTTGTCTCTATCTCTAATCCTTAAATTTGATTCCAATAGAATCCTAACTCAATCTCAACAATCAAGTTCTTCTTAGATTGCCTTGGACTCGCACTTGAGCTATGCAACTTGATATTCTAAAGTTAAATCTTAAAAATATTAAAAAAAATAAATTTTATAACCTTAGTGAATATATATCTATAAAAGGAAATATTATTAGTAAATGTTTGCAATTAATCCAAGCAATAATATAAAATAATTATCAAGTGGTTTCCAGTACTCATACCTAATAACTTTACCTTATTTAATAATCCAATAGTGTTACTCCTATACCCATGCATGTATCAATAATTACACGCATACCAAAGTAATAGAACTCGAAAAAAGGTTCTTTATAATTTTGCTATCACTTAATTCTATTGTAATATAAAAAAGAAATCAATTCAAAGTAAGGCTTTCTAATTATACTATTTCACATAGATATCCACACTCCATATTTTTCACATTAAATCAATATTAAGAACTCAATCATGATCAATCATATAATCGCTATAACATAAAATGAAAAAAAATTAGAGATAGATAGATTATAATTTTATAACACATTATATAATAATTTATAATAAATTACATACATTCACCCTTTGACTTTTGGTTCAGCCTTATATCCTACCTGCTTTTTCATCTTTATTTCTCTTAATATAACATTATACCTTGCTTGTCTTGTATAAAAAAATTTTATTCAGTCCTTACATCACCCCTTTTCATAAATTTCTCAATTTTGAAACCACTTATGACATAATTTACAATATAATTTACACACTAAAGCTCAAGTTCCATATATCACAATTTCAATTCAATTTCTATATGAAATAGATAATTAAATTCATCTTCATGAACTAATATTAAAATATATAACAATATATAACAACACTACTTTGTTCTCTTACATGGCTACAAACATTCAATCATATCATAAAATGATTCACATTACATTTTCCAACATACTATAATAATGTAAATCCAATCACAACCTAAACTATATCATTTACTATTGCAATCAATCAACAATTGATAATAATACCACTATGCCTTCTAAATGGAGTCAAACAACATCCACCTAAATAAACCATTACTACCTTATTATAGATATCATTTCCACATCACTTATCTTGCCATGCTTTTTTTTCCTATTTGGCAAGTCATTATGGTAATTTATAAATGTATAAATATTTCCTATTTTTTTCAATTATTAAAATTTTAAATTCAAATAATAAAATAATATCACTCTAAATTATCAACTTCTACATTCTTACATATTAGCTTTTATAATCAAAACATGCTCTTACATAGTAATTTTTTGGAATTGAACTTATACAAGTAAAATATTAAAGCGTGATGCTTTTAACAGGCTCTATTTATACTATTTTACTATCTTATATCATTATTTTTTTATATTTTCAAAATTTTTGTGAAGAAATTTGGAGATTTTCATAAATAAGAACTTTCTGCATCAAGTGTAAAATAATTGAAATATTATAGCTTTAGGTTCTAAGAAGGCCTAAATAATATTATATTATAAAACTAAACATTTAATTCCTAATAATTTTAAATCTATTTTAAAGAAATAAAATATCATATTTTAAGGATTTGCTTGAATTAAACTTTAAACAACAAAAATATTAAAGTTTTTGATACAATTTACTCTTAAGATACTAATCTAACATTCTAAAGCATCAAATTTTTATTTTATCAATTTTATGTTAGGTAATTAAAATAAGATAATAAAATTGGATTCCTTTTTCTAAATCCAACATAAAATAATCAAGATATTAAAACTTTATGCAATAAAAACATTTTATGCACATCATTTTATAAAACTATGCATTCAATTTATAATATTTTTTAATTTTGTTCAATGAAGTCATCCAATGACATTTTTCATATTTAGCCCAAGCCATTTTTATCATATTGATACCATTTGTATAATAGCAGCATAAACTAAATCACATCATATATATATATATATATATATATATATATTCTCTAAATTTCACATTTCATAATATCATGGTCTCAATTTAATCACAATGCAAGGTAATCAATTTATCATCATAATTGTCCTTATTCATAATATCATAACTTCAAATGCATTCACATTTCAATACAAGCACACCTAATTGCCAAATAATAGTTTCATACTTTTCATGGATGGTCACAAGCCAAGTACAATTACAATTATAATCTCAATTAAAGTATACATTCATCATAATCAAGTAACAACTTATGATGCTTTCATTACATCGTTTACAAAAAGCTAATCAATAATAATTAACAGGAAACAAATAATGCTCTGGAAACACCATTACATATCATAATCTTTAGCATAATAAGAAGCAACCAAAATCACAAGTTTGGTATACTCATTCATATTGAGATGCATAACTAAATGCATTCAATCTTATGATTTCACAATATATAGTCTTAGTATATAGATTAAATAGAGTGCATGAAAATTAGGTACAAAAATTTCTAAAATAGATATACATTTACCTAGGAATGCTTATTTGCTCTAAGGATCTTCAAGTATTCTATTCAAGTCTTTTTTTCTTACTTTACAATTCACAAAAATAATTTATAAATATTAATATTACTCATTTCATGATTATCCTATTATATATTTATCATATAAATATCATAAACTATTTTATCTTTGATGTTTGAAAATCAAACACCCCATGTTGGACTATTATAAATCATGAAAATATAATTTAAGTTAGGTATTATATATTATATAATCACCTTAGTTGTGACTTTTAAATGATATTTTATGAATAATTCAAAATTTATAAGCTTATTATTTATAAAATTTATTTTATAAGAAATTAAACTCAATTAACTTTCTATAAACTGGACATTTTCTTAAAACAATTAAAATTCAAAAATGTTATGTCCTTTTAAAAATAGACACAAGCATTCTTTTTTTTTTGAAATCTTAAGTTTTTAACCTTTGTTTACTATTTTAGTAATATCTTAAAATATACATAAGATATTGTATTAAAGTCATTTTCATTTGAAAGTAGACTCAATTATCTTTTCAACAATAGATAATTCACCTAAAACTAGTGTAAGACAAAAAATTAATGCCTTTTTAAAATTAGCATAAAATTTTAAGGTGGTGAATTTTGATTGCACAATTGATTCACCTACTTTGAACTTGCATTTGCATAAGAAGAATTAATGTACACTCAACTCTCATGCCTAAATTTGCCTTTAAACTATGAGAATTAATTGTACACTTGATTCATACGTGAAAATCAGATTTTTCTATGAAAATTTTACTACTCACTCAACCATAAATGACTCTAAACACATGTATTATACATTAAATCTTAATAAAATTATTAGTACAACTATTTAACATCTCATATCACCCTTCTTCATTATTTATTACACCTATCATATTAAATTAAATAAATTCTAAGAAAATTCACTAAAATAATAATATCTCATCAACACCATCATATAATCATAAATTTATGAATTTAACTAGATTATTCACTCACTTTGTATGGAAGAGGATGTTAGGATACTAATTTAAAGATCTTTTAACCCTAATCACATCAAAATTTATCAGTTCTAAAGTTAGAGTTTAGAATTTCTAATAAAAATTAAATAATTTCAAATTTTTTCATCAATCAAGAAGAAATAAGAAGTATTTTTTATGAAAGTAATATTCTTATTTTGATTGGATGAGGAAAACAAGAAAAATTAAGACTCTTCTTACTTAATTAATGGAATGGTAAGATTGTATGTAGAGAGAATTGAATGAAATTGAAAGATACAAAGAAATAAGAAAGATTAGAGGTTTAAGGTTGAAATAGTAAGTGAAAGCCCAAGTAGTATTTTTGAAAAAAATATTCATAAATCTCTTTCATACTCATATACTCACTTATATCACTTTAAAACTCTATGCTTTATGATTCTAATAAATTTTCTTTATCAAAATTTCACCAAATTCATATTATTATAGTCTCAATTTTATTAACTTTATTTTATCATATATTTTACATATAAAATTTCAAACTTAATCAAATTTATAGGTTATCTCAAGTATTTCTTCTCACAAAATAATTTTTAATTTACTATAATTTGAGGAGGATATACAACATGATACTAGAATATACTATGATTTAATAATAACAAATAGATTTTACTCTTATAACATAGTTTTAAAGAACAAATTAAACAACAATTCATAATCTAATTCACAATTCATAATAAATACATTCAATTTATTATAGCTACCTAATTAACCACGACAAACTCTAATTTAATACACTATAATTCATCTTGAATAAAAATTAACTATTTACTTAAATTGCTACTATAGATTTATCATGTATGTGTATAAAGAGAAAGAGATTGAAAACATAAACAGTAAGAATATGAGAAAAATTAATTGGATTAATGTTTAGGGAGATATACACTCACCTCACAAAGCTTTTCTCCCATTAAAATTCTAAAGCAACAACACTTATGTTTTCCTTTGCTTCCTAATCATTAATTAACAAGTATAGGTATAAGTGTACTAATATTTCTTTTTTCTTATCACAAATTATTATTCTTATATTGTATTTTTTTCCAATTTAATGTTTCAAATATCTAAATGTTTATACTTCAGATTTAATTTCAAGGAATCAAATATCACAAAAATTAAAGATTTCTTACACTAATCTTTTATTGCTAAAATATTGAGGTTTTTATGCTCTAGGACCACTTACTACCTTCAAAGGAGTTCATTGATGATAATAACAATGTCTAAATAGTAGAAGAGTGTCAGAGTTTGAGCAGTGGCTAATGCTTTGATTTTTTATAGCAAAAGCACAATGTGTAGCTACTCCCATGCTCAAACAAGCAACTTGACAATAAGGAAGCTAGACAACATTGATAACGACACCTTAATGGTTGATGGTGGCAAAAAAAATTAAAGGTTAGGGTTAAGTAGTGTGGTTAAGAAAGGAAAAGTAAATAAAAGGTCTTCAGGATTTTCAAGGAAATGAGAAAGAATAGGCTTAGGAAATAAGCCTTAGGTTTTGATTCGATGCTTCTCATCCACCATGAGTTTGATTCTTAAATTAAATCTTAACCTTACCTTCTTCTTACTAAATTAATTTATTAAATCTTAACTTTTTATTTCAATTACTTCTATATTTAATTAGCTTAAAGTTTTAATTCTCACTAATACTATTTTATCTTAACATTCTTATGGTAATTTGATTAATATTTGGAATTTCAAGATAATCTCCAAGAATATTAGGACTTTTAAAAAAAGTTTTTTATTGAAGCATACAAAATTATCTTAACAAATCATTATTTATATTATTCATTTGTTAATTACTATATCATGAATAATTATTTCATATTTCAAAATAAAAAATAATATATTATAGGTTAGATGTTACATTTGGTTTTGAATGGTTGCACATGGAATGAGATCTTAATGACCTTTTGTACTCTACTATATAGTTGATTATACCCTTATAAAATTACTCTCGAGGACGATGTAGTTAATTATATAATCAACTGTAAGTTTTCAATTTGCTCTCAATCACCTAGTTGTTGACTAAATAGTTGACTATATCCCTATTTACAAATAGAGCATAGTTAACTATAAGTTCATCCCTTGTTTTTTAGACCAATGTAATTTGATTATGCCTCTATTTTTTAGAAATGCATAGTTAACTACATAATCAACTATACTCTAAGATATATTAGTATTATAAGTAATTATCATATGTTAATTAATGCTGAAAAACTATGGTATGACTATGCAAGAAAGTATAGTATTCGTGTGGTATCTAATACATATAATGATACTTGAATTTTTTGGATATAATTTATGTTGAGCTGTAATATTGAATATAAGTAATTCGTGATATTTGTATATGTATTGTATGCATAGCAACAAGGGTCATATCCAAATTATCTTATTCAGAACTATCATTTATTGTTTGTTCATAAGTATGTATTTACATTTTGGATATGAATGGAAGTCTAGTGATGCACCTATTATAATCTTTATTATTGTGACATCTATAAGATTGTGATATCAGGGCGATGATATTTATCTTATGACTAATTACACTAGATTCGTGTGCCACTTTATGAATGGATAAAGATGTTCTTGGAGGAATAAGAATGTTCTCATAAGGGATAAGATCGAATAAGATCATGATTTCTTTAATTGCATATGATATTATATTATGATTAATTATAAATTATGTTAAATGTAAGATTTAATTTTTTCCTTTTGTGCCCATAATGGGGTAAATGCTTAAAGATGTTTTATTTAGGATCCAAAGTTATATGCACATAAGATTGAATTACTGATAAACATGTTAATTGCTTGGAAATCTTTCCTTTCCATGGCAATAATATTAAAATGTATTTATTTTCTTGAATAAAAAAATAAAAGTTTCCTTTAATATTTTTTAAAATTTATATATTATGGTATAAATGAAATTTATTAATTTCTTATTAATTATTGCTTACTTGTTAAGTTTCATAAAAACTCATTCTCTTTCTTTTGTTACTTTCTTCTTTTTCTTTAGGGACTTTTTCATTAGGTACCTAGCTATTGCCTAATGAATCAAAAGCATTTGTTCAAGAATTTTAATGATGAGGTTAGTCTTGAGATAGTTAGAATAATTATGCATAAAGAAGTATATTTTATTTGTTCTATAACAAATTTTTGAAAACCAATCTCTCCTTTTTATAGAAGCATGATTGCATGTGATAAAAATATCTATATGCATTTAGGAAAGGTTGGTAAGTTGTTGTGTGAAATGACTTCTAATGTCAATGATGTGCCCTTAGACATGTTGTGATAACCTTTGATTTCCTAACAAAGCATCTACTATATCTTTACCTTTTATGAATTCCTTAAGATTTTTATTTAAGTCATTAATATTTACTTTGAGAATTTCACAAGAAACACACAATTGAGGATTCACTTAAGGTTTTTAATTTCTTTTAAAAGATGTTGCTTTAAAGTTTCAATCTCTTCTTCTAAAATAGATCTTATCTTCTTTGAAATATAAATTTTCTTGTTTGTCATAAGTAATTTTTTATATAAATTAGTTAATTAAAACTATACTAGATTCCTTATCATCACTATAATAAAAAATTAATACTTCATCATTATCTCTCCTGCCCATTAAGTAAAAAAGAACTTCTTCATCTTTTTTTCTCTTCTATAGTTTGAATCATTATCATCTTCTCCCCATGTTGCTAAATGAGCTTTCTTTGATGAAGACTTGTTCTTCTTCCTTTCCATTTCAAGTTACTTCTTCAAATATATTAGATAATCATATTTGATGTGATCAAGCTTATTATACTTATATTATTATTATTATGATATAATTATTAATTCATTTAATGTATATATAGAAGGTTTTGGATTCAAACCCTAATGTATAATAGAAAGTAAATTCCTTAAGGTAATATTTGATATTACTATATTACTAAAGCATTGGTAAAAATATGTTATTATTTGATTTATGAATTTGATGGGTTATCTTTTTTGGTCTAATAATGTTTCTTGACTAGTTGCTTTTTGCTAAATTGTTAAAACTAACTTTCTTTATTTTATAAAAAAATTATTTTTTTCATTATCACACTTTTTATGTATTATTAATCATCAATATAAATAATATATTATTTTTTATTAATATATATAAAAATAATATTTTTTCATAAAAAATAACCTTTGACAAGGCAAACAAAATTAAAGTAATAAAGTGCATGAAGTAAACAAGAAGGAAAAGAAATTATAGCACTAGTGTATTAGGGTTCAATAATCCAAAGGGAAAAAATTGATCCTTTGAGTTTACTCATTTCTTCCAAGACCAAATCTAATTTTAAGGATTATCCACAAATATTTTTCTTTTATAAACTCTTTTATACTTTCTTATTTGATCTTTTAAAGATTCAACCAATCTTACCTTAAAACACTTGAAGATTGTTTTCTTACAAACTAAACTATAAAGATGTTCATAAATGTATCACTTATACTCTGCCTTGACTAGTAAACTCTTAAGGTGTAGGAAGTATTTGTCTCATAGAGACTACAAGGTTTTTTTCCATTATAATTATGCAAATTTGCAATCTAAGCTTAAGAGATAGAAGACTTGAAACAATGTAAAGAATTTAGAAAGAGAAACATTTTTAGAGAAATAAAGATATACTTGGATGTTTTGCCAATGAAGTATGATCCTTATTTTGTAGTAGGGGATAGAAAACTAATAGTTAGAAAATGCAATCTGCAAAGAGCAAATTCCATCCTAATCTCCTTGCCTTTCTTCTAATGTTCGAAGTAACTTCTTTTTGCCTATCCAATTTATTATTGTCCAATTACTTTCAAGATTAGCAACAAATGAATGATAATACTTACTCACTCTTCTATCGATTTGAAAGGTCCTTTTTAATATGTATGTCAAAAGTACCATTAGCTTACTCTTTTCAAAAAAATTAAAAACTTTACATTACAAATTCTTTTCTAACACAATACTTTATTTGCTCTTTCAAAATATTTTCAAGCTTAAAACTCTTCAGTTGAGTTAACACGAGGTAATAAAAGCAAAGGGCAACATGCAGAAAATCATAAATTCCAAAACTTTGTATTACAAAGTCTTTTCTAACACAATACTTTATTTGCTCTTTCAAAATATTTTCGAGCTTAAAACTCTTCAGTTGAGTTAACACAAGGTAATAAAAACAAAGGGCAACATACAAAAAATCAAAAATTCCAAATTCTTTTCGGACACAATACCTTATTTGCTCTTTCAAAATATTTTAGAGTTTAAAACTCTTCAATTGAGTTAACACGAGGTAATAAAAGTAAAGGACAACATGCCGAAAATCAGAAATTCTGTGGATTGTAGAATTACAAAGATGTAGTAACAAATAGCAATGGGACAGAATTACGATTTTCTGAATTTTGATAATATAAGACATATGATTATATTTTATGAAAAATATTTTTTATTAAATTAAATGAAGCATTTATATTTAAATACTATAATTAATAAGTAAGCATGAAAAGTACAAGTAGTATTATTCGATAAATAAAAGTGCAAGAGAAAAACTTGCTTTTACCGAATTCACTTTCATTTTGTGTACATCTATTATGTACACAATAAGTGTAGAAGTATACAAACGATTTTTACTACATATTATTTTACATCTGTTTAACGGTATATTTCGCCATTTATTAGCTTAGCTTAACGCACACAAGTGCCGTACAAACTAGAATTTCTCAGACGTAAAATACCTACTACCTCGGCCAGCACCACCTTGTTATTGCCAATAACGTTTACGAGGAATTACGAAGTTTCTTATTTTGATCTCTAGTGTTTGCCTATAAAGTGAATTTCTGGTATCACCACCAACCGGAAGAAAACTTAATGGCAGAAGAAGAAGCAAAGAAATCCGAATCACCATCTCAGCCTGAGCCTCCTCCAATCCAAGATAAGCAAAAGGAAGATGAGAAAGCAGAACCTTCACCAAACGGCGTCGCAGCCCAGCACACTGTATCCGTTCAGAGTAAGTTTCTCATCATCACATCGCTGTTCATCTTCTTCTTGCTTTGTGCGTTGTTTGATTCAAAACAGAACACAAAAAGCTATAAATCGTTCTATGAATCGCTTACTGACTTGAATTCATAGCAAACCGTGTTGATACAAGTTTCTTCTTATGTTTTGGGCTTTGAAAATTTCAAACCGAGAAGGATCAAATAACTCTAGTTACATATGCCTGCAACAATTATTAATCTCTACCCTCTCTTTTGTTTCTTCCTTTTCCTCTGCTACCAAACGATCCTTAATCCGACGTTTTTTTTAAAAAAAAGAAGTTAGAATTAAATTCATTTAAAATTCAAGGTGTCTTTTTGGATATGCTGGAAAATTATAAAGAATATACTATTTGATTATTGATAAATTTTGGTCCTATTTTTGTGGTGAATTCTAAGGTGCCCCTAGTGGTACCAAACCCGGGGTGGTGTGGCAAAATACAGACCATTAGATGAGATTACTAAGTCAATGCTAAGACTTTTGTAATCTCATCCAATGACTTGTATTTTATCACATCACCCCGGGTACCAAACCCAAGGGGTACCATAGCAATCACCTATTTTTGTTTTTATCTCCCTTTTCCAAAGTATTTATTTGTTTGTGTGTGTTCGAACAAGCTCTTCATTCATTTTACTTTTGCTTGATTAATTCATAGTGGCTTTGATATTTATTTATTTATTATTATTTTTAAACGGGAAGGGCAGACCGAAAGAAGGCAAGTTACACATGACAACTTTCATCGTTAATACCAATATTATTATTATCATTATAAAATTTAAAATGATATTTCTATCATTTTAAATGGACTGAAGTTGGAACCATGCGTGTATGTAATATAAATTCACTACTTCCCGTGAAAAAGAAAACTAGCTGATTGGAAGGGGATAATTAATAAGAAAAATGGATGAGATATAAAGTTATTTTTCTAAATTACATGATTCTTTCTCTCCAATACTTTTATAAGTTATTTTTCTAATATTTTTTATCCATCATATTTATTTATTTCGCACAGAGGTAGCAGATCCTGCTGCTAAAAAAGATGAAAAGGATTCAGTTGACAGAGGTAACAATTTTATAAAATTTGTGTAAAAAACATTGAATAATTAGAGATGAGAAACATTGTTCTACTGTTTGATCAGATTCTGTATTCGCAAAAGTTGAAGCAGAAAAAAGATTGGCTTTGATCAAAGCATGGGAAGAAAGTGAGAAGACAAGAGCAGAGAACAAGTAAGAGGCACAGGCCATCTGATTCTTATAGAATTCTTTGCTTCTTTCCTATAGAAACTTACCATTCTGAATCCTCTTGTTGATGGAAGCAGGGCATATAAAAAGCTCTCTGCCGTTGGATTCTGGGAAAATGCCAAGAAAGCATCTGTAGAAGCGCAACTCAAGAAGATTGAGGTAATTATCTCAGGCTAATTATATTCCTATGTTTTCTATGGGTAGATAATTATAGATTGAATTTAACAGGAAAAATTGGAAAGAAAGAAGGCAGAGTATGTAGAGAAAATGAATAATAAAATGGCAGAAATCCATCAGTCGGCAGAAGAGAAAAGGGCAGTGGTTGAAGCCCAAAGAAAAGAGGAATTTCTCAAGTTGGAGGACACAGCTGCCAAGTACCGTTCCAGTGGGTACACTCCAAAGAAACTTCTTGCGTGTTTTGGTGCTTAGATCATCCAATTCTCATTGGCATGCCGTCCTTGTTGTATTTTTCATTTTTTGCTTTTAAAGGGTTGCCTTTTTCCATATATGTTACTGCTATGAGGACACATATATATATATATATATAGAGAGAGAGAGAGAGAGAGAGAGAGAAACAATTTATAGATTGTTATTTGGCTTGTGCAGTGGCATCCAATGTTGATGTTGATTTAGATGGTTCTTCCCGTGTCCTGTAACAACATGCTTTGCCATAACTTTTTCCTCTTAATAATGCCCAATTATGATAAAATGCTTGGCTAGCGTGCATTTTTTCTTTTAGAAATAAACGGTTAGGATGGCGTAGCACAGCATAAAACAACCTATGCAAGAATAACATGGGAAAGACTTGGTCAGATAATATCCTGTCTGACGATGATCGGGCATTTCCCAGTTAATTGGAGCCTATAATTAGACGTGTGGGATGCATAATCGAAGGTGTGAGAAAATTGAGCTTGTCTATTCTAAGCCCTTTAATTTCGGCAATGAAACGTATAAAAACCGGTGGCGGGTGGCACCAACATAACTGAGTTCTTTTATCTGAATGCACTGAGATATAATCAGAACTCAGGTGGTGTTTCGTTGAACGTTCATCTCTGTGCCAATCGGTAACATAAAAGTTAAAGAAATGTCGTTCAGCGGGACACAACAAAAATGCAAGGCTTGCGACAAAATCGTTCATTTCATCGACGCTCTGTCGGCTGATGGTAATGTTTATCACAAGTCCTGCTTCAAATGCAGTCACTGCAATGGCCATCTTGTGGTATGCTCCCCCTCGGCCTCATCCTTCCTGTAAAAATTGCAAGACACATGCCATTTTCAGTTTTTTTATCAAATTTCTAGTAATTGTTTTTAATGGCGAGGCTTAATTGGAATGCAGATAAGCAGCTACTCCTCCCTGGATGGGTTGTTGTACTGCAAGCCACACTTTGAGCAACTTTACAAGGAGGGTGGCGCCTTCACAAAGAAGTTCCAATCAAGTACATTCCCTCTAACCTCTCGTACACATATTTAACATTGTTATTAAAATCAAACATTACATTATGGTTTTGGCTTTAAATCATATTCTTGTTTCACCATGTTCAATCAGCTGCAAAGTCTCCAAATGAACTGGTACGCCTTCTCTCCATTTCGCAGATTTTTCAGTTTGCATATTCCTTCCCCATCTAATGATTCAAATAATTTTGCTAATTGTTTACAGACAAGGGCACCGAGCAAAGCCTCCTCAATGTTTTCTGGGACTCAAGATAAATGTACTGTCTGCAAGAAAACTGTGTACCCGCTGGAAAAGGTTTGGCATCGAATTGATTATTATTTTTTTTTTTCTGGTATATGCTGATTCGTTTCTCGCGAGCGTTGTATCTTTGTAACTCTGACAGGTTACTGTGGAAGGACAATTTTACCACAAAAACTGCTTTAGATGTTCTCATGGAGGATGCTTCCTCAATACTTCATCATATGCAGCTTTGGATGGATTTGTATACTGCAAGCACCATTTTGCCCAGTTGTTCAAGGAGAAAGGTAGCTACAACCATCTTGTCAAGACAAGCTCAATGAAGAAAAATGCATTGGAACAACCACCAGAGACTGAGACTGAGCCAGAATCCAAGCCATCAGAAGAAAAACAAGAGAAAAAGGAAAAAGAAGAAGCAGAGGCGAAGGAAGAAGAAAAAGAAGGCAATGATGGCGTCGCACAAGAGTGATGATAGTTGGAATAGATGTTGCTGAAGGGGCTTCACTTGTGGCTTTGCTCGATTTTGCTTCAGGAGCACTTGGCTTCCACTCCATTTGCTTCACAGAACGAAGTTCCTGATCGATGAAATGATGGTGGCGTTCTGTCAATTCTGCTGCACTCAACTGAGTTTTTGCTTGCAAAAATTGACAGATTCAAAGGATTTCTGGGTATTTTCTTTTGAGTGCATTTTAGATGTCCTCCCGAACTCAGATGTGCTATCCCCAGTGACCTCATATTTTCTTCTTGTTCCGACATCGGTCCGCTACATTAATGAAATGATTTTTTTTTATTTTATAATAATAAAAGTGATAATCTACTTTAACACATTTTTAAGTTTTAATCTCAAATATCATAGAGAATAAAATTGTTAAAATAATATTAGATGGTGCCCAAAATGTCAGCATTAATAAAACAAACATTTGCATTCAGTTGGAGCTTTTGTGGCTTACCACATAGATGTCAAATTATCAAGGTAAGTCAAGTCACAATTAGAGTGAGTAATGACATGCTCTCAAAAAAGAATATCAATATAATTTAATAACTAAGATCAATATGTAAATATTAATAATAATAAAAAGACTGCTCTAGCCTTTAATGGTAGTATTGTGGTAACCACTTTTATTATAAAAGCACAGACATTAATTTAAAATAATTCATACAAAATATTGTAATTTTGTTTTTAAAAAATAACTTCATATGGGCTTTATATGCAAAAATTCACTTATACGTTAATATTTTTACTACTTAGATTGGAACATGTTGTCTACTCGAGTGGAGGGAAGGAAGCCTAATATATAATCAACTCCTAGGTGTGAAAAAAAATTCCTTAGATGCAAAAAAAAAATCCCTAAAATTTTATAAGTGTAATAAACTCTCCAAACCATATATATGGAGCAATTAATATGTTGCCATTAAGTTTTCATTCAAATTTTAATGGTATGCCCAACCATCTTCAAACATTCAATTATTTAAAATACTAAATCTCTATTTACACTTTAATAAATTCTTTTAACATAATCCAAATGTAAACAAAATTATTTATATGAACCAAAGGATCTCAATTCTATTGTTCTTTATTTCTATCACTGCACCTTCTTATAAAATCGGACTTGCCACGCTCAACTTCAACGGGATACATTGTATAATTCAAAGAGGGATGCTGACTTCAGGAGCAAAGCACAAGCAAACTCACGCCACCTGAACAGATTGGGGGCACTACTTTAAGTCGAAGCTGCCGAGTTTAATGATGTTGCTTGTTGAAGGCCTTTCTACACAATTTGCTACAAATGAGAGTGTGTCACCCTCACTGGATTTTGCTATCCTAGAGTTGCCTTCCCCTTAGTCATGGGATACACTGCATCATCCAGAGGCAGAGAGGGATGCTGACTTCATGAACAAAGCATGAACACTTATCGAGCCACTGAACACAATTAGCTGTCCCACTTTAGGACGGAGCTGCAGAATTTAATAATGCTGCTTACTGAAACCTTTATACACAATTTCTTAAAATTGGGGGTGTGTCACCCTCCTTGAATTTTACGATCTTAACCCTCCCGTCAAACCCTTCTCCATCTGATGTTGAGAGATGGGAAGACTATAAATAAGCGACTTAAAAGAACTTGAATGTGAGGTTTAATGTGATGAATGCTGTGAAGAGTTGATACATTACTCGGATGGTTTATTGTTTGCTTAGTGGTGGAAAAAAATATCACTGTCTTAACATAAAAGTATCAAGTAATTAGATCAATTAGAGCAATGTAATAGTATACAAACAGTTTAACATAGAAAAATCTAAATTTTAGGAACGAATCATAAATAAAAAGAAATATACAATAAATCAAAACTATAAAATAATTGTGAAAATTCTCAAAAAATCCCAAGCTTTCTAATCATTATTTCTACATTCCCCACAAACTTTTATCAAAATTTTCATATAACATTTATAAACAATC
This sequence comes from Sindora glabra, assembly GCA_020226215.1. Taxonomy (NCBI): domain Eukaryota; kingdom Viridiplantae; phylum Streptophyta; class Magnoliopsida; order Fabales; family Fabaceae; genus Sindora; species Sindora glabra. The sequence continues at coordinate 2,414,674 of CM035236.1, forward strand.
ATATCATATCCTTCTTATATCTAAAACCGTTACTCAATATATATTCAGCCTAGAATACTTACTTGACAAGTAATTTCAGCTCTACTTTAACACCAAAAGGAGAAAAAATACCTTGAATTGGAAAATAAATCATAATAACAAACAATCGCTAATTGACAGTGACTAAAATTTAAATCAAATTCAACACTTGCACTCTCGTAGGAGCAAATAATTCATTGAAGCTGAGTGCGGCAAGTCCGACTTATATGAAGGTGCAATGATTGAAATACACAGCAATAGGATTTATATTCTCTGATTCATATGACTGATTCTCGTTCAGGCATGGATGATGCTAAAAGAATCTAAATGGAAATTTAGAGTGCTAAACAATTAATAATTGAATGCTTGAAGATAAATATGCATAATCATTAACAACTTAGATGAGAACTTAGCAGCTAAGCCACGAAGGGTTAATTGCCCAATATGTATGCCTTCGTGAGTTTACTGTTTATCGACAATAAATAGAAAAATGGTTATCAACAAATACCCAAGCATGGATAATGGAGCTCAAGATTGCCTTCAAGTCTTCAACTAATACACAAACTGACAACTGACCAACCAGGTGTCCCAAGAAAACAAGACAGAACAGGGACCTAGCAGAGGTGAGGTCCGCCCATTTTGTAGGGTTTATCTTACATTTTCCTGGGGGACCTAAGTGCCCGCTTCATAATTGATCAGCTGTCTTGTAATCTTCTGCATATATTTTCTTTTGGCCAGAAGTCTTCTGCATATTCAGCTATACCAATTTTCGCATGCTTCCAGTGCAAAATACAATCACTTTCCTGGAAAGATGTAAAACTATAGACAGTCCGCGAGAATAATCATGGTACTCTTCATAAGACGATGTAGAGATATTTGAATGAAAGAATTATGAAGATATTTTTCAATAGAAACCCAAAAAAGGTATTCATTGCGCTTCTTATTGCGGTTACACCTATTATTAGTTAACTCTTGTCGTAATCGTTGAAGCCATTAATTTAGTATGTCAGCAAGATCCATTTTGTTCACTTCTACAACATTTGAGAAAAATTAGTTTGACCCAGAAAAATTCAAACATATAATGCTGAGATGTTCCTGAAAAACGCATTGAGCATTCATATACATTGCCTATACAATTATACATGTGTTCAACAGACCACCTTTCCAAGGAACCTTAGCTTCATAACGTTCCAGAAAGAAATGGTCACTTGTCCATTCATGGCAAAATAACATGTCAATGCAATAGAAAGCAGAAATAACCAGCATCAATAATCATAAATATATAAGTCACCAAGCTGCATCTCTCAGAAAAAAAAATCTGCAAGCATGTCACAACATATAAGGAATAAGTACCCCCAAATTCAGACTTGCTTCAGTAAGTGAATCGCAAGCACGTACCAAAAGTGTCCCCTCTACAAAACTTCAGTTCCGACTGGATCAACAAAGAAATGAAGAGACAATGCTTTCCAGATAATAGGCTGGAACTTAGATATCCACAACTGCTTTCCAAATTCAAATAAAATTTAGAATCTTCCCGCCAGATCTTCTCAAGGTAAAATTAAAAACACTTGAGAATCCAATTTGGGGAAATACAAAGATATTTATTTGCCTTCAGTAAATTCGTTTCAATGGAGGCACACGTCAAATTTCAGAAATCATGTTTAGTGTTAAGAATGAAAGGAATCAAATTGCAAAATTTTCAAGTCAAATGACTGTCAGACAAAGGAAGAGGAAAAAAAAAAAAAAAAACCCACCAAATGGTCTGTTTTACCCAAAAAAGGGAAACATTTGAAATAATTTTCTAGTTAAATGTGGTACGAAGGAAACCATTTCTTGAATGTCTGCCTGGTTAAGTGTGTCACACGATCATAAAAACCAGAAAGCAACATTTATTATAAACCAAAAGTTGTAATGGGAAAAAAACAATAATAAACCAAAAGTTGTATAACAAACCAAGCAAGGTTGTATGGCCTAAGGATGTATAAATAGCAATGAATTAGGTCCCTTACATCCTTGTACTCTTTGCTGTCCATAAATATCTCGAATGCCTCAACTGTAAAACATGCAACAAATACCAGTTAACATGACTGCAACTAAAAAATCAGAAAATACAAACCATGAGATAGAGATACCTGACCGAAATCGTGTCACTACTCCATGAGTATACTCCTTAGAGCTTGAATTAAAATTCAAACCTGACATACAGAAAGTAATAAGAGCTCATTTATAAAATGAAGACTTCATGAAAGAGATTTTCCTTTCCACATGTATAATTAGTGTGCAAAGTCTCGCAGTAAGCAAGTGACCCAAGGACAATTAAATCATATGACAAAGCAAAAAAGACTCATGATGTCAAAAACACACCTTTAGTAGATTGAACTATCAAGGAAAGAGATTCCAACATCAGCGATGACAGAGAGGCCAATGCATGCTCTACTGATTCATCCAATGCACCGTCAACAAAAGAAATCAAAAGCACAAATTCCACTCCATAGTTGAACTCCTGCCCACTCATTTAAATTTTAAACTGCTTTCAAGAACTTATTGATAGGATCAGATACGGTAAACAAAATAGATATATGCACAAGGAAAAAGAAAAAAAATATGCTACTGAATCTAATGCACAAGAAAGCACTAACACCTAATGCTGTAACCCAAATGTATTTACATCCATGTCCATTCATTCAGAGCTTCTATGAAGCACGGATTCTTTCTTTGTAGTGGAGAACCGGTATTACACCAGTATTGGATTCCTATGCTTCATGAAGACTTTCGGATTCCTATCAGAGAAGAATCAAATTGATCATTTCTTTCATTGTTTGATTTCAATTGTTGGCTTAGATTCACTTTCCTTTTACCCATTCCAATTTTTTTTTTTGGATTTTTTTAAACAACGCAGATGCGTTATTCAAGGAGAGAAATAGCACCTAATCAATTTGATTGTCATTTAAAATCAATCAGACAAATCTGCCCCTTGATGAACCAAATATGGAACCATGCTTTTTAGAGATGATGGACAAGGGGGAGATAAAATTGATCCGTTTTCTATTAGTAGAGAATAGAAATTGATTGTTTTGAATATATATAGTCTTAATATAGTTTTAAATTATGATTGCCAATTTGAAATTTATTCTTTTTCAGACCTACCATTATGAAACATATATATATATATATATATATATATATATATGTATATATATATATATATGTATATATATATATATATGTATATATATATATATATGTATATATATATATATATGTATATCCTAACCATATCCCATATCCTAATTTCTTTAAAAAATTATCCTTGTACTCATATCATATTCGTGCTTCATAGCAATGCTTTGTGGCAATTCTACAATGGACATAGTATTTGTGGCTCCAAAGTCAAACATTATAAAGTGAGGGCAACAATTTTAAATGAACTCTCTGCTAATCTATGGACTTAGAACAGATAAGTAAGTTATTTTGGACCTCTCCTTTTCGAAATATGGAAAGCATGTCATCTTCCACTTCGGATTCATAATCCACATTAATTAATCCCTGAAATAGAAAATAGTAACCATAAGTGAAGTCTCCGAGTAAGGTTCATTCAACAGAAGTGGGGGAAAAAGAGGAAACAAAAGGAATAGAGAATAGGTGTTTACATGTTGGTGCATACATGGCAGTGAGTCATTACATGCTCCTTGAGAACTTTCAAGTAAAAGGGATTTTCGTAGAACTTTGCAAGGTTTTCTTTCCTTTGAAAGCGCATGTATAGAGCATGAGAGTAGTTTTCAGGATTAGGAGCAGAAACACGTCCTGCATGAGTAACTATGTCACCATAGACATATAAAAGGATAAAAAAATGGAAATCATTAAAAATAAATAAATAAATAAATGGAAGTGCTACTGCCTCTTGGACCAAAAAGTCTACTATATTCACTATAAATTTAATAAACACTAGATATACGCTACTTATATGAACTTAGCTATCCGACATTGCCTCACCCAATGAAACTGCCACGATACCGCTCATTTGATACTGGGTTGTATACAAATGATCCAGCATATCACTCTCTTCATCATCAGATAAATCTTCCTTTGCCTTGAGCAGACAAATGTGTTCTACAACTTTCCTGCAGGGGGAAAAAAAAACCACTCTAAGATAAAAGAACACATGAAAAGGACATTCTCAAGTGCTTAAGTGAATGGCAAGCACACCTAAGATTTAAAAAAAAAAAAATCAGAAGCATTTGATCTGTTTGTTTTTTATTTTTAAAAATAGTTTTCTATTTTTTTATTTTTAAAAACAAGAAAACCTATTTGCTGTTTTTAAAAACTGTTTATTAAATGTGTAATTTAAAAATTAAAAAATAGAAACAACTTCTAATTATTTTTTAAATTTATTTTTTTATTCTAAATATCACTATTTGCTGTTTTTAAAAACTGTTTATTAAATGTGTAATTTAAAAATTAAAAAATAGAAACAACTTCTAATTATTTTTTAAATTTATTTTTTTATTCTAAATATCACTACTATAATTAAATAAAAAAATTTATTTACAATATCAACCAATCTTTAATATTAGTTTTTTTTAATTCAAAAATAATTTTTAAAAACACAAAAACAAAAAACATCCAATACATTAAGGACAAGCAAACCCGCTTGACTACAAACCTAAGTTTTTTTTTTTTCCTCAAAAAAAAAAAAAAAAAAGAACAACGACCTCCTTTTCTCAGGACCAAGGCTCGAGCTTCGCTCGTCCACTGCTGAAATTACCATTCTCTGATTCTTCCTTAGGCCCAAACGAGCTAACTGGAATCCATTCGATGCTGAAGCTAAGGATAAGAAATTCGATCATGCAATCAATTCCGAATGTACACAATATTACATCAAAATCAAAAGCATGAAGAAATCTTATGCAGTGAAAAATAAAAGCAATTAGGGAAGAAGGGAAAAAAAATTGAGAGAGAGGAAGCGCAAAATTGGACTAGAAAAGAGGAATTACCGTCAAAAGATAGAGAAGGCGATGGGTGAGGGATTTGGCAGAACGGATGTGGGAGATAAATAGAAGAGCCGGAACATTGTGCTTGAACCAGCATTGCAGATATTCACTTTCCTTTCTTGTTTCTGCCTCTTCCGCTTGCTTTATGAGTGAACTAGATGAAGAAAAATTACCATCTCTGTATTATCAGGAAACCGAGCAACAGGAACATCTTACACAATAAAATGGGTGGACTAGGAAAAATCATCATTTATATGGGCCTGCATTATTTGTTGCCCTATATTTTTAATATTGCGGATAAAAATAGCCCTCATATTTAGGTATTTATTATCTTCCAAATTAGCATTATTTTTGGATCTATAAACATCGTAAGGTATTAGTTTTTTATGTAGATTCTTGCAAAGAATTACTTGTTTTAGTTGATTTTTCTAGAAATTATTCACTTTGAAAATAATCAAGCAAAATTCTTAAACTCGAGTTTATCAAGTCAAATCAGAAGATAATATAAAAGAATTACTTGTTTTAGTTGATATTGTTTTATTTATTATATTACATTTTGTTTTACTCTAGTTTTATTTTAAAGTAGCGTGGAAATTGCAGAGAACTACCATTATATTGTAGAAAACACAATGGACACTCATTGGAAGTACAAGAATAATAAGATGATGGCATGATAATGGACAAACAACTCAAGGATGGAAGGTCGCACCGGCAATGAAAGAGCATTTCTTAAACTATGTGGTCAAATTTTATGTGTTTTTTTTTTCGTTTCTCAAGATGACAGTATTTGAAAGAGCGTTTTACAAAGGTAACATATACCAATTATACCTATTCAGTGATCCAAGGTTCCAAAAAGAAGAAAAATTGAGATTGAGTAGTATTTGCAGTTGTTGTTGGTAAATCACCTTAAAGACTTGAAAATGCAATTGGAATTTTTTGAGCTCGAGTGAAAGGTTATATGTAAAAAACAAAATCGGACAAGATGTAGTAGATAGAACTCGGTAGATGACTTTGTTGTTAGTTATTAAGGCTATGATTTGGCATGCCGATTACAAAAGAGAAGGAGTAGGTCCCTAATGGCTAGAAGTATATCTTGAAATTTTGGTATATTATTTTGGAAAGGAAAGCTTCCTTCAATTCTATGTTGGTTATGTACAATGACAATACATTTTGCAATCCAGTGTGTTTTGCTATCTAATTAATTTTTGAAATTTCAGGAACAATCTAATGTTTGTAGCCAAAAGGAAGGATGATTGAATATCATCTGTGATGTTATGCTGATTATAAGGTAAGATTCTGCCTTGATGTTGTCATACTCTATTTAGTTTGTGATGTTTATATTCATTAAGCCAATATTTGCTCTGCTGAATGGTATGTATGATTCCTAGTTGTGTAGAGTTGAAAATTGCTTGATTTCAAACAAACCATATAATATAAAGTATAGTAGTGATTTGACAAAAGATATGGATGTGATTATTAGCTAGGATAAGTGTGTCTAGTATAAGGTGGAGTAGCTATGATTTGATTGTTGGGTATTGCAATGTGTGTATGTGAATACCAAGTTCAAAGGCAAACCAAACTGCTCTGGTGAAAGGGCAATGAAGAAAGAGATGTATTGAGGATTCTATTGTTGCATGACAAAGTACACAAATATCATCTTATATGATATAATGTTGATATAGTAGATTTCTAGTTGGGAGAGCTTTTAAGCAAATTTTCTATCAAAATAATAAAATTCTTCTTAGAAGTGGAAGCTTTCATATTGTTTTCCATAGGATTATTTCTTGACTAAAAAGTTATGGATGTTGGGAAGAGGTTATTAAGTTGTAACCTTTCTTAATAGTACAGTGTCCTGTGTAACCAATCATCCATATCCAAAACGTTCAATGGTGTATGAAAGATTCTTGTCCAATATTGTTGTGGAAAATTTGCCCGTATTGACTCCTGTTTCTATTGTACTAATTGGACTAATTTTAAATCTTTGACATATTTATTATGTTGTTCAACTAGTCCAATAGTTGGCCACTAAAACTTAGTTCCTACCTGAACTGCATCACCATTTCCAATTTGCCAATATAGGTTAGTTATGATTAATTTACTAACTTGCTGAATATCTCGCAATCTCCAAGATCCAATAGTTATTGGTTTGTTAAGATCCTCAAGTTTGCCTTTTGCAAATCCTTGAATGTAAAGTTTGCTGATTAGAAAGGAAGGAGAGTGTATTATATGCCACATTTGTTTGGTAAGTAAGGCTTCATTAAAATCCTTGATGTCAAGGAAACCAATTCCTCCTAAGTTTAAGGGTTGTTTTAGTTTTTCCTATGGAATAGTTTAAGGTTAAGTATAAGTATGTTATCCTTCCTACCAAAATTTTTTTATTATGGCTTCAAGTTATTTAATGTCTTTATGTTTAAATTGTGTTATGGCCATGTGGTAAGAAGGGATCACTTGGAGTATGGCTTTATAGAGAACTTATGTATAGCTTGTGAAAAAAGACGAGCTTCCCAATCTCGTAATTTTTTTAGAGTTTTTCTATAATGGTCTTGGCAATGAGAGTTTTGCCTTTTGAGCCATCAATCTAGGAACATTGGTATAATCCAATTTATATTGTCAATTTGACCTCAAGAAGTTGGGCCAAGTCTATTTGGATTGTGTGGAAGTATTTAAGCTAAACCAAATCTCATATTTGAATTTATTAATGCTAAGGCCTAACCATTCACTAAATTGGGATAGTATTTGGTTCACAATCTAACATGTTTATGAGGTAGCTTTGAAAAAGATAATTAGATCATTAGCATAAAATAAATGACTAATTGATAAAAAGTGTTTAAATGGCTTAATTCCTAGTATTTAACAATTAGTTTCAATATTAATAAGCATAATTGAAAGTACGTTAGCATAGAGTAAAAAGATAGATGGAGAAATAGGGTTTTCTTGACGGATGCCTCAATATAGAGTGATTGGTAGAGTTTTTTCACCATTAATATTTATTTGATAAGTAACTGTTGTGATGCATTCCATTATACATTAGATCCATTTTTGAGGGAATTGCATATGATATAGGACTTAGTGAATGGCATTCCATTAAAGTCTGTCATATGCTTTGTGGAAGTCTACTTTTAAAGCTGCCCAATGTTGCCTATGACTCCTGGTCTTTCTTATAAAATTTATAATTTTAGTAGCTATTATAATGTTATATGAGATTAGTTAACCTTTGATAAAAGCATTTTATTATAGGAAAATGATATCATCTATAATTTATTGGAGCTGAGTAACCAAGACTTTAGTTATAATCTTGTAAATAACATTGCATAAACTAATAGGTTGATAGTCACTAATAATGTCTACTCTTTACCTTTTAGGATAAGACGTATGAGAGTTCCATTTAAGGATTTAAGTAGAAAACCTTATGTTAAGAATAAGAGAATAATGTTCTGTACTATAAGACTAACAATATCCCAATATTATTGGTAGGATCGAGCAATAAATCCATCAATACTAGGTGCTTTGTTAGAATGCATTTTTTGAATTAGATTTCATACTTCACTATAAACAAAAGGAACATTAAGTACATTAAGCTGTTAATGATTTAAGATAGGAAGATGTATTTGTTGGAGATTGATGCTTGATCTAGTTGTTACAAGTTATTCGTAGAGATGGGAAAAATAATTCACTACCAATTATTTAAGTGCATGTTAATTAGTATGTCAATGTCTATGTTGATCTTGTAATGCTTCAATTCTTCTTTTGGTACATTTGTAATTAACAACTAAGTGGAAATATTTAGTATTGTTGTCTCCATTGATTAGCCATTATTGTGAGGACTATTAGGCTAATTTTATTTATTGTAAATGAAGATAGAATTTTAATTGTTTGCTAGTAATGCTTTCTAACTCTTGTGATGTTGAATCTAGAGCTTGTTGAAAGATATGTAACTAGTCTTGGAGTGCTTGGATTTTTTAATTTAGATGGCCAAAACAATTTTTATCCTATGTAGACAAGGCTTGATATGTTGCTGCCAATTTTTAGGTGAGTTAATAAGCTAGTGATCTTTTTTGTTTATTAAACCAAGCAGTTTGTATTAACTCTTTGCAATAAGGATGTTAGATCCATATATTTTGAAATTCAAAAACATGATGTTGGTAGTGATATTTTCACTAGGTAGAAACTATATTTGGAGAATGATCTAATGCTACTATAGGGAGAGCATGCACTGTAGTATAAGGAAATAGAGTTATCCATTGATCATTACAAAAGTTATGGTCCAATTTTTCCTATACAACATCAAAACTTAGTCTATTATTAGGTTAGGTGTACTAGATATAGTCTATTATTAGTTTAGGTGTACTAGATACCCTTACTTTTCAATTCAATTAAACCAGTTTAATGCATAAAATCTTGAAAAGAAGATACACCTCCTATATTCGAATTAGAGCTTAATTTATTAGTAGGATATAATACTTGATTAAAGCCTCCGACTAGCAACCATGATAGGTGGATTTATGCATTTGTCTAATGTAAGAAAGTCCACAATAAGTGCTTGTAACTAAGGTAAAGCAATTTCAAATATACCTAATGTTGGGTAATTTGAAGTGGTTCAACCATTATGGAGTTAGTTGAAGTAGCTAAAATGCTTTTACTATGACCTTCTGCATCTAATCCATTAGTATGATGATAGCCCATTTTATGTAAGATTGTGTTGGCCTTATCTAAAGGCATTATAATTTTGATTAAGAAGAGAAGTTCTGGAGAATGTTGTTGCATGAGCCGTTTGAGTTATAGAGGTATAACTCAAACCTTTACAATTCTAAGCTAAAACCTTCATGGTTATTAAAGGGGGCTAATGTAGGACAGCTTCCTGGGAACCTATATCATAAGATGCAAAGGTGTTAGTTAGATCTTCAATCCATGTATTTATATGTTCATGATTTAGCATACTAGAAATATTAGGATTTGTGTATGATTGTAGATATGTCTCTGCATGATGTAGATGTTCTTATTTCATAATTTTTCGATTGTAGTGGATATCACATGGATCTTATTATTTTCTTTTATGATGGATTTCAATTATTGCAAGAAGAAAAGAAGGAGTAAGTTCAGTGTCGATCTTAGGAATGGAGACTGGATGACATACAGGTCGTTGTGAGGATGATTGTTTAATTATAAACTTGACATATGTTCCAACATTTGATGCGCCTCCAATAGTTAAGGTGAGGTCCCAGGATTTGACAATTATTATGATTGTAAAGTGTGAAATTTCTGATTTGAAATTTCTTGGATGATTGCTTGTTTTTGTTCATGAGGTTATCTCGAGAGTCATGTAACCTCTTCCTTGATGCTTCAACTTGATTAATTTATGTAGATGTAGTTATAGAAGTATTAATGCCATGAAAGTACCAATCAGTTATGCACAATAACCAATTCTAACATCTGATGTAGGCGGATTAATCAATAAGTTTAAAGGATTGTAGAAGATACAACATGTTAGGGCTATGATTTGGCTTGGCATAAGATCAATTTCATTTCTATTTTCTAAAATGGTAAGTCAAATAAGCCCTCTTGGTTGCATGGGAAGAAATGTAAGAGCATGGTTACGAAGGTGAGAAATCAATCGATGAGTTTGCTAGTGATCTTTTATTGCCACTAAGCATGCCAAGTGATAAGTAGGCATTTAATAGGCTAGGCATTGTTTATGGTTGGGGTTCATGGAACATTGGAAGAGTATTAACTGTTATATTATGCTTGTCAATGTCCATGGTGAAACTAAATGACCTGGCTTTGACTACAGTTGCCATGCTAGATTCACCTTCATTTGAGAAAGAACAAATGTAGTGCACATTAGTAAGGAAAGGAATACCTTCTGGAAGAATGAAATTGCACAAGGCCTGTTGTTATGTTAATTGAGAGTCCTCATCCGTAAGAGCATGTACAACTAGGAAGGATGGATGAATATCATTAGATTATGGCTTATTAGCTATATCATGATGATTGATTGTGTTTGAGATTTGGTTTAGCTTAATAAGTAAGGGAGTATCAAGAGATAGTTTTGAAGCATCCTAGGTTAGATTAAGGTTTAGAGTGGAAGGGTCAGATTAATTTTCTTTAGTAGATGAATTACCAAAGTGAGGATGATGTAGGTTATTAAAAGATAGAACATGTTCTTGGTAAGTATTGGTATGTACATGGGCAACATCAATAGAATAATAATGTAAGCCATTAGTGTCAAAGTGTAGTCGAATTTTAGGTGTAAAACGCGTAGGATCACTCCCAAATGCTTTGGCATCAGTAACAAAATGAGTCCTATTTAAGGTTAATCTAGTGTCAACATGAAATACTTGTCATATATGATTCATTTAGTGTTTGATATCAGTAGTGATATCATCTAGGTGGTGAGTGCACTAATCAATAGAATGTTTAATTTTACCATAGGTAAGACATATATTGAAGAGGCATTCATATTTGCATTGAATCCAAACAAAAGTGCCATCATCCAAATATGATTGAAAGCCCATGAATAAAAGATCGTAGGCTTTAATTCGAATGTGCATTTGAACAAATCACAAATTTCAAGAATAACTAAAAGGCCAATTAATCTAGTCCACATCACCTATGATTTGACCTATATATTTTGCAAAAAGGACAGTTTGATATTCTAATGGTAGGCCTTAGATTTGAACCCAAATAGGAAAAGTATCAACATATACTCTATTAAGGTGCATATTAGGCTCTTATCTATTTGGTATGAATAAAACACCTCTAATCGGCCAGGGTCCATTTCGAAAAACATAATCTCGATTATCTTCTCATTGAAATTGAATGATATATGTTTTGCCTACATGACCTACAACTTTGAAGAGGCCTTATAGTTGCCAAGCAATTTGTAGTGTTCTGTCTAGTAAGGTAGTAAAAATGTAGTTATTATCCAAATATTAACAAAAGAGAGAAAATCTCCATCTGGTGCTCGTTAAAGTGTCTCTAGGAGTTTGGTACCCGAAGTGGTGTAACAAAATACAGACCACTGGATGAGATTACAAAAATTTTAATAATGACTTAGCAATCTCATCCAGTGGCTTGTATTTTGCTACACCACCTCGGTACCAAATCTTTAGGAGCACCTTAAAATTCATCTCTCCGTCTATCTCAGCTAGATGGAACTGCTTCAAGGTGGAGCTAAAGGATGGGACCACGGCATGTAAGAAAAGGAACGTGGGTTTGCAAGTGTTCCAGAAGTTTTTCATCATTGTTCTCTGATCTAGATGAACTTTCAGACCAGCTCATTTCCATAAGACGAAACATGATTACAATAATGGAAATGAAAGAGGTGATGAAGAGGAAATAATGAAATTGCTGAAGGTTTGGAGAAAGAGAGGAAGATTCGAAAGTTGGTGTACTGAAAGTGACAAAAAATGAGAAGTCAGGGTGAGCTTGTTGAGAATGTTCAAGTAGAAAATTGCATTGTAGGTTTTGCCTTTCGTGGATTATTCCCTTTGCCTTGCACACTATTTGATCCTGAAAATAACTATTTTACATGTTTTTGTTAACTTAATCTAAGTTCAGTCAACATGAAATAGGAATTGGATTACATGCAACATCTTTCTTTTTTTCTCCTTTTTTTCTAAATTAAAAGGACTTGAGCTAAAAAAAAGTACACAAAAACAATCGTAGGGATTTCAACCTCACAAATAACCACTAACAGAAGAAGTTGAAATTATAAAGGAAGACGATTCAGAAGAAGTCAAAGCTTTGGGAAGTATATGTCTTTTTTTTAGCTTGAGGAGAGGGGACTCATTAAAAAAAAGGAAAAGTACAAAATATATCCTTCAATTTTGCAATAATTAAATTTAAACCCATTTTAATTTGAAAATAATTTATTTAAATTATACAAAATTTAAAATTAACATTTATGACTAACTTAATTAATTATTTTATTAAATTACATAATTTTTTTATAAATATTTTAATAAAAAATAATAACATTATAATGTATTGATTTATTTCATCATTTTTTACATATCATTTCACAACTTATTTTTTATGCTTTTAATTAAACTTTTATATATCTAATTTTATTTTTATTAATTATATAACATAAAATTTTCAAAAAAATTGATAAAATAAATTAGCATATCATAATATTATAATTTTTATTTACAAAATTCATAAACAACCATGCACTTTTATAAAATAGTAAATTCGGTTGATGATAAGCATTAATTTTAAATTTAATATAATTTAAGAATCTAATTTTTGAATTTTTAAAATTTAAGAGGTCAATATTCGATCATGCCAAAATTGAAGAGATATTTTATATTTTTTTAAAAAAATTCAAAAGTATTCCTCGCCCAAAGAATATTATTAGTTATCAACTTTCCACCTACATTTTTCCCATCAACGGTTCTGTCAAAACATCAATTTAGCCGAAGAATTAAATTAGCAAAAGCAATATTAACAACCAAACGAGGTACGTAATATTTACGCAGTTATATTGACATGTATAAGCATATTGGAGTTGTAATAAACACTAGTGATGTCCCAAATTCACGGGCTATGCGCCGGTATCAAGAACTAGGACACATCGATATGAAGTTATGAACCTCCGAAATGACATTGTGAAACTTAGCTCATCCAGTTCAAAATGTCAAGTCCTCCAAGGTCCAGAAAAGGCGCATGTAAGTTGCCCATTTGGAAGATTTGTCCTCTTGCATGTTCAGATTATTCTCTTCAGGTTAGAACTTTGAAGGATCCCTGAGTTTGCACCGTGCGTTCCACAATCTTGAAATGTTGTTTGCTACCTGGCTTCAACTAGAAAGGTATATCCAAAATCAGAAACAATAAAATGATATCCATCTGAACCACTTGAATACTTTCTACACATACAATCTAATGATTATATACACAGGATTCAATCCAATTCTAGCTGTAAGTCCATTATAAAGTCAGGAACTCTTCAAATTCTGGAAAAGCTCTGGGAGATGAGCATTGGTTATCCTAGTTCTCTTGCTGATTTCATGCTTCTTCTTCTTAGGCTTGGACTTGGAAGAAATTCCTTGAATTTGAGCCGCACTCCTCCTCTTTGCAGTGTTTGTAGCAGGCTTCATCCCATTCTTTTGTAGGTCTTTCTCTATATCAATCATATCCCGAGGCAATTCAATGTCCCGAAAAAGATGTTTTAGGTCGTCATCCACCTTCATGGGCACTCTGGGATCATTAGGGTAGGCAATGTCTTCCTGTGAATCAAAGTTTGATAGCAGCCAAATTTGCCCTGTAGCTTTCAAAGCCTAGAAGAAGATAGATATGTAAGGTTCTATTCTAGAAGAAACCAAATTTTTTACTGGTTTTGACTATTGACCTCCGCTGCAAATTTGTCAACCACCAAAACTGCAAGCCATCTGATAAGAGATCTTTTAGATCAACTCCTAAACTAAATCCACTCTTTTCTATACATTTAATTATATCATGCCTGGTAATTGTTTACTCTTTCTTTAATTCTTCAGCCAGCAACAGAACAAATAGTTAACAGTCTGTCTGATACATCAAAGATATTCTTCTTTATCATGTAAAACTCATTCATATATTATTAAAAAAAAAAAGAAAGAAAGAATGCTAAGCTAGAAGGCAGATTTCAGTGTCTTTGTCCTTGAAGAAGGATTCCCACTCCAGACATAATTATGCTTAGTACCAAGCTGAATGGCCCCTGCAAGGATTTTTCAATCCCAACTTTCTGCCTAAGTCAGGACAGAAAGATCACCCCCGCTATAATTGAGGTGGCAAGAAGGTATAACCACATTTACAATAGCACCTTAAACTTTGACTTTAAACCAGTAAGTTTCCATCTTTCTCAGTATCAGCGATGATGCCATACTGTTAACCAAAAGTTAGAAAAAACATAGCCAAAATGATTCTAAAAATCCACTACCCATAAAATTTTAGCTACTTTCAGGTAAAAAGTGAGACTGTGCTCATGTTGCTCCCAAAGTACAATCAGGCTTAATTTAATGGGTTTACTGTGGCAGTTACACATATATCAAAAGAAAAAGAACCAAGCAGAAATCATTACCTGCAAGTCATCCATCACAGTTGGGTATGCATCCTTTAGGTCAATGATAGCAATACCCTCCGGAAACCTGCGTATCAGGTGAAGAAGCTCACTTTTCTCCTTAAGGGTGTGCTTCGACTACAGACCCAAAGAAAAGCCAAAATGTCATAATCCATGAAGTGGCACAACAGAGAGGTTTCTTATCATCCAAAGGATATACGCAGGCATGCACGCATACACTCTCATCCAAATTTACGCTTACACAAACCTACCTTGTAAGAGAATCGCTTCCCATCATAATTTACTTTTGGGTTCTTCCTCAGACTATCAAAAACAGCTTTCTTTGCATTCATGTCAACATAACATGCTTCATTTATTTGCTCTGGTGTTAAAGCCTCTCTAGTCTGTACACAAGCACAACCACAAAATCAAGATACTTTCAGCAATGCCTACTAGGATTATTATCATAATAAAGATATATACATCAACCTATTAAAAAGGTGTCAGTCGGATGAAAAGTTGCCTAATTTTGCATTCTAATCAAAATATGGGAAAATTATAGGCTTCAGTTTTTGTAGTAAACCCACATTACTTTATCAGCATTAACTCAAAATAGAGCTGTAGACTTAAATGCCTCAATGTACTAAAAAATGCAAAACAAGTGATATGAATGGGTACCTCAAACAGCAGATCAATAACACGCTTCATCTGAGCTCCAACTGGGGCTTTCCGTATGTTGTTGATATGTTGAAGCCTCTCTGTGTCATTTGAAAATTTGACAGCTGGGGCTTGAATCTTTCCATTGGCTGAAGAAGGCGCAGCTGCATGAGTAGATTTCTGGGTCGCAGCCTTAGTAGCAGCAATGCTAATGAGGGTTGACTGACACTTCTCTTGCTGCTTCTTAAATCTGTCCAACCTTTCTTGCAACGCCATCTGATCATAACATGTTCGAAGAATACAATTAAAATCGCTTAATCAGCTACACAGCAACAACTAAATTGACTTTCAAGTTAGACAACATCGTTATAAAATTTAGGAAAAATGAGAACCAAAATTCCTTCATTCCTATATTTCCCCAGATGGGAATTAATCGATCAAAGATTATCCAACCCCCATCGAATCCCTATCAAATAGTTGATAATAATCCCATAAAGCAAGGGTATATTAGAGCCGTCTGAAGTCCAGTTAAGGTCGTGCAGCCCTAAGACTTTAGGGAAGCATCGGACTTTACAGAACATGGAAATTCTTGAATGAATCATATTTGGAGGAAACAGAAGAAGGAGGCAAAGTCCTCGAGAACTAAGATCATACCCGTGTTTATTGTAAAAAGAAAAAGGAAAACTCAAAATGTAAATTAAAGAGTTCCGGTGATGATTTAGCAGCATGACGCTAAGTACGAGGCGAAAATGGGGAGAACTGAGGCAGATAGAGGGGCTCACCGTAAAAAGATTCGACGGATTTCCTCCGTTGCCAGCCGCCAATGGCAAACTATAAAGACGACAGGAGACGGAGAGAGAATCTGAAGTTTCGTCACGCAACGCGTTTCATGGGCTAGTTAGCCCACGCCCCACAGTAACTATTATTCGGGCTTGGAGATCAATGGCCCATTTCGCCCCAAAATTCGTCTCATGTACTTTCTTTGGTCAACAAAGTTATTTTTATACAATACATTAATTAATGTCTTCTAATAGAGTGTACGGTTCAGACAAAAATTTTAAAAAATAACACTAAGCTATCCTAACGCACTGTCGCCCAACTGAACTAAACAGTGTGTAGGTTCAGTAAACTCAGTTGCCTAATCTTAAGCCCGAAGGGGCATTTCTTGCTGCGCCTTGCTTCGGAGCCGGTTTGGTGTACTCTGCCCTCTAATTATTCAGAGCATCCAAGCAAGCCTACAAGTCTCTGACGCTCAGGGACAACCTTATGTCTGCACACTCCTCCTACTAGAGCTTGATCTTTGGGGAGGTTTCCGATCCTGCAGTCTCTTCGCTTCTGCTCAAATTCCGTTGAAATGATGGTGGAAAACTCTGGAGCTTGCGGAAAATTGGGGTATCTAATTTTGTGTTTAACCTTCACTATGGTGTATACACAAGCGAATTTGGTATGATTTTTTTTTCTTTCTCTTCTTTGTGCTAAGTGAGTTCGGTTTTTCTCTAGTTGGACGTGAATCTACTTATTCAAGTGAGATGGTGCGTGTCCTTGTTAAATTCGTTGATAAATATTGGAACAGGAAACTCCCTAGTTTGCTAATTAGGTAAGGAGAAAAAGACAGGATCTAGATAGGGGTAAAGTTGTACGTTGACTCATGAAATTTATGTATAAATGTGCTTATTGAAATTTAAACAGAGCTAAGGTCAGCATATGTAAGTTGCTTTTCATTTTTTTTACAATGTAACACTAAAAAGGAAAATGGAAAGTCTAATTAATATATCTGGGTTGAGTGTTCCTATTCTAATATGTGCATTGCTTATACATGTTTTGTTGTCATCAGTGGAACCATGAAACAAGACCAAAACCATCTTTATCTGCAAAGTGGAAAGGGAATATATCATTTAGAACAATGGAAATAGGGAAGTAATTTTGAGACAAAATGATGAACTCCGGAATATCTAATAGTTTTGTTTACAAATTTCAATCAGGGAGATTCTTTAAAATGATATCACCTGTCAGCTGAAAATGGAAAGAACTCAGTTTGAAAAGTCTGAAGCAATCAATTTGCATGTTGTCCAGAACACAGAATCCAACTCTAAGCAAGTATGTGCCCAATTTAAATGAGATATGTTTCTCGTCTTGATATTCTCTTTAGATTTGGCTAAGCTTTTATCACTTGGCACGTTGTTAAATTTCAACAATTTCAGACCATTGAAGAAAGTGAACATCCTGAATGGTTACCTGATGGCTGGAAGGTGGATGTCAAGATTAGAAAAAGTGGTGCACATATGGGAGCTGTGTATAAGGTACTCAATAAACTTTATTATTGCTGTGGAACCTTGGTGATTTTATTCTGACCATCCTCTTTATCTGTTTTTATTTTCTTCTTTGTGAAAGTTTAAGTTGTTTCTAAGCGTAGCAATTATGTAACTGATATGCTGTGGGCACTGTCACTTGCATATTCCCTAGGTTTTTAGCCTTTTCTATTACAACATCATGTGTCTGATTCATGGCACATCTGTAATTTTGTGACTTTGGCATCTACTACTTGTAATTTTATTCTCTCACGTGTCTGACTTATGAACCATGATCAACTTTTGTCATATATTGGTTGGAGTTGATTTTTGGAGCACATCTTGGGACCATACACATTATTTTGTTATAGCTATATTAAGTGGGTAGAAACAATACACTGAAATTAATCTTATTCCATACTCTTTCGTGGTGGCATCTTATTTTCATTTCTTAATCAATCACTTGTCATCCAACTACTAAGCTTATAGCATTTTTTTGTGCATAGAGTATAAAACATTTTTAACCTGCATGTTGTACTTCTTTTCATTTGCCCTCGATTATTTATTTCTTAAGATGAAGGTGGATGTATAAAAAATATTGCTGACTGCTTAACCATGTATTTAGCTCCACTAGCTCTGTATCTTAACACACTTCGAAATTCTTCCTGTTGCAGTGTTATGTTGACCCATCTAGTGGATCCAAATTCTATTCCAAGCCTGAAGTATTGCGGTATCTTGAAACTCTGAAGGGAAACAGCTGCAATTTTAAAAAGAAGAGTTGGTGCACTGTCGTGGATTCTTCAAGTGAAGTTTGTAGATTTTGTCCCTTTTTCCCTCTCTTTTTAGTTGGCTATTTTGAACTTGTTAACATCAAATTGACAGAGTTTCTGTTTCTTGTTGTCATTGACATCTGCTTATCGTGCATAATTTATACAATTCATAATTTGAATTTTGTTTGTGAAGTGAAAATTCTAACTGGCAGTTTGCTGTCAAATGTTTAACCAAGAGGGAGCTATGTTATTCCTATTCATTATGGATAAAAGATCATGGCATGAAATTCAAGTGGAATGTACAACTCTGATGATGAAAAAATAAATAAATAAATAAAGATGAAATAGTGACACTCAAAAGAACATTTTAGAAAAAGAAAATGGCTGCCAGCTTAAGACCGTGCTAAATGTTTGTTTCATTGGTTTCAGTAGATGTACTATTTCTCCGTTTAGATTTCTAGGATAACATGACATTCCCGTCCTAGTTTGTCCTTGTCTGCGAAGTTTCATAAATTCTTATATTTGTTGTCTCTACTTTCTTTAGTGAGCCCTTAATGGCTTTTAATGCATTGTTTAAAATTAAAAAATGGAGTAACTTGTTAATGAAATCAACTTGCTCAAATAAATGGAAAAGAATAGTAAACTTGTGTTTCATTTAGTAGAAAATAATTGGTGTAAATTCATTAAGCACGCTATTTGCAACATTACTCTTAAAATGGAGGGTAATCAGACTGAAGATGACAGGCATATTGCATCTTTTGATTTGTTCATCATATTGATTCCTTCTAGTGCATACTTCTTGAATTGATTTCTGTAAATTCATTTTCCAATATGTAGTTTTGATATTTCAGTTTGTTCTAGGCTGTGGTTGAGAAGTCTACAGTGGAGGATTTACCACTTGGCTGTATAGAAGAAGTGAAGACTATGAAGACTGGCAGTGGCATTCAGAAAACCCTGGTGTGCATTTTAATTTGATGTTCAGTAAGGGTTCATGCTTCCCTTCCCCCAAAAATAATGAGGATGAAACCCAAAACAAAAAGTCCTCTACCATTTACTTAAATTATGGAATTTTTGTCTATTGTTGCATTTTCCTTCTTCTAGTCAAATGTGACTTCTTCCCTGGTCTTTTCCCTTTGGGCGGTGGCTTGTAATTGTATAATGTGCTGGTTTCCTTAATATTTGTTGCTTGTATAAATTCTGCTTGGTACTTCCTTCAGTATTATACATAACCTCAGTGGATATACAGTCCATTCTAAGAAGGATGCATGGCACTGTATTGAATCTGAAGATGTAACTCTATGTTTATACCACTTAGACGACAAGCCCAAGGTGAAGTCTAGTTTACTATAAGAATTGTTTGCTGACCAATATGAGGACCATCTTATTATATATTCTTTTAATTTATTATCCTCTTTAGCATCTAAAATCCAAGAGTCTCAAATCATGTGGGTTATCAGCCTGCAGCAGCATCAACGAAATAAAACAACCATTGTCTTAGCAATCCATGTAAATTTATTTTTGCATGTGGGTAATTAGGCTGAGAATGGTATTATAATTGCTTTGTTTTTGTTCAATCTAGCAATCTGCAGCCAAAAGACAAAGATCAAATCAATCTGCTAGCAGACTACAGCTCTTTGCAGGTGAGAGATCATGAATGATGATTTTTTATTGTCAACTTATTAATTCTACAAGTCAATCCAAACCCAGTGGGATGCAAAATATGCCATTTATCTGAAGCCCTTTACTTTTTATTGCAAACTTCATGCTGCGGGCAAAAAAATATGATAAAGGGAGCTCTGAGTTGCTGGATGCTGACAACACAAAGAAAGAGCAAGATGTGAAGGTGTCTGCTGAAACAATCGTTGCTTCTGTTCCCACAGGTGAAACTGTTGTCAAGATGCATTTCCTAGAAGATTTGACTGCAAACATTCCTGAAATAGAGGAAAAATCTGACCCAGGTAGTTCACCACTCCCAAAAATCGAATACTTTGGAGCTTGGATCGTCAGAAATGTTCTGTGGTTGACCTTGATTTCTGCAGTTGATATGCAGGGGAAGAACTACTTTGTGAATGTGATGGAGAATGCTAATGCAAAGAATCACAACAACCGTAGTGCATCCAAGAACCAAAAACAGTTGATTCTGCCCCACCGCTATTCGAAGCGACTCGCCAGGATAGAACCCAACCTGGCAGCCAACGCTGGGGCATTTGGGCAGGATCTTCAAGTTCTTATGGGAAAGTTGAGGGAAAGTGGAATTGCTCTTGAAGCTGATATGGAAAATAAAAATTCTCAGTGGCTTCATGATGTCCCAGAATTTGAACATGGCCCTAAAGATTCTATGGATACCTCTCACGGAGATTCACTAAACAAATGCACCAACCTGTCTGAAGGCCAAGAAGTTTACAGAGGGCCAGCACGTAGGTTAGCAACAGGAAAAATATATGATAAAAAGCCAGAACTTCAGCATTCTCCTGCTCAGGATTCTAGTTCACCAAGCTTGAATGTAGCAATAAGGACTGTTGCAGATGAATTGCCAACACAGGATAACCCTCATGATAGTCATGGTTTGGCTTCTGAAACTACCGTCCAAAAAGATAACAAATTGCACATGAGTAGCATTGGAAAAAGTGGTGATAAAATTCATGCCAATTTGAACAAATCAAGTAATAAGAAACGGCATCATGTTCCCTCTCGTGCTTCAAAACGACTTGCTGGTTTTGAACCAGAGTTGAAGACCAACTCCATGTATTGTGAAAAAGCTCTTGAATACCGAAATAGAAAGTCTAAAAGTAAAGTTAACATCGTAGCACCACAAAGTAAGGATGGGCCAGCTGCCGAGCTTAGAGATCCTGCTTCTACTAACATGAGGGCACCAATAAATGGGGAGTCATCAAATGAAAGGAGTTCTCCTAAAATCCCTGCCATTACTGGTAAGCAAGAGGAGAAGGTTGGAGATGAAAAAATGAATGCTGAGAAATCAGAGCAGCCATCCTTTGCTTTCCGTTATTCTCGGTCAGACCCATGCTTAGAATTTGTAATTAAAACCCTCACTGGGGTTTTAATAGTTGATGATAAAGTTGATAATGGGCCTACATTGGTTCCTGAAACCGATGCAATTAAAGAAAGTTTATTTGAGAGTGGTAACACAAATCGACGTCTAAGTTTAAAGAAATCCAAGAACAAGAAAGACCTAAGATTGCCTCGCCGGTTGTCAAAGCGGCTTGCTGGCCATGAACCTGAGCTAGTGGCTACTGAAAGAGCTCTTGAGTATTCTGCTAGAAAGCCAAACAAAGAGAAACCAACAGCAAGTGCGACTTTGTCTGATGGGGCTTATCAACATTTTGATGCTGGGGAAGAAAAAGACTATACCCCTGCTGCATCTGAGAGTTCTAAAACAAGAGTACACGCAGAATCATCAAACAAGAGTGAGAAGTCAGAAGAAGCCCAAACCGCTCCTGGGAAGCAACTGCAGGAGCTTGGAGCTGAAAAAATTGGGGATGAGGTGCCCAAGCCTCAGCTTCCATTACAATTTGAGGATTGTTGGTCGGATGATCCATGCCTAGAATTTGCAACCAGGACTCTTACTGGTGCATTGCCAGAGGTTGCTGCTACTGAAAGTTTGACTTTTGTGACTTCTGACACTGATGCCTCTCAAAGTAAGGAATTGCTTGAGACAGTGGTGAAGAGCATCAATATAGAAGATCTTGATAATTTGACAGAAGCCAGGTACATTACTGAGCTGAGTATGGCTTGCCAAACTTCAGACCAACTTGTAGGGCAACCTGAGTTGAGAACCATCTCCACACCTTGTGAAAGTACACCTAAATTTGCAAACAGTCATGAGGCCGGTATAACTAGAAATTTGGAGGAAGGAGAAGCCCTACGTATTGAAGCTGGGAATGTAACAAAACTTGCAAATGAGTCAAGAAATATAAACACGTTAATAGTTGAAATGCCATCAAAGAAAGATGAACAGGTTCTTGGAGGGGAAGCTGTTCCTGCAATGCTATGCCAACCTGAAACTCAAGCAATGAATTATAAGAAATCTGATTCACAGTTTTGTGCTCCATTTATAGATTCTTGGTCTGACCCATGTCTTGAATTTGCATTTAGGACTCTTACTGGTGAATTACCAGTGGACGAAAATTTAGCAATTCCAGGATGTCTCCTGGAACCTTCCCAGTGGAATAATAGATCATTGTTGCCAGATTTTGGATCTCCCAGTTTTTCTCTCAGTGTTATCTCCTCACCCCCTGGTAGTTTGGGAGGAAAGTCCATGACAGGGGAGGAATCACCAATGAGTTCTTCATTCCTACCCTTGCACGGTTATGCTGGGGTTGATTCTCAGAAACCATATTCTCAGGGCAATAATTTTAAGGAACGTATCTATTTTCCTTGAGTTGTGGTAGCTGGCTTCAGGATTACTAGCATTAGTTGCAGACTGTACTTATCTATGAGGTCAAAGTACTTCCTTACAGTATTTTATCCTTTTGTATTTTTAGTGACATGATGTGAATACTTGATTTTCTTGCCTTCTGTTGAGAAGATCTTGGTCTCAGAGAAGCAGCATGTATCATGTATAATAGTGGCACGACTGCTGTAACAATATGTGCATTGTTCCATCATCAAGCTATTGGATCCGTGCTTTAGTTATTCACTAGATTATAGCCCGTGCATTGCACGGACAACAATTGTATTCATAAAATATTTATATTGCATTATCATAACAATAAATATATATATGCGAAAAAAGTTTACAGTATAATGCAATTTATGAAAATAAAAACTTTAATATTATACTTATATTGAATCATATATTCTGGAATACTTCTTTGAATACAACATTTGTGGTTGACTTTGAATTAGTATTCTCTGTCATCTATCTTGACTTTCAATCCTTCTCTAATTCTGACTCTGAATATAACAACATATAATTACTCATGACTAAATGCAAATTTTGGCAAATATAATCCAACTCTTTTGAATCATATAGTATAATGCAATTTATGAAAACAAAAGGTTTAATATTATATTTACATTGAATCATATATTCTGGAATACTTCTTTAAATATAACATTTGTGGTTGATTTTGAATTGCTACTCTCTTTGTCATCTATCAAGATTTTGAGTTCTTCTCTAGTTCTAACTCTAGATACAGCAACATATAATTGTCCATGACAAAATACAGGTTTGGACAAATATAATCCAACCCTTTTGAGTGATTGTCCTTGACTTTTATTAATTGACATTGCATATGACACCATGATAGGAAATTGTCATCTTTATAATTTGAAAGGCCATTTGGATTGGGATGGGCTAAGAACCATTTGAGGTATAAAAACTTTCATTGCAATGTTTGTTCTAGTCAAAACTTCAGCTTTTATAACATGATCAGCCAATTGGGTGATTATCAATCGTGTTCCATTGTAAAGACCAGCTGATTGGTCAATATTTCTCATGAGTATAATTGGAACTCTAACTTTGAGTTTCAAGTTATGATTAGGCAATCCTGAACAATGTATACTATTAAGAAATTCTGGAGTCAACAAATTAACTTGATATGATATGTTTAAACTTGTTTTACATATTGAATCTGAGCTCAAGTACTCTCTCTCCTGATTTTGAATCAAAGATAGAATGTATAAGTTCACACCATCAACAGTACTAAGCCTTAGGGAAAGAATTGTTGAATCCTGTAGGCTTTCTTTGTTATCATGGCCTTTCATCAAATCAGGATACGTTGAATGAACAATGGCTTTAATTGAATCAGAAAAATCTTTAATAAGAAGATCATCAGGAATTTCTATGTTAACTTCTCTGTCATTCGGTTCATGAAGTTTTCCATCCCCAATTTTTAAAATCCATTTAGAAAATTCTGTTAATTGTTCAAGTTCAAAAGGAGAAGATAACTCTAACTGAAGTCGCATATTCTTTGTTAGAGTCAAAACATGACAATAATCCCACAAATAGGAATAGTTCAATGTTGCATCGACAATATCAGAATGATTGCCTCTTGGTATAACAGAAAGAATTTACCGAAAATCACCACCAAAAATGATTGTTTTACCTCCAAAAGGCATAGTATGACTGCTTGGATTATCAAATTGAAGAATATCTCTAAGTGTTTTTATCAAGAGCTTCAAAACAAAATTTATGCACCATTGGAGCTTCATCCCATATTATAAGATCAGTCTTTCGTAATAATTCTGCTTATAGACTTCCTTGTTTTATATTGCATGTTGAGTCTTCATTGCTATCCAATGGAATGGCAAATCTTGAATGAGCTGTGCGTCCACCTGGAATTAAAATAGAAGCTATGCCACTTGAAGCAACAGTCAATACAATCCTACCTTCAAATCTTAAAAAAGTAGTTAAAGCTTTCCATATGTAAGTCTTCCTTGTACTACCATAACCATATACAAAGAAAATGCCACCATTAGCAAATTGAACAGCATTATTTAAAGTGGTGAAAATTTCTTTTTGCTCAAATGTCATTGAATGTAACAATTTTGTTGCTTCAACTTTTAAAGCTTCCCTATCATAATTCAACTCATTAGCTATCAATCGATTAGGGATTTGAGTGAGTTCATTCATATTTGGAATTGGCATTGGAGGAAACTCACGTAAACTACAACCATTACTTCTTAAAATCTTTTCAATGTCAACAAGAGCATAATTCTTCAACTACTCATCTGTAAGAGTTAAATTTGTTTGCATAAAAATTAATTCTTACATAACTAATTAAAAATATAAATGAAATAAATATATCAAAATATATTGTAGTGAACATACAATAAAATTTAGAAAGTTGTTAATACCTTCAATTTTAAGTCTTCTTCTTTCCATGTAGAGAATGTCTTCAGAAAGTAAGGGCCAAGTCTCATTCCAAACATCTTCAGGTTTTGAGAGGCAATTGCAAAATAACATAGTGCAATACAATTTTCGAAGGTATTGACCAGAACCCCAAGAAGAAGCTTCTTTAATTGCAGAAATATTTTCTTTATCATCATTAAGCAATCCCTAAGCATAGCAAGCTTATTTAAATGTATCATAAACAATGCCATTTATTGTGCGTATATCTTGGAAACATGTAGGTCCTTTCACTTTGTTGAGTAGTATATGCAAGTAGTGCAATTCTCGAGCTAATGGCAAAACAAAGTTAATTCTTCCAATGGCATATCCACGCTTTCGTTTCACCCATTTACAAATATCCTCTTTGTAGACATATTCCAAAGGGAAATCCATATAAGATAACTTTCTAGCATCAAGATCTTCCTTATTTTTCTCCATCCATGGAGTAAACATAGTATCTTTGTTTGCTTCCCGATTTACAGCTTCTTTTAATGAACCATCATCAGTAACAATTAAAAGTTGTTCATCAGGAAGATGAAATTTTAGTCTCTCTACTGGAGGTTGCCTATGATGAATTTCATAACTAAATATTCGCCAACATGACTCACAAGCAGATAGGTATCTACAATCATAATAAGACTTGATTTCATTAATGTTTCCAAATGATTCACCTTCTTGTTCAGCTTGATATAAAGAAGTTGTGATGCGGTCATAACCTTTGTTCACATATTTGAAAAGATATTTGATTGAAGTGCCTTAATTACAAGATTCAACATTGATATGTGCTTGGTAACGAATTAACAATTGAGGATTTTATGGAACAATAAAGTGATTGCCTAATAAAATATGATTTTTTTCAATTGTCCTTCCATTATTTTGACATCTATATAGAGTATAGCCATCATCATTAACTAAAGTATAATCAACAAACTTCTTGGGAAAATATTTAGTGCATTTATCGTTCTCCATACAAGGACACTTAGGATTGGCTGGTCCACATAGTCCATGAATCATAAAATTCTTGACCAAATCATATAAAATTAGATCTTCTTTAGGATTAGGAATCTCTGCACAAATTATCTTATCAACATTTTCAACGGTGAGTAATTTATCTTGAGAGGAGAGGAAAATAATTATGTGTGCATGAGGAAGACCCCTCTTCTGAAACTTAATTGTATATAATAATACAAAAAAAGAAAAATTTCATGTTAGTTTAATAATAAAGTGTATTTAAATTAAAATTTGTTAAATATAACTTAAAATTTAAAAAATTATAGAAAAGGAGAAATACTTACAAGCTAAAACTTTTTCAAAGAAAGAACCCTTTGTCAATTCTTGCATCATATACCATAACTTGATTTTAAAAACTCTACAAATCAAGTCACAACAATCAGATGGTTTCAAGCCCAAAGGATCAATGATTCTTCAAATTTCAGGCCAATTTAGATTGCATGTGAATGTTAGAAATATATCCGAATATCCGGTCCATCTACATATGGGCATAGCATCATGGTAATTTTGCATCATATATCTAGGATCACCTATGAAGCTTGATGGAAGATAAATTCTTTTACTTATGGATGCTGCATTAGTTTGGCCATTTAAAAGAGGATTATTGAAACCACTGTACATATCCACTCTAAGATTTTGTTGATGACTTCTTAGAAATCCAAGCTTTTCTGCCTCAATCATAGTATATGCATCAACAATAAACTATTGCAAGAGTCTTCTTGAATACATCAATGTTGAAAATTCATTTAATCGGTCTTGTAACCGAAAAGCAAAGAATTCTCTAATTGATAATCGAGATCTTGTCTTGGCTAAACTTGCAAAAGATTCATGATGTGATATACCATCTTTATATCCATCTTCAACAAAAGGAAAGATTAGTGGATGTTGTAGAGCAAGATAAAGAGGATGAATCTCACTGATATGTTGGACCTTACCACATCTACTTTTAATAATTATATCCCTTTTATCGCAATTAATATCACCAACAATCAAACCTGTAATCTCGCTTGCGATTAGAGTGTTATAGTTACACCCATCAATCTTTCTAGAGTTAATCAATCTTAATCTCACTTCTATTGTTTGATCTTCTTTGTATTTATCTCTTACCATTTGAAATGTTTTAACTAAAGGGTTAACCTGATCAAGCATCTTTGTCAAATCATCGATCAAACTTTGATCAATATTGCTGTTCATTGAATCTGTGCCATTGCAAGAATAAGAAAACCTTAAAGACCATGATATACAAAAAAAATGAAGTAAAAATTGATTGTTTAAATAATATATATAACATATCAAATTTACCTAACAACTGAAAGTCGATTGTTGATTTCATTCTTTGTGTCATATATATAAAGTTGAGCAAATCGTGATGGATTGCCATTTTGAGGGAGTAAATTACCAATTCTATGGTAATTTTGTCCATGAATTCGATAAACATAAGGACCACGACCATTTGCTACATCCTTATCCAATTTACCACCCATAGATGTGAATGAAAAGAGAGAATTGTATGCTCATATGTTTTCCTTAAAATTCTTGCTTCTTGCTGAGTGTTCATCTACGAGTAGATTTTACAATAATTGTGGCAGTGATTTCATGAGAGGCAGTTCAACTTTTCCTTGAGAACAACAAAGAGAGAATTTCGGTTTGTGATATTTTCTTCCTTTTGTTGTGCTTTCTTCATACCACATCAATGCCCCACAAAATTTACATTCATGTACTCTATCACCAATATCAATATAACCTAGAAATATAAAGATGGATAAAGTACTCTTTATTATTTACAAGATAATATGCATAAGATAATGGAGAAAACACAATAGAGAACTACATACCATCATTCATAGTATTTATCTCAGATTCTAGTACAGGCTCAAGAGTTTGATGTGGAATACCTGTCATATCAAAATAATTATTAATAATAGGAGCAATTATTATCATCAGTTAGAAAAGGAATTCAAATTCTTTCTTTAAATTAGTTTACTAACCACCTTGATTCTCTTCGACAATCGAGGTTAGCAATGAATGGTCAGAAGTGCCTTCAATAATATTTGGAGAATTACAAGTTCCTATTGATTGTGCTGTAAGATAGCCATGAGTAAAATCTTCTTCATTTAAATTAGAAGACCTTTGAATAGAGGATGCATCATTCATCATTTCTTGATCAACCTCCAATTCATTAATACTTCTAACTCTTTTGTAGCTCTTACTTTGATCAATGTCACCTGCAATTGATAAATATCAAACGTAAATGCAAAATTATGGTTATAATTCCAACTTTATAAGTAAAATTATTTCATAATCAATTATATAACAAATTCTAACTATTACGTTACCTTCCATATTTACTTCACAAAAAGAATTGACTGTACTCTCCAAATTAATTATTGTATTAGATATATCATATAATGGTTGACATATACTCTTTGAAATATCAACTTCTCCAATGCTTGAAGAAGGAATGAACATGTTTTGGTTTGTAACAATGTTCTCCTTCGTAATCATTGTTCTATCTTCATTCTGAATTGAATCATCTTTATGCATGAAAAAGAAATGAATTGTTAGAATTTTCTATTATATATATATTATTAAAAAAAGGAAATGATAAAAATAACATGAAAGATAACATTTACTAAAAACATGATGACTTCCATTAGTAGAATAATCAGAAGATGAACAAATCTTTATTTGTTAAATTGATTGAGGAGTGTATGGCAAAGATCCTTGAAAAATTAAACAATAGAAAGATGTATAGACCTTTTTTGTAAAAAATAACATTCTCATTAAATATAAAATGTCATACCCAAGTTGGACTTCTGCCTCCCTTTCTTTGGTGACATTCTAATTTTCATACAGTTCAATCTTGCTTCCTTGGAAGCACCATAACTTTCCATTGTTTTGTTACAATCCATATCTATTTTTATCAACAAATATATTAGTAAGGTGCAAAGCAATTGAAGAATTTAATTTCTATATGGAACAATAAAGGATTTTTTAAAAAGGCAATTGAATTAGAACCATGACTTGTAATGAAGTCAAATATAGAATAAAGACTTAAAAAATAAAAAAAGTTATGAATTTTATAGTTTACTCATAGTTATTGTATTTTAACTTATAGAAATATAGATTAGGCAATCGAAATAAATTAAAAGAAAGAATACAAGAAAATATTTAACTTATGGTTCCTATATCTAAGTTTACTCTTATATATTTTTATCTTATAAACTTTATCTATTCTTTTCCTACTTATGTATATATTGAAGCTTGTTAATGCAATTTAAGATATTTTCTATTTAAAGAAACTAAGTTATTAGCTAAGAACCTTTTCTTTACTTATACATAAATTGAAAGAAACAAATAAATCCCTTAAACTAATTGATGAAAGAAGCGTCGAATGAACTATACAATTTTAAAGAATGAAAAATAAATAGAAAAATAGGAAATGATAACTAAAAAATGCTACTAAAACAAGGATTTCATGTAGATTAACAAATGCTAGAAATTAACGGATTAGACTCTTAAATTTTATAATCACCACTAACCTCAATAATAGTACTTCATCCCTAAACTTTCTTTTGACAGAGATGGATATGGATAATAACTTCAGAAAACAATAGAGATACATTAGAAAGAATAATGAACCATCTCAAATGATAGACTTATATACCCTAGATTAGTAAAAAATGATGTGAAAATGAAGTCTTTTAGCTCCTAATACCATAAATTCAATCTTATGAACTAACTCCCAAGAAAAGAGGTCTTCAGATAAAACATCTCAAAACATAAACATGAAAAGAGATAAAAATGCTCTGTTCTCCAGCTTAAGAAGCAATATTCTATTTCAGTCTGTTTCAAACTTCAATCAAGATAATAATAATTATATTATATATAAATCAACATTGACATTAAAGGAAGAAAAAATAGAAAATTTACGTGGAATTCTTACCGATTAACATTATGAAAATCTTAAAAGATGAGAATTGCAAAATCTAGTGCTACACTGCAGTATTTCATCTTCGGACTTTCTTTTTCATAAAGGTAGATATGAAATAATGATTTTAGAAAATGACAAAGATATATTAGAATGAATAATGAATAAAAATTTCTTCATTTTGTATACCAGAAAATACTAAAAATTTATGTGAAAGTGAGAAAAAAAAGATAATAGCAAAAATCCATAAGTTACTAATTAACTCCCAAGGAAAAAGATCTTGAAATAAACCGTCTCAAAACATCATCATGAAACAAAGATAGCAGTGCCCTGTTCTCATCATCAAGAAGCAATCTTCTATTCCATACAGAAAAACTTCAGTTAAGATAAAAGTAGACAAATATATAAATGGGCATTGACATTAAAGGGAGAATAAACAGAAATTTATGTCTGATTCTTACTGATTACTGTTCTAAAAATGTTGAGAGATAAGAATTGCTGTCATTTGCTACTTGACTGCAACAAATGTTGAATACAATAGAAATCTCCTACAAATGAACTTTTGAAAGAACGATATTCAAATTCAATAAAAAAATATGGTTAAGCGAAGAAGAGGTGTGAAAGAAGGAAGAAAACAAAGAAATACCCAAAGCACAACAGAACAGAGAAAAGCAAAACTTGTCGTGTTGTATAATAGAGGAAGTATAGAAATGGAAAGAAAAAATGAAAAGCAAAAGTCACAGTTAGCAAAATTATGTAAACCGAAGAAAAAGACTCTGCTATTGACAGTATTAAATAGAGAATCACACATAAACAATGTCTTATTGGTATTTGACTGTATTTAACAATATGATAAGTCAACCAGGATGCTATAAAATAAATAAGACAAGCAGATAATTCTTATATATAGAAAAAATAATATAAAAAAATACAAATGAGATAACTAAATAATTCTTTTTCAGATATGTACCAACTTTAAAGTACAATGGGAGAATAATGAACAATTTTATATATAATACTATGTTGCTGCCACATCCAATTTTGATTGTAACTCAGTATTATAGAGTTATAGTCTCTTTTTATTAAAATTCTATATTTTAATTTATAATGATTGTTTAATGTTTTAAAATTTTATTTTCTTAATGGTTTTTAACATTAAACTCTCGAACTCTATAATTTGAATTTTGAAAATTGTCATTATATTCTAACAGATACTAGTTTCTGGTTTTCTGTTCATTAGGAAAAAAATTTGAAATTCTAGAAAATGATTTAACTATTTTTTTAGTAATTCTTAATATTCTTAAGTTTAGGAGTTGTTGTTTTTCTTCATTTGTAAGGATTTTCAAATGTTGGATCTTTAATTTATTCACTAATTTTGCATGGGTTACAGTGGCAGTTTTCTAACTTTTTAACATATTCAAGATGAAGTCCTTTTGTGGGAGGCTGGGAGCAATCATTTACTGAAGGCATTAGACGTGCTTTGATATATGTATGTCCAGGCCATATTTGATTTATTTTCTCTGTAGCATAAATGAATTTCTTTAACTTTAAGAAGATAAGACTTATATTAATTAATTAAGTTTAAAAGCATTAGAAGCCTTCTGTTTCTGAAAACTAAAGAGTGAACTGATTTTAAGAAGAAAAAAAAGCAAGGGGCAGATACCACGCATGTGCTTAAGGATGCACTTTTGGTTTTATTATTGTTATTCATTTAGAATGTTGGATAAATAATGCAAATTAAAGATGCAGTTTTGGTTCTGCTATTCTCCTTTATTAGTATTTTTAATGAAATTACTTAAATAGGATAACAGGGATTTATTCAATTTTTTTCCAAGGAAGGCTTTTCCAAAAAATACTCATCCTCCATATCATAAATTGCTTGTCCAATCTATAGTTCAACTAAGAATAAGAAATATACATTGCATTGCATGAATCCACGATTATTGTTACAGTCAAGATTTAGTTAGTTAAAAGACAGCACAATATTCTAACATTCATTAAAAGCAGAGGAACATCTGAAACCCTGTCACGAGTACATCATCCAATATATGTTCTAAAATAATAGAAATAAAAACTTGCAATCCAAATAGTGGAGATACAATTTGTGTCATTCTATCTTCTCACGCTTAACTTGCACCTTCAACTTGCTTGTGAAATGCTGAGGAGAAATTAGAGATGAAAGTGGAAAGTCATCAAGGTCTACTTCTGTAATATTTCTCTTGCATGGGGTGATGATACTTGAAGTGGCCAATTCCATTTCATTCTCAGATGACACAGAATAAGTCCTATTCATTTGCAATATAAAATGAAAAATAAAAATCACTAAGAATTATCTTTTCTTTGAAATAAACTAACTATTTTAGGAAAAATAGATCTCTTAAAAAATTATGCACAAAAGCAAATCATACATCTAAATCCATAGTCCGGTTGTTTCCCTCAGTAGTTTCATCAAGAAGAGCAACATTCTCATCCTGAAAAATATATGAAATCATTTCAATAAATATAATTGTATCATATACATGAAAGTAAAGACATTAATTAACTTAAACCTTATAGCAATAAGTTATGTACTTAAAATATGCCTTGTTGTTGCCATATAACTTAATAAAATTTGATATAATCTCTTTATCATCAGTCAATTTGACAACAGTGTAACTCTGCCATATCTTCTTGATATTATTTTGTGCAATATCCACTTTGAACAAAAAGGTTTTTTGAAGAAATGCTTCTTTTATCTCAAATGGATAGTTAAATGAATCACCTTCCTAAAAGAAGAATGCATTTGTTATCAATCAATACAGGAGGAGATGTAAAATTTTGCATAATCATTTATATCCAATTTTACCTTCATTAGTCTATTCCTTATATCTAAAGCAGTAACCTTACAGATTGTGGCTGCGTCTGGTTCAAAGACAATAAAAGAAACTTTTGCTCCTAAGTCTTTCACTAACATTTGAATTCGAAACCTATAAAAAAAGGAAGAATATTAAAATTTATCACTATGGTGAGTTTAAAATCAAAGTATGGATAAAATGCATATTTTCTTAAAAAAAATGAGTAACATGTATATTGTGCAAATATATTTGATAAAAAAATGAAGTTTGGAAAAGAAATTTTACTTTGGAATTATCAGTGATGGGGGACAACCACAATTGTAACAGTTTGTCTTGCCATCATCTACATTAATCTTCTTCTTGCATGAAATGCAAGCCTCATAAAACCATGGCTGATCAGTTTGCATCATTTGAATTATTCCTAATGTAATAAACTTACCAGCCTATAAGTAAATAAATAAGTTGCAAACACAACAGTTAATAATATAACCAATACACATATAAAAATCTTATAGCATATAGTGAAATAGAATTGAAACTTATGAAATATTACTTCAGTTGAGGCAGTAATTTCAGGAATAGTCTTCCTAGGAGTTATGTAGAGAACGTCTTCACGAAGATTATATGAAGAATATGTTGACCCTTGTGTATATCTTTGAGAAAGAGAATCATTAGACATATTGATCCTAACAAAATTAAAAAAATCAAGTTTAAGAAACAAACAGTCAATATAATTAAATAGAAATGGAATACAAAATAATCAAAGACAATAAATAAAAAACATTACACTTTTTTTAACTCTTCAGTTTCAGGAATTTCAGGATTGAATATTATCTTGGAGGCTTGTAATGAGTTTGTAATAGTCAGAGAAGCTAGATGTGCATAAGAAAATAATAAACATTAAATGTCACAACTTAACAGGATATGCATAAAATAATTATAGGAAAAAAAATGAAAATACAATTACATTGTATAAAATCTAAATTTAAATTACCTCCAAAAGGTTTGATACGACATAATTGGAACACCATGACATTGAAAGACTGTTTATTATCCTTTTCATTGATGTAATTTGAAAGGTACTCAGCATAAGAACCCCACAGCATAATTTTAATTGATTACCTCTGAAAAAATAAGATCCTAAAAGATAGTCAAAACAAAGAACTACTAATAAAATAAGAAATAACATTCAAATGATAAAAAGTTAAACTCACTTTTTATCCATGAGAACAACTTCAATTCGCTTACTTGTGACACCATTCTTGGTGTATTCATTAAGATCACTCACATAATTGATCTCACCAATAACATCTTAAAAAAATAGAAGAAACTAAATGATTAAGGAGCTTATTTACTATAACATTGTGCTGAAGGAAAATGAAATAAAGTATAAAAGTACTTACCAACTAAACACTCTTTAGGACACTTATGAGAAAGGATGTCTTCAAATTCAACAAATTCAAAACCATGATGAGAAATGGATACCTCTCTTTGCTGGATAATAGAAGATTTATTGAAGATAATTCGATTTGCATGATTGGTGCATCTATAGTCACCAGTGTTTTCTTCAACATGGAAATGCTGCACTAAATAACTTTTCCCTTCACTAATATATCTTTGAATTTGTTTACAAGAAATTTTTTAATAGTTCCACGAATATAGTGACCCTGGAATGTTAAAATCCAAAATTAACATTCTATTTTTTACTGTTTAAAATATATTATCCTACTACTCTCCATAAACTTTGATATAAGATTATATAAAATACCTTGTCATCCACAAATATAACTTCAATACTATTAATATCATTTTCATTGCCATTTTTCAGGTAACACCAAACACGTACAATAAGACAAAGAATTTTTCATGTTTCTTTAGTATCATTGACAGCAGATATGGAATCAATTCGTGCAGCCATTAAAAGCAAAATTCAATAGAATATGAAATTAAAGATGTCATAAGGAAAAAAGAAAACATAAGAATTAAAACACAAGAGCTTGAGTGATTGTTGTACAGTATTATAAGGTAAATATTTGAAAAAGTAAAAACACAAGAGCTTAAGTTTCTTTATGCTATAAAACCAAACTAAGGTTAGGAAAGCAGGGCCTTAGGCACACTCAAGAACAAAAGACACCAGAAAACAGGGCTTTAAGCATGATAAGTTAGGAAATAGAAACATATTTTATAAGAAAAGATCAACAAAGATACTTAAAGGCAAAAGACCAATAAAGTCCTATGAAAAGTATAATTCTAAAATGACACAGATTAAATGATTTAAGTTCTGTAATATCCAATTATTTTAACAAATGAAGCTTTGAATTCTTTAGATAGAAACTAAAGAAATGGTAGGATGCATAAACAAAATGCCTTGGACAATAAAAGATAATATATAAGGATTACCAAAAGAAAAAAAATATAAACAACACATATCAAGATGCAAGAAAAGAGATAGTAGAAATCAAACTAACAGTAAGTTTATAATAAGTCAAAAACCTAAATAGTGGAAACCAAAGAAATAGCAAAAACCAATAAGAAAAATGCACAAAAATAAGTCAAAAACACATATCAAGATGCATAAAATGATATTATATAATATATACATATTACTAAAATAAAAAATAAGTATCAAGAACATACATCAAGATGCACAAAAAGATTTCAATTAGTTTACTCACCTTTAAAACGAAACACAATAGAGAAAACAGGGCTTTAGGTATAATGAGTTAGAAAATATAAACATATTTTGTAGGAAATACACCAGAACATAATTTTTTTTAAAAATACCTGAGAGAAAAAGAGATAATAGACCCCAAAAATCCTAAAATAAAATTTATAATACAAATATCTAAGAAAGAAGAATATAAGTTATGAACATTCTAATAGAAAAAAAAGAAGAAGAAAACAAAAAGATATAAGAAACTAAACTAATGCTAACCTTAAAATAAGTAAGGCTTCAGAATACACTAAGAACAGAACACACTAGAAAGTAAGGTTTCTTCTAATAATAACTTAAAGCTCGCAGTGAATAGGAAAAAAAACTAACAAGTATAATAACTCAGAAAACAGGCATAATAACTTAAAAAACATTCTAACAGGAAAAAAAATGATCACAAACACTTTGAAAACGTTCATATCCCCCAACCAAATCTACACAAATACTAACCTGAAAGGTGTGTTGGATCTGGGTCAAGCTTAAATAGAAGAACCTTCAAAAACTAAGGTGTATAACTAATAGATATATATTATAAAATTGGAGAAATTCTAGGATACATAAACCAAACATATTTTGTAGAATGAAACACAACAGAGAAAACATGGCTTTAGGCACAATAAGTTAGGAAATAGAAACATATTTTATAGGAAAAAACTAACAAAGATACTTGAAGGCAAAAGACCAACAAAGTCTTATGAAAAGTATAATTCTAAAATGACACAGATTAAATGATCTAAGTTCTGTACTATCCAATTATTTTAACAAATAAAGCCTTGAATTCTTTAGATAGAAAATAAGGAAGTGGTAGGATGCATAAATGAAATGCCTTAGAAAATAAAAGATAATATAGAAGGATTACCAAAAGAAAAGAAATATGAACAACACATATCAAGATCAAGAAAAGAGATAGTAGAAACCAAACTAACAGTGAGTTTATAATAAGTTAAAAACTCAAATAATGGAAACCAGAGAGATAGCAAAAACCAATAAGAAAGATGCATAAAAATAAGTCAAAAACACATATTGATACGTAAAATATTTACATATTTATTTTCCCTTGTATGATGCATTTTTGGATGTTATCTTTTTAAATTAAATAAATTTAGTTGCATTTGGTGAATGGATCTTGAATTTGAAATGAAATCAAATATTTTAAATAATGCTGTAATCTGACACTGTTTCAGGTTTTAGGCCATATCTGGAGTTCTGGATGTCCGATTGGGCTGTTCTTTATATGGATGGAAAGCTAAGAAGAAGCCCTAAAACTTTCATGTTTAAAGAAAAGCCCAGTTCGGGATCTAAGGATCTCAAATTCTGCTTGGAAGATAAAACAGTGGTTCTGGCGGAATCTGACCTTTGACTACCAATCTGATCATAACTTGAGCTAGAAATTTCAAAGTTAGGAGCTCCTGCCGCCATTTGAAAGCTTAGATCCACGGCTACAACTTTGATGAATACTAAAATGCGTGAATCCACCGATTTAAGTGTCAAAAGTTAGCAAAAACGCTGAAATATGGTTGCTCCGAGGTCAAAGATTATGGCTAGTAGTCAAGATTAGTGGCTTGGCAAGTTGAAATTCTTGCACCCATTCATCTATAAATAGCAAGGGGATCAGCTGAGAAAAGGCATCTTGGAGAGAGCATTTGAAGCATTGAATCATTCATTCATGCACCTTAGATAGTAGTTTAGTTCATGCAATTTTTAGTTCTTGTATGCCTCCTACAAGGATGGTTCTACCTCCTAATGGATGGATAATTATTTTCATTTTCATGCATTTGTAATTGTATCCTTATGTTCTCCTCCTACAAGGACGGTTCTACCTCCTAATGGATGGATAGCTTTTCTATTTTCATGCATTTGTAATTATATTTTATGAATGTGATGTTGTTTTTATTTTATTTTATGTTTGTTTTTAATTTCATTATGTTCTAATTTTTTATCTTCCTAGGGTGATGGCGTAACTTGATAATAACGGATTGAATTCTAGTCTATTGAAACTAATTTTGATTTTATTTCCTAGATTGAGTTTTAATTATTGCTCTTAATGCTTTCGATTGATTAGCTACCTTTTGAATGAACTCAATATGCATGTTGAGACCGGAAGGAGATACATGTGTGTGGATCCTATAATTAAAACCGTAAATTGCATATGAAATAGGAATATATTCATATGGTTTATGTAGTCTTAATGAGTTCCATAAATCCTAATGCATGATTAGTTGTTGCAGTTCTCATAGGAATATAGTGAATTCCAATTAATTATAGAATTACTTGACCTTGGAAGAGGCTAGTAATTAATTTAGGGAAACTCGACTATCAATTAAGGGAGTTAAAATTGGATTAGTGTAGATAGATGATTCAATCCGAAATTGTCAAGTGAAGTCTGATCCCTAGGTCTTTTATTCATCTTCATCCTTACTCGAATTGCATTCATATTTATTTTAAGTATTTTCTGCATCAATCTTATTTACTCGCTTTATTTTCCAACTTATCGATTTGCCAAATAGTGTTAGGATTATGAATTTTGGTACTTAGTGAAACAATCCTCGTGGGAACGATACTTTCTCATCACTTTATTACTTGTTTACGATAGTGTGCACTTGCGCTAATTGATAACCATTTCACACGTAACAAGTTTTTGGCGCCGTTGCCGGGGATTGTTATCATTAATATCAATACCAAGTAATCTTAATCCTAATTTGGTTTTTATTTTACATTTTCTTCTTTCTTTGGTGTTTCTTTTCTCTTTTCAGGTTTGTTCTAGTGTATGACCAAATCAAAAGTTGCTGAGCCACTGCTATTTGATTTTGAGATCGAGAGAACTTGTCGAAGGAATCAAAAGATACAGAAGCAGTCAATTGTAGATCAAGGTGAAGCAATGGCAGATATGAGAGAAGAACAAGACACCAAAGCACTCCGTGACTATGCCACACCAACAGTCATGGATACCATTTCTGGAATTAGGAGACCACCTGTACCAGCCAACAACTTTGAGATCAAGCCAGCCATAATTCAAATGATGCAAGCAAACCAGTTTGGAGGTTCTCCAATAGAAGATCCAAATGCACATATAGCCAGCTTTCTGGAAATCTGTGATACATTCAAGCATAATGGCGTTTCTGATGATGCCATAAGGTTGCGACTCTTCCCTTTCTCACTTAGGGATAAGGCTAAAAGCTGGTTACACTCTTTACCAGTGGGGAGCATCACTACATGGAACATATTGGCACAAAAATTCCTAGCAAAATTCTTTCCTCCAGCTAAAACTGCAAAAATGAGGAATGAAATTGCTTCATTCACCCAACATGACATGGAAAGCCTTTATGAAGCATGGGAAAGATACAAGGAGCTGTTAAGAAGATGTCCTCATCATGGGCTACCAGATTGGCTACAGTTGCAGACTTTCTATAATGGATTGTCTAATGCTACCAGAACACTTGTAGATGCTGCAGCTGGTGGATCATTAATGGGAAAAAGCATCGAAGCTGCTATGGAGCTGTTGGAAGAAATGGCAGCAAATGCTTACCAATGGCCTTCTGAACGCAGCACTTCAAAGAAAGCACTTGGAGTCCATGAGCTAGACATTCTAACCACTTTGTCTTCTCAAGTTACCTCTTTATCCAAGCAAGTGAGTTCATTAACAGCTCAAACAAATGCAATTAGAACTCCTGCAGATGCTTGTGATTTATGTGGAGGCCCTCACATGAGCACACAATGCCAAGAAGGAAATCCATTCATTCCTTCTCAACTTGAACAAGCCAACTATGTGGGGAATCATGATCCCTTCTCAAACATATACAATCCAGGATGGAGAAACCACCCTAATCTAGGGTGGAGGAGTAATCAGAATGTGTTCAAACCTCAAGGGAATTATCAACAGCAAATTCAGCAATCACCACCACAACCAAAGGCGAATTTAGAAGAAGCGTTGGCTCAACTGACCATGAATACTTCTCAATTCATGGCCAGAACAGAAGCTACACTCAAGAATCATGAAACAATCATGCAAACTCAAGCAACCTCAATCAAAAATCTGGAGGTGCAAATGGGCCAAATTGCAAGTATGCTGAATTCCAGACAACCAGGCACTTTACCCAGTGACACTGAGAGAAATCCTAGAGAGCAAGTAATGGCTGTTTCATTAAGGAGTGGGAAGCAGTTGAATGAGCCAGAATCAAGGAAGAAAAATGAAGAAGCTCAGAAAAAAGATGAGGTAATTCCAGGAAGAATGACTTTTCCAGATAATCCTCCACCATATGTTCCACCAATTCCATTTCCTCAAAGATTGGTGAAAGCTAAGCTAGAAGAATTTCTGGAGGTGTTTAAAAAGTTGCATATCAACATCCCATTTGCTGAAGCTTTAGCCCAAATGCCCAGTTATATGAAGTTTATGAAGGAGATTTTATCAAAGAAACGCAAACTGGAAGATTTTGAAACTGTAGCCTTAACTGAAGAGTGCAGTGCAATTCTCCAAAAGAAACTACCGCCAAAGCTTAAAGATCCTGGGAGTTTCTGCATACCCTGTACCATTGGAGAGTGTGAATTTGAAAAAGCCTTATGTGACCTTGGTGCAAGTGTGAATTTGATGCCATTATCCGTCTACAAGAAGTTGGGATTGGGAGAAGTAAAACCAACTACCGTGTCACTGCAGCTAGCAGATCGTTCAATAAAGCATCCACGTGGAATCCTTGAGGATGTGCTAGTAAAAGTTGATAAATTCATCTTCCCAGTGGATTTCATAGTGCTTGACATGGAAGAAGACCAAGAAATTCCTATTATTCTTGGGAGACCATTTCTTGCAACTGGACGAGCTCTAATTGATGTGCAGAAGGGAAAGCTAACTTTACAGGTTCAAAATGATCAAGTATCTTTCAATATTTTTAAAGCTTTTCCATATGAAGATAATATCTGTTATAGAGTAGACACATTGACCAATTGCATGAAAGATGTAATGCATAAAACCTGCATAGAAGAGCCATTAGTGGTAGGAATGGTTGATGCATCAAAGTCTACTGATTCTAAAATCCTGAAGCAGATTAATTGCCTTGAGGTAAACCACAGGCAAAGATTGAAAGAATACAATGACAGTGCATTCAAGACCATCAAAACTGTCATCACGCTCGAGGAGCCAGCTGGTAAGTATAAAAGAAAAAGAAAAAGAAAAAGAAAAAGGAAAAAGAAAAAGAGAATAAAGCAATAGGTTAGGACTTTGTCTAGCTAAAGACGTTAAAGAAGGGCGGCTGCTTGGGAGGCAACCCAAGATTTCTTTCTCTTCTCATTTCTGTTCTTATTTAAGCACACATCGTACAGCATTTTTCACTCACAATTTCAGCTTTCATCATTTTCATCATGGAGGAATGCCTTGTAAAGCTTAAGAGCAGATTCCCTACTCTTCCCAAAGATGTGCTCAGGAAAATTTACAACTGTCGACTTGAAAGAATGAGGGCATTTAAGCGTTTGGGTCTTCCCGAGGACATACGTTGGATTATTGAAGCTAAGGTACGTTTAGCAGGTGAGTTTCATGAATCATTTGTTAAACGTATGCCAGGTATGGGAAGAAGTTCTTACTCTAAAAAGAGAAGAGCTAAAAGAATGAGAGTCTGTCATAAGTGTGCAAGGTGGAACTGTAATAGGCTCTGTAGGAGTAAAGGAATGATTTCAGTAAATCGAGAGGACAAAATCCGATTCATAAAGGATGGACTGAGTAAAGAGTCATTGGATAATATTATTCAGACTCTTGAGACGCATCCTAGCGGAGATGTTCATGTTGTTCTTCTTGATTTAATGAACTTATTCCATACAGAAAAGGAGCGCTACAGTCTTGGGGATCTGACTGTAAAAGACCCTGTTTGCCAGTTTATAAGAAAATTGGATGGGAAGCAAATCCTCGGCTCATAGAAGCCGTTTAAGCCGTTACTGAACGAAAAATCAGAGGAAGATGTGAGCCACAATCACAACTACTGTACATATTTGTCTACTTTACTTTTCCTTTATCTTTTTATCTTTACAGCTGCTTTTTGACTTTATGTACATTTCTCTTCTTTTTAAGTTTACCTTTTCAGCAACTTTTTGACTTTCCTTACATTCCGTATTCTACTTTATTCACGCCATTATTACACTTGTCAGTTTTGCACAGCACTTTTCTGATATTGTCTGATTTGCGTGATTTCCTTGTTTCTGCTTTGTATTATAAAGATGCATTTCAGCAGTCACACTTTGCAAAATGTCTAAAGGTAAGAGTAAAGAAGAGGAAAAGGTTGAGAAACCATCAAAATGTAGATTTAAATCTATCTGTGTTTTTGGTGAATCTTTTGCTGGAAAGAATGTAGAATTTCTTGTAGCAGCAACTGAACTTGGTCATGCATTAGCTGCTAGAAAGATTGCCTGTGTGTATGGAGGAGGGCTTCATAGCTTAAAAGGAAGTGCAGCAATTTCTGCCAACACTGGAGGAAGCAAAATACTGAGTATCCTTGTGAATGGTTTAGATGATAAGAAAAACGCCATCGGTAAAACAGTAAAGGTTTCAAACTTGCCTCAACGTATGGGATGCATGCTTTACACTGCTCAAGCCTTTATTGCTTTACCTGGTGGTTTAGAAGCATTAGATGGAATTTCTAGCATTGCATATTGGATTAACTTGAACTTTCATCAGAAGCCAGTAGGTTTATTGAATGTTAATGGTTTTTATGATAGTTTGCTGTCTTTTTTAGATCAAGCT
The DNA here is from genome assembly GCA_020226215.1 of Sindora glabra. Taxonomy (NCBI): domain Eukaryota; kingdom Viridiplantae; phylum Streptophyta; class Magnoliopsida; order Fabales; family Fabaceae; genus Sindora; species Sindora glabra. Next base: position 2,457,494 of record CM035236.1, read on the forward strand.
ATGGAACAGGGATTCATACCCCAAGCGACTCGCCATGCAATAATGTCTGCCTCAACTGCTGATCAGCTGATTGACCAACTACAAAGCTATACACATCAACCAGATCCATTAGTAAAAAAGATAGATTGGCAATCTCTAACCAACAGTCAGACGCATGAGCCAGACACCACTCTCCGGTTGTAACTTTCTTTACTCTTATGGTTTTACTCCCAAAATTTCTGTTATATGTGTGTTGCTTATGCATTTCCTTTTAATAAACCCTTTTTGCTAACCTACTGAAAACATTGGGGACAATGTCTACATTAAGTGTGGGGGGAATAAAAAAAAAAAAATTTTTTTTTTACTTTGTAGGATATTTTGGCAGTAGAACCATGAGATTCATTATAAAAAAAAGGGGGGATGGCCGAGTAAAGAGCTTTTTACTCTTGATACGCATCCTAAAAAAAAAAAAAATTTTAAAAAAAATATATATATATTTTCCTGCTTATTAGGTTCTTTTCAATAATTTTTAAAGATGTTATAGCATGATTGAACAACTTTCTTACTTCTTAGAATTGATAGGTTTTGTAATGAATTTTGAGTTGGATTGAGTTGGAAACCTCTAACCGTGAGATTTTGAGCCTATTTGTTGAATTAATATTATATTTCTTGCGTGTGATGTTCACCTGTTAAGTTGTCACTCTAGAACTTGCATGAAATCTGGTTGAGATTACAATTTACATGCATACTCAGATATGATAAAGGCATTTTTTTTTTCCTCAGTTTGAACTAAATAGCCAACCCTGCAGTTTTACCATTGATAAACCCCTTTGAGCCTGATTAACTGTTTCTTTGCTTTAACCTATTAATATGTCATTTAATGAAATATCAATTGTCTTTACTTAACCCTAGGGATTAGTAGAGCATTTGAATTTTTGAAAAATGGGTTTTTGACAAAGTGTGGGGGAATATGTATTATTAACTTCAAAGTTGCGAGGGTTTTTATTCAAAAAAAAAAGAGAAAAAAGAAAAAAAAAAGAAAAAAGAAAAAAAAAGAAAAACTAAATAAAAATAAAAATAAAAATAAAAATAAAAAAAAAGAAAAAGAGAGAAATTGATGAGAATCGTGGGCTGCTATGTTAAGATAAAATTATTTAGAGATTACCCATGTTGTAATTGCTCTATTAATTTCTCTCCTTACTTCAGCCTTTCATATCCCTGTTTTATCTTTCCTTTACCTTGGCCTCATTACAACCCTTAATAAGACCTTTTGATTTGAAGTGTGCATGTAAATCAGGTAGTGGAGATTGAGAATTTATGCAAGCCTATGGTAGTGCAATCTTTAATAGGATGAATTTGAGTGAAACACTTGCCAATAAACATTTGAGAGAGGAAGAGTTCCAGTGATTATATCAATCTGATTCAATCCTTCTCAAATGAAGTTGCAATTTATTTTTGATTTTATATGTCAAGATTTGTTGATTCATGAATGCTATGATATCTTTGTACTTTAATTATCTTTCTTATGTTTTTCTAACTATCTCATGGGTAGATTAGTACTAACATTAGCATTAGTATTAGTTTTCTTTTATTTTGTGTTTGTCCGAGGACGTCCAAAAGCTAAGTGTGGGGGAATTTGATACGTAAAATATTTACATATTTATTTTCCCTTGTATGATGCATTTTTGGATGTTATCTTTTTAAATTAAATAAATTTAGTTGCATTTGGTGAATGGATCTTGAATTTGAAATGAAATCAAATATTTTAAATAATGCTGTAATCTGACACTGTTTCAGGTTTTAGGCCATATCTGGAGTTCTGGATGTCCGATTGGGCTGTTCTTTATATGGATGGAAAGCTAAGAAGAAGCCCTAAAACTTTCATGTTTAAAGAAAAGCCCAGTTCGGGATCTAAGGATCTCAAATTCTGCTTGGAAGATAAAACAGTGGTTCTGGCGGAATCTGACCTTTGACTATCAATCTGATCATAACTTGAGCTAGAAATTTCAAAGTTAGGAGCTCCTGCCGCCATTTGAAAGCTTAGATCCACGGCTACAACTTTGATGAATACTAAAATGCGTGAATCCACCGATTTAAGTGTCAAAAGTTAGCAAAAACGCTGAAATATGGTTGCTCCGAGGTCAAAGATTATGGCTAGTAGTCAAGATTAGTGGCTTGGCAAGTTGAAATTCTTGCACCCATTCATCTATAAATAGCAAGGGGATCAGCTGAGAAAAGGCATCTTGGAGAGAGCATTTGAAGCATTGAATCATTCATTCATGCACCTTAGATAGTAGTTTAGTTCATGCAATTTTTAGTTCTTGTATGCCTCCTACAAGGATGGTTCTACCTCCTAATGGATGGATAATTATTTTCATTTTCATGCATTTGTAATTGTATCCTTATGTTCTCCTCCTACAAGGACGGTTCTACCTCCTAATGGATGGATAGCTTTTCTATTTTCATGCATTTGTAATTATATTTTATGAATGTGATGTTGTTTTTATTTTATTTTATGTTTGTTTTTAATTTCATTATGTTCTAATTTTTTATCTTCCTAGGGTGATGGCGTAACTTGATAATAACGGATTGAATTCTAGTCTATTGAAACTAATTTTGATTTTATTTCCTAGATTGAGTTTTAATTATTGCTCTTAATGCTTTCGATTGATTAGCTACCTTTTGAATGAACTCAATATGCATGTTGAGACCGGAAGGAGATACATGTGTGTGGATCCTATAATTAAAACCGTAAATTGCATATGAAATAGGAATATATTCATATGGTTTATGTAGTCTTAATGAGTTCCATAAATCCTAATGCATGATTAGTTGTTGCAGTTCTCATAGGAATATAGTGAATTCCAATTAATTATAGAATTACTTGACCTTGGAAGAGGCTAGTAATTAATTTAGGGAAACTCGACTATCAATTAAGGGAGTTAAAATTGGATTAGTGTAGATAGATGATTCAATCCGAAATTGTCAAGTGAAGTCTGATCCCTAGGTCTTTTATTCATCTTCATCCTTACTCGAATTGCATTCATATTTATTTTAAGTATTTTCTGCATCAATCTTATTTACTCGCTTTATTTTCCAACTTATCGATTTGCCAAATAGTGTTAGGATTATGAATTTTGGTACTTAGTGAAACAATCCTCGTGGGAACGATACTTTCTCATCACTTTATTACTTGTTTACGATAGTGTGCACTTGCGCTAATTGATAACCATTTCACACGTAACACATATCAAGATGTATAAAATAATATTATATAATATATACAGATTAGCAAAAACCTATGAAAAGTATAATTCTAAAATGACACAGATTAAATGATTTAAGTTTTGTAATATCCAATTATTTTAACAAATGAAACCTTGAATTCTTTAGATAGAAACTGAAGAAGTGGTAGGATGCATAAACGAAATGCCTTGGACAATAAAAGATAATACATAAGGATTACCAAAAGAAAAAAAATTATAAACAACACATATCAAGATGCAAGAAAAAGGACAGTAGAAACCAAACTAATAGTGAGTTTATAATAAGTCAAAAACCGAATAGTGGAAACTAAAGAAATAGAAAAAACCAATAAGAAAGATGCACAAAAATAAGTCAAAACCACGAATCAAGATGCATAAAATAATATTATATAATATATAAAGATTACCAAAATAAAAAAATAAGTATCAAGAACATACATCAAGATGCACAAAAAGATTTCAATTAGTTTACTCACCTCTAGAATGAAACATAGCAGAGAATGCAAATATCTAAGAAAGAAGAATATAAGTTATGAACATTCTAATAGAAAAAAAAAAGAAAACAAAGAGATACAAGAAACTAAACTAAGGCTAACCTTAAGATAAGTAGGGCTTCAAGCACACTCAAAAACAGAATACACCAAGAACAGAATATACTAAAAAGTAAGGTTTCTTCTGATAATAACTTAAAGCTTGCAATGAATAGGAAAAAAAATAATAGGTACAATAACTCAAAAAATAGGCATAATAACTTAAAAAAATTCTAACAGGAAAAAAAATAAAAACAAAATAATCACAAACACTTTGGAAACATTGATACCCCCAACCAAATCTACACTAATACTAACTTGAAAGGTGTGTTGGATCTGGGTCAAGCTTAAATAGAAGAACCTTCAAAAACTAAGGTGTATAAGTAACAGATATATATTATAAAATTGGAGAAATTCTAGGATGCATAAACTAAACTTATTTTGTAGAACAAAACACAACAAAGAAAACAGGGCTATGAAAAGTATAATTCTAAAATGACATAGATTAAATGATTTAAGTTCTGTACTATCCAATTATTTTAAAAAATGAAGCCTTGAATTCTTTAGATAGAAACTGAAGAAGTGGTAGGATGCATAAACGAAATATCTTGGACAATAAAAGATAATATATAAGGATTACCAAAAGAAAAAAAAGTATGAACAACACATATCAAGATGCAAGAAAAGAGATAGTAGAAACCAAACTAACAGTGAGTTTATAATAAGTCAAAAACCTAAATAATGGAAACCAAAGAAATAGCAAAAACCAATACGAAAGATGCACAAAAATAAATCAAAACCATGAATCAAGATGCATAAAATAATATTATATAATATATATAGATTACCAAAATAAAAAAATAAGTATCAAGAACATACATTAAGATGCACAAAAAGATTTCAATTAGTTTACTCACCTCTAGAATGAAATACAACAAAGAAAACAGGGCTTCAAGCATAATGAGTTAGGAAATATAAACATATTTTGTAGGAAATACACCAGAACATGATTTTTTTAAAAGTACCTGAGAGAAAAAGAGATAATAGACCCAAAAAATCCTAAAATAAAAATTAGAATACAAATATCTAAGAAAGAAGAATATAAGTTATGAACATTCTAATAAAAAAAAGAAAATAAAGAGATACAAGAAACTAAAGGCACACTCAAAAATAGAATACACCAAGAATAGAATGCATCAAAAAGTAAGCTCTATAAGTAATAGATATATGCTATAAAATTGAAGAAATTGTAGGATGCATAAACCAAACATATTTTGTAGAACAAAACACAGTAAAGAAAACAGGGCTTTAGGCACAATAAGTTATGAAATATAAACATATTTTATAAGAAATACACCAGAACACAATTTTTTTAAAAATACCTGAGAGAAAAAAAGATAATAGACCTCAAATAGAAGAACCTTCAAAAACTAAGGTCTATAAGTAACAGATATATGCCATAAAATCGAAGAAATTGTAGGATGCCTAAACCAAAATGTGAAGAGAAATAAAAAGAGATACTTGAAGGAAAAAGACTAACAAAATCCTATGAAAAGTATAATTATACAATGACAAAGATTAAATGTTTAAGCAGAAAAATAGAAGAGAAGATACAACAACAGAAAAGATTTTAGAACATATATCAAGATGCAAGAAAATATTTTAGAAGCATTTTTCACCTTCAGAAAAGAACACAGCAGAGAAACTGAAGAGAAGACACAACACCACAATTTGCACACTCAAGAACAAAAACACCAGGAAACAAGGCTTCAGTCACAATAAGTTAGCAAATAAAAACACAATAAAATAATTAGATATGGAGGGAAAAGGAATTGTACAATTTTTTTAAAAAACACCAGTGAGTTTTGATGTGGTATCTGGTATATTGACTATGACAGATAATACGGATAAGGAAACTGTAGTTGAAATATAGTTTTATAATAACACTTTCAATAACTTGAAAAGGATATGAGAAAAAAATAAAAAAGATACCTGAGAAATTGAAGAATTTAATTAGCTTATCAATAGGTTTATTAGCTTCTTCATCATACTTCTTAGCCATGCCCAGTAATCCATGAGAAGTATGCTCTGTCTGTGAATTAAACTACATAAATGAATTAGCAGTAACTCAAGCAAAATAGGCTCTCTTATCTGCTAGATAAAAGAAAAACAATAAAGAAAGTAAAACTTAGTGAAATGCACTTGATTATCTAACTTCACATCATCATCTCCAATTAAAGGCACTGCCTTACTTAACTTACCATTACTTCTGAATTGTTCTTCGATATAATCATATACTCCCATCCTTCTCAATGAAACAAAGAATTCATGCTCTTGATAACAAAAGAAGAAAGTATTACAGTTCATAAATTTAATCACACATAGATAATAATAGACAGGTACCTCAAATAGCACATATAGAACATGTATTAAGGTTTCAAGTATTAACAAATGACCTAAATTTAGGGTTTCAGTCAAAGAAAGCTAAACTAATCTAGAAATAACAAATCAAGAACAATAATCTGCAAACATACAGAGAAATCAGGCTAGCCACCCTAAAAATTCATCAAAATAGAGAAAAATCAGAATAACAACAGTATAGGAAATAATGGATCACAAAAGAGGAAAAGAGATAAGCTTAAATAAATCTGCAAAAAATATCATAAAGTCTAAAATGAAGACATGCAAGTATAGAAATCAAGTTAAAACCCTAAAATAGAGACATGGGAGTACAGAAATTAGGCTACCAACCCTAAAAAATTATCAAAATGGAAAAGAATCAGAACAATAGCAATACAAGAAACAATGAATCACAAAAAAGGAAAAGATACAGGCTTAAATAAATCAAAAGCAAACCCAAATATTTGAAAAAGTTGGAATGAAAGAAGATATGTATCAAGCAACCATTAATGCATATCAGTCTGTTTCAAATAACGGAAGAGAAACAGAAATCGAATGCAAAGCAAGTGAAATCAAACCCTAAAATGGAGAATTGCGAGTACAGAAATAAGGCAACGCGCCTCTTCCCCAGAAATCTGCCCAGCTACTCGCTCGCAGTGAAAAGGAACAATGCGCGAATAGTGTAAAATACAAGGCTTTTAGTATAGATTAGATTTTAGGGAATGTACTAGGACTTTCTTAAACTCATCTCTCTTAAAATCATTTTCGAGCAGAAATAGGAATTTCGGTATTCTAAATCTACTAGATCAGGAAATGTATTGTAATTCGTATCTAGAGCAGTTTCAGTTCTTCATATTGGAAGAATATATATGTACACAGGTGAATCATTTTGAAACACGAATCTCCATTCCCGCTTCAAAAAAAAAAAAAAATGCAATTCAAATTCATTGAATTCGAACAATCATATAGAACCCAATTGAGCCACGCAACTCTTGTTGAACTTCGTGATAATATCAATTTCTCTGTAATAATATCAATCAACGATGATGGGTCGACAGTGATGTTAGGCTATCCCTACCATCTTAAACAATATTCTTAGGAAGACCTTGACCATCTTTGTGAACTGTATTAGGCTTACGCTGTTGTCACCCCGGCAACTCCAGTATAGGCAAACCAGGGAATCACCCACCGATTCAGTTATTTTTGTTTGTGGAAAAAATCAAGATAATCATAAGTTAAAATGTGCTTCCATGTTTTAAATTAGTTTCACTCTGATTAAATTATTTAAGTAGTTAACAATTAATAATGATAGTGAAAGAAGCGCTATTCATCCATGAATTGACTTCAACAAATTTACTTTCTCTCTATGTTGCCCCTCTCCCCATTCCACATTCTTTTGGAAAGCAATTGGAACGCATTATGAGTTATAGATTCTTTGTTAGTTAACTTAAAATGGAAAGAATTATGATACGTCTGCATGTTTACATTTATTTATTTATTTTTTCACTCTCTCTCATATCATGTCGTGTTCGTGGAGTCCTAATTTCTAACCCTATCAAATGAAATGAAAAGAGAGGGAGTGTAAAGTTACAGAAACAGCGATATCTGAATGAAAATGGTAAAAAATGAGATCACGGAGGAAATGTGTGAAAGATCGCAGTATATGACACAATAGACAATGGAGACCATTATTTTATACGGTATCTTATTGAAGTGGACCTCCCATATTGGTTTGAACTTTTAATTTTACTTATCAACTGTCTATCGCGGTAAAAGTGAAAGAGAGTGAAACGAAAATATTTTAACCATCATTTTTAAATAGGATTTCATACAATACCACCTAGTGCTGGTATCATCCTGAAAAAGGCAGTATCAAAATGATCTCTTGTAGTAATTATTAAGAGAAAGTAATTTTTTCATAAAATTTTTCATGAGAACCTTACATAAATATATTTAAGTATCGCATTAAATTTTGAAGTATGATTATATTGCATAATTTTTTATTGGATTTGCACGAGATATTGTGGAAGCTATGTTTACTTTGTGGATCACAAATCAAATTAGTGTATGATTTGTGTGACGGTTATATTAAATTTCATTATATTTGTAGACAGTACCATAAGATCCACAGGTGCATGCATATGGGAGCATTGTATTAGAGTATAATTGTGTTGCAAAAATTTACGATAGATTTACATAAAATCAGGAGTGGTATGTATACCTTGCAAAAATTAATGTATGATTTGTATGATGATGTATTGAATATCATTATGTATACAAGCAGTAACATAAAGATTATGGGCATGAATATATGAAAGCATTATATTAAAGTATGATTGTAATAGATAGTTTTATGGTGTTCCTGCGTGGGGTTATGAAAGCTATTATGCCACGCAAAAACTAATATGTGATTTGCATGTGAACGTCGTTATGTTCATAAATAATAACAAGAAGACTGGATGATATGTGCATGAGCATCAGTATATGAAATTATTGTACTATTGTATAAGTGTATTGCACAATTTTATGATAGATTTCTATGAGATTATGACTTGTCACAACTTCTTTTGTACAAATGTTGCAAGGTCTTCAGCTGTACAATTTATATAAAGAATTACAATTATTTTGAAAAAAAAATTGCAAAATTTTATATAAGATTTGCAATGTTAAATAATTTAATTGCAATTGATTTTAATAAAATGTTACGATATTTATATGAAATGTTGCGTGGATTTTATATAATTGCAAGTCGCATAATTTACGTAAAGAATTGCAAATATATTTAAAAAAACTGCATAATTTTATATAAAATTTGTAACACTAATTGATTTTACTCCAATTAAATTTAATTGTAACTTTTGATAAATTATTATAACCATTTTTATGAAAAGTTACAATTATAAATTTTTATCATTAAATTTTAATATAAATATAATTTCTTATAACAATTCTCGGCAAGATTTAATTATAATATTTTAACATAATCTCTGATTAAATATCAAATTATAAAAAATAAAAGGATCAACTCCGAGGAAAGCACGGTATTCCCTCGCTATGAAGAGTACTGGAGTGTTTCCCTTCTTAAATAAATTGTGAGGCTGCTGAATGTTAAAAAAAATTAGAAAATAATATTATACACATCGAAAAATAATATTCAAAATTAAATTTTAAATAAAAATTAAAATATATCATTAAATATAAGGCGGTGGAATTAAATTATAAAATTTAATTTTATAAATATAAATTTGAAACTGAATTTGGAATCTCATATCTTAACGATAACATTTTTTAAAAATAAATAGGTAGGAATTTCAGATAATAATGAAAACGATTTTGGAATATAAAAGTCATGCCTTTATTTCAGTTGTCGTATTTCCATTACACAAACCCTACAAAAAAAGCATCCACTACTAAAAGCAAACCCCGACTTTATTAATTTCCCCAAACGAAGTTTTCAGCCAAAAACTTCATCTGATGCTCACAAAGGATTTCACCAAATTAAGTCACTCAATACTCACAACTGCTGCTTCCTGGCATCTGAAGCGGAATATGATGAGATCCAAGTGGGCAAAACACAACCCTGTAGTTAGAGCCCGCAGGGCATGTGAATGTGCTCGACGGATCATCTTGAGGATAACTGTAAGCATCTCTGCATCTATCTTTGAAGAACTTCGAGTAATTAGTGGGCCCACAGCTTCCGTACCCATTAGTGCAGCAATACTCATTGGTCTTAAACACGGTGCAAGGGTTATTACATCCACCCGGTGCCCTTAGCTCGTTAGGACACTGTCCTTTAATGTCCGCAGTGCAACTGATTTTGTGACACCCACCATTTAGTGGATAGAAATCCATAGGGATATTGAAGCCATCCACCAAAGAGATGTCATAGAAATCCTGATTTCCATATTGGTTTAATGCATACTCAGCTAATGTGTTTGGAGGGACTCCCCAGCCTGTGCATTGGAGTCCACCGGTGCAGTCTCCGGTCTGGCAACGGCCACGGCCGCTGCCGTCAAAGTTGCAACCGGTGCGGCCCCAGATACGAGCCATAGCAGTGCCAGGTGCCACCCACAGGTTCCAAGTCTGGCCGCGGTCTAGGCGGCGGCCACCGCCGGGGCTGGCAGCTGCCCAGACAGTGTAAGGACAATTATTCTGGATCTCAAAGTTGGCTGCTTGCGTTGAGATGAGAGAGAAAGTAAGGAGAACGAGGGAGCATAGCGACAGGTTGGCTGAGTGAGCCATTTTGTTAATTTTAAATCTGTGTGGCATATGATTAGATGAAGGAGATATATGGAGTTTATATAGAGAGGAGGCGGGCCATTGTTTTGGTGCGTTAAAGATAAGTGGCCTAACTAAAGTTCAATAAAGGTGGAGGCGGCCATCCGCCTTAATGAGGATAAGGTCAAAAAACTAAATATCATTAATTGCCTATACATTGGCATCACCCTCGTATTATTATCTTGGTCTCAACACCTAACCCCTTTTTCGAAATGGCCTAGCTAGCTACATGTCCCTCAGTGTCTCTTATCTATATATTATAAAGAATTGATCGCCAAAATATCAATATCAATATATATATATATTAGATGAAAAATTTTGTGGTTGAATAATAGTATATGAATAAAATATTAATTTATTTATTAATTTATTTATTAATTTATTATGATATAATTTATAAAATTTTACTGTCAAATAAAATAAAACTAATAAATAATAAAATTTTATAATATATCAATACATAATTATATCAATAATATACTATTCTTTCCTTATGTTAAATCATAAGAAATATTATTACCAAATTCTTATACTGGTTTGCCATGTTCCTTCTGACAAGTTGCTGTAAGTAATATTAGTACTCGGGTCAGCCGCCTCAGTCAAGATTCCCGAGCCATCCCCAAGGACCCCAACCGCACATGCCCCAGCCCCATTGTTTAGGATTTCTTTGTTTTTTTTTTTTTTTGGAGAAAGAAAGTAAATTAAAGAAACAGCCAAGCTGCACGCGTCTAGGAACAGTTGTGTTCTTTTTATCATGGTGTAAAAAAATAAAAGCTCCTGGAGAAGAAATCAAAATGTTTAACATATTATTACTATTTAAAGCATGTCTAGCTACAAAATCAACAACTTGATTAACTTTTTTATACACATGATTGATTTAGGAATTACCCAATAGTTGAAAAAACTCCCAGCACTCCTCAATCAAGTTAGGAGAACTAGAACAAAGGTTAGTAGTATAATTTCTTAAAAACATTGTAACTGCAATAACATCTAATTCAATCACAAGTGGAAGGAGCCTCCTATTCCTAACCAAACATAAACCATCTCTTAAACTCATCAGCTCAACCATAAAATTTGAGTATTTTCCTTACTCTTTTGAGCAATTAACAACCTAGTTGCCTAACCAATCTCATATAGTTGTAGTACCAGTAGCTGGCCTTAGATTACATTTAAATGCAACATTTGTATTCAATTTGTAATAACCCAAAGGAGAAGGATTTCAACTAACATTTACCACTTGCCTATTAAGTGATTGATTTAGGACTGCCTTAACAGCCCAATATTTATAAACCTTACTTAAAGTAGTGGCTTTTAAATTAGTATTGTATTGGTGGTTTGCAAATAATTTTTTATTTTTGAAAAGCCATATATTCTAAAGGGCAAACATAAAAATTGTGGTTTATTTAACTAGATTATTGTAACTCAACTAATTTGAGGTTAAATTTGTATGCGGCCATGAGTAAAAATCTAGGTGAAAAGTCTCTGACTAAGAATCAAGCAGAGGAAAAGAGTACCAAAACATCATAATAAATAGACATTTTCAGAATATATGGCTAATATTATCTATTCCAGTATCATAAAACCTACAATTAAGAAGAATGCTCATACCTTTGTGAATTAATAATTCTCTTATGGGAAGATGGTTCCAAGATAAAAGCTAAAGAAAAAAAATTGAATCTTTGGATAGGTATCAACTTTCGAAATCCAGGAAGAGTTCTAGCAAGATTTTCTATTCAGTTTATTTTTAACAAAAATGTAAACACTATTCACTATACAAGAACTAGATTTGGAGAGTCCCAAAATCATTTTATCATTCCTATTACTTAAACAGAAGGCGGTCTCTAGAATCCTAGAAACTAAGTCAAAGGCAATTCCATAGGAATAATACTAAGGTCCCAAAAATCATTTGTAATTAATTCTCAAATACATAAGTTCTATGTATATCTAGGAAGAGGGCCTTCAATAAGAGACCTTAGCATGCCTTTATCAAGCCATCTATCAATCCATAAGTTTATCCGAGCTCCTATGACCCATTTAATTCCCTAATGAATAATATTCTTTGTTGATTTCAAAGCTTTCCAGTTATGAGAAGTATCTTTCCTTATTATAGGTTGTCCTTCATTATTATAATGGAGATGTTTAGTCCTTAAGGCCTTAACCCACAGGTAATGATCATTCTCAAGAAATATCCAGGCTAACCTAGTTAAATAAGCTAGATTCATTAGTGAAGGGTCTTTAACACCCAAACCTCCCTTAGCTTTAGGTGGGGTAATGATATTCCAATTAAATAAAGGAATTTTCCTTGAGCCTCAGAGTTACCCCACAAAAAATTCCTAATAACTTGACCTATTTGGTAGTATATAGACTTAGAAATTTTTGAGTAACTCATATGATACAAGGGGAGAGTAGTCAAAGTAGAGTTAATAAGGATCACTATACCAGCTGAGGATAAATGGTTTGTTTTCCAACCATTGATCCTTTCTCTCAACCTATCAACTATGAATGTGAAATTAGTCAGCTTGTAGTTATCCTTAATCTCTATATCAAGATATTTACCCAACCTCCCACTATGTTGAATTCCCAGCTCCCTACTAAGTCTATCTCTGAGGGACATATCAACATTTCTAGAAAAATAAACTCTAAATTTATCCATATTAACCTTTAACCTTAAAACTAAAGCAAAATGAGCTAGAACTTGATTAATATAATGACAATTTTTCAAATTAGCATGAGCAGATAAAATAACATCATCAACATAAAATAAATGAGAAAAGCTAATATCATGTCTATTGGACTTAATTAGGTTCCATTGCTTTTTATTACAACTTTACTCAATCAAGACATGTAAATATTTCATACAAAGTATGAAGAGGCAAGAAGATAAAGGATCTCCCTGTTAAAGGCCCCTACTAAGGTACAAAGGATTTAACTTTCCGCTATTAAATAAAATTTAGTAGGAAAACTTAAACACAATATTTATGACTAACTTAATAAAATTGTCTGGAAAATGAAAAAAAAATCAAAACATGTCTCATAAACACCTATTCAATGGAGTCATAGGCTTTTGCCATATATAATTTCAAAATCATATGTCTTACATTGGCCTTAGATCTATCTATTGTATATACCAACTCGCTTAAAATGATGATATTATCCATTGCTTTTCTTGAAGCCACAAAGGCAGCTTAATAGGGAGAAACTAAGTGGGTAAGAAAAGATTTCATTCTTTCCATAATAATTTTTGAAATTATTTTTAAAATTGTATTATATAAACTAATAGGACAAAAACTATTCAAAGATTCATAAGAAGAATTCTTAGGAATCAAAACTATAAAAGTTTTATTTATCCAACTAGGGATTGAAAGTGAAAGAAAAACTTATTAGATATAACTTATAATAGAAGACTTAACTAGATTCCAAAACCTTTGATAAAACCTTGGGTGAAAGCCATCAAGTCCTGAGGCTTTATGAGTTTTTTGGTTTTTTAAGGCCACTTAAACTTTCTCTTCATTTAGGACTTAGTTAAGATCATTTTTATTATAAATATCTAAGTATGCATTCCATCTATTAGGTATAGGTCTCCTAAGAAAAAAGAGCTCCTATAATGATCTAAACTTTGCATTAAAGACTTCAAAAACACAATTTTGGATCTCAATAGAATTATACATTCAATATTCAGCTTGGTTTCTCAAGGCTTCAATTCTATTTTTCCTCCTCCTAATAATAGTGGATAAATAGTATGTGCAGGTATTTCTATCTGTTAGTGTGTGTCCTAGGAGTCAATCATAGAGATAATTTTAATATTCCATAATGTATTATATTTCGTTTTGACAATACAATTATTATATTTTATTTTATTTTACGTAAATTATAACTTAAATATAATAATTATCCTTGAAATAACTTTGCTATTTCTAAAATACCCCTAGTCAAGTATTATTACGAAAAGGGATAGTAATAATACATCGAGACTAGCATGTATAGTGACTGATGATTATGAATCATGGATATGTGATATCAAGTCAATACATGAGTACATTGTTAGTAAACAATGTATTAAACTGACCCAGTATGAGAATATTTCATAGATAAATGTATCATTAGCTATTCTTATATGACCACAAATGCACATAGTCCTTTGACTTGAAGTCACTACGGTTCCCTACATGAGGAGTTACTCACTTTGATCTTGTCTTATGTCACCTTTAATCAGGATGACGAATAGGACATTGATTGAGTGTGTCATGAATCATGTAAAGGGAAGTGAGTGATATAGATAGAATTTTGTTACTCTTGTAAAAAGAGAGATATCCTTAGACCCCTTAATTGAGTGAGACTTAAAAATACATAGCTATACTCAATTGGATCAATATATAATATTAATCATTTGTTTTAAGTCTACTCAGTATCAAGAAATACAAATTGAACATTGACGAGGATGATACACTCCATGCCTCCAGTTCAATTTAGATATTATTACAAAAGGGATTATGATACAAAGTGTTGATCATATATTAGGTAGATGTCAAATTATAGACCTTCTTACTACTTGAGTGGTAGTGATGTATTGTTAGATACCGCCCACTGTCTACGACTCAAAATGAGTCATTATCAACATAGTAAAAACCTACAAGGTCACACAAAAGGAGTAGGAATAAGATAATTTTAATTAGGCTTTAGTTAGACTAAAATTCAATTAATTAAGCTTATTTTCATGCATATATATTATTATTAAGATAATAATAATTTCTCATGTAATATATATATATATATATAATATTATGTGATATTATTTGATATTAAAATAATATCAGATAAGTAGGTTATTAGATATTAGATAATTATATTATAAGATAATATTATTATCTAATATAAGATAATTATATGCTAATTTAATATTAGATAATTATATTATGAGATAATGTAATTATCGAATATTAGATAATAATAGATAAGTCCTATCTCTCCTCACTCTTTCTAGGATAAAGATAATGTGATAGTTGTTTAGTGTGATTAGGATTTTTTTTAAAGCATTATCTTAGTAGGATTAGGATTGTGACATGCCTTAGTTCTATAAAAAGGATTTGAAGGCAGCACATAAGACACACGCTCATAAGCTTCATCAAATTCTAAAATCACTCTAAAAATGTCCAATCTAATCCTAGTGAGAAAAACGAACCCTAGTAGTTTCGCCGAGGGGAGAGGTCATCGTTCACTCCGTATAAGTACCGTAGAGATGTTGTACATTCAGACGGCATTTGATTCGTGAATCAATCTCTCAAAAGAAAGAACACAAACACGAGCAAGGTAAAACCCTAACCTTGATTTATCCCTTTTGCATAGATCCTAGGTAGATTCGAATCAAAATATAAAAATTTCGCTGCGTATGTTAATCCATAACTTAACACTATCTTCATTTGAAGCCTAATCTAACATAGACTTTAAAGCCTATAACTATTCCTCTTGATTAAGAATCTCAATTAGCTTTCTTTAAAGGGCCTTATCAAGCTTACACAAGGATTCAAATTTATAAACACTTAGTTAATTTTAAACACCTTTAAGTTTAGCTAGAACACTTTTCTTTTTCTTAAAAATATTACCAAAGATATGAGTATTCCATCACTTAATATAATCAGTAAAATCTTGAATAGCGTGACACAAGGACAAATTACAAGACTAACAAGATTCAACTATATTAGAAACATCAGGGTGAGATAACTAGCTGGTTTTAAAGCGAAAAGGTCTATCTAACTTAATAGGCAACTTAGAATTTAGCCTAACAAAAACAAGATAATTAATGCAAGGCAAATGAAAAACTTGTGATTCCGGATATAATAAACACTAATTATCATTATAAACAGCTTAGTCAAGCCTTTCTATAATGAGTTGGTTACCTTTCTTATAATTTGTCCAAGTAAAGGAAGGACCCATAAACTCATATCAATTAAGTTACAATAATCTAAGCAATCATTAAACAAACTAGTTCTATACGAATCAATAGGAGCTCCACCAAATTTTTCATATCGATAAAAAATTTCATTGAAATCACCCAATATTAGCCAGGGAAAAGAATAATTATTAGCCACTACTTTAAGGTTATTCCATAAAATTTTATGATTTGCTAATTTTAGACTAGCATAAATACCACTCCGAAGTCAGGAAGGTGATGTGGAGGTTACCTTAACAATGGCATGCATTTTTTGTTCAAACTTATTGACAACGTTAACTCAGACTTCTTTATGATTCAATAGGATCCAAATACCACCAGCATAGCCAATGGTGTTGGTAAACTCTATATGAGAGAAAGGTAATCATGCTCCTAGCACCTTAACACGGTCACCATCCAATCTTGTCTTGGTCAAAATGAGAATTTTAACATTTTCTCTAGCCAACAACTTTGCTATGAGCTTCTTGAAATTCGCATGTTGAACCCCTTGAACATTCCATACTAAAATACTGAAGTTACATGCTTCCATAATAGATTGAATGTTAGCTTGAAATAATCGACTAGAATGCCTAAGTAAACACTTAGAATGAAGGTTACCTACACCAAGATCCATCTGAATAACTTCCAATCCATTATGATTGAATCGATCATGGTTATTTGACATTATGATATCTAGGGATCCAAGGTCATGAGTTGGAGTTCTAGTTTCCTTCCTCTAAAGGTCAATGTAATTGTATCTGGCCCCAAATCTACTTTCTTCAATTGCATCATTTCCTACCAGACTTTCCAAGCTATTACATAAAATGGATTGGAGGGAGATACTAGCAAAAGGGGCATGTTGGGCTTGGGTAAATTCAAGTGGACTTCCAAGGCTCTCCAATTGGGTGTGTTATCTATGTGAATAATTAATAATGGAATCAATAAGTTAGCACTCTTTTCCACTAGGGGAACTAGATCTAAACCATTTAGGAGGTGCTTGAATGGTTTTAGATTCTTTAGGGTCGTTGCATGCTCTCAGTCAAATTTTGATAGTAAATAAGTTGGGTCCAAAGTTATCCACTTCAGTAGGTCCTTTGAGACCACCCTGAACCTTCCTTAACATTAATAGTCCTAAATCACCTTTTACAAGTTCTGAACCTCGTTAACCTCTTCTATCATCAACGAGGATAAGTTGCTTTTGGAGGACTTCATTTTGTGGCAAACTAAGAATATTTTCTATGGATGGTGAAACGTTTTGAACTAAGGCCAAGGCATTGGAAGGATTTGATATAGCTGAAGACTCTTCCACTACCATATTTTCCTTCTTGAGACTTAGCTAGTTATTCAATTTCTAAGGAGATAATCTTCCTTTAGACTTCGAAACACCCATTCGTACACCTGCTTGGACACCCATACCCAACCCAGTTTTCTTGGGCCCATTATTCTTCTTATTTGCCACTGATCTAGGTTTAATAAGCCTATTTGGGTTTTTTTGTTATTTGTTCCTATATCTTTCAACCAGAATCTATGGGCCATATTCGTCCACTTTAGCTGCTTGTAGGTCATTCGTCTTTTAGCCCATTAGATTGCAAGAGGCTTCAATCCTTGTAACTAGTTATTACCTATTCTAGGACGCTCTCTGTTTCTCTTGTCCTTATGCATCAGGAATGGAAAATTCTTCAACATTCTTTGGGATATGAACATAAGGGCAAATTTGACGTTGATGCCTAATCCTTCAACATGAAAAACACACTTTATTCATGCCTTCATACAGAACTGCCTGTTTAAAGCTACCAATATGAATTGTACAAATCAAAGGTTTATTTGGATCAATCCGTACACAGGCTTTGGCATATTTTCCTTCATCTCCAAAGTAAGTATAAGCATCAACTTTCAACATCGGACCAATCTTTTTTGCAATTTGCAATAAAACTTATGGATGATATAATTCCACCGGAAGCTCAAGGAATCTAATCCATACTGGGATGGATGTTAATTTCGCAAAAGAAGGTTTGAAAAAAGGTTCCCACCTATAAAGAGCTAGAAAATGATCTAGTACAAATCAGGGGTCTCCACTTAACACTTTGTATAATAGTTTAAAGTTCAAATTTAAACATGAAAAAATTATTACCCACTTCCAGAATTATGAGCTTGCCTCCTGGTTGCCACATAACTCTAGTCCTAAAGTCTAGATATTCATAGCTAACCTTCTTGTTAAATACTTTCCCAATCAAAGTGTTACTCCATAGTTCATAAATGTTACCTTTCAAGCCATCAAGAAGCTTGAAGACCACCTTACTTTCATTAACCATTTGCTCAGGGTTAAACGTACTGACCTCAGTCTCTTCATCGAAAAAAGCTCTTTCATATACTCTTAGGATAATGTCAACCAAGTAATCCTTAAAAGTTTTAGTTGATTTCTGAATTGGAGAGAAGGTTTGGAACCTAACTCGCCGTTAATGGAAGAGGAGGCTGACACTCCATTCAACTTCTAATTGTTCCAGTGTTGAGTATCTTATTCTTTCGCAAAGAGAGTTTTCACCATTCTAGAAACTTCCAATCTAGTTACCTTACTATTAGTGCCATTTGTTTAGGAATTCAATTGGTACGCGTGGTAAATATGTACACATCAGATGAATCATTTCAAAGTACATAACTACTATGTTTTTGGTCTTTCGGTATAGATGGAACTCATGGAAAGCTTAAAATAGCACGGGTTTGCAGTTAAAACCTCTGGCTCTCCAAGCATGATGTTGGCTGCCAATTGATGCACATGGTATCAACAACGCCCACGGAACCCAACCACTAGCAAAACCAAGTGCAAATGATTTTGTCTGTTTTATCTCCTTGTAATTTCTGTTTACCATGTCACTATAGGCTCTCGAATCTTCACGGAATCATTGTATCGAAAAAATTTTCGGTAAACAAACATAAATTATCTTTACTATTACATGATTTGTCATTTCTAATGCTTAGATGTAACATGTTTAGATGTAATCAGAAAAAAAAAAGAAAATAGTTAAAAAATGAAAAAAAATAAAAAAGTACTTTTTTACTTATTATTTAAATATATAGAAAATAGATAAAAAGAAAATAATAAAAATATTAATTTTTTATTTTTTTAATTAAACAAAATAAAATAATGAAAGAAGGAAATTATTAAATGATAAAATTACTTTTACTACAAGTCAATAAAATTATTTAATAAATTTCACAAAAAGATAATTTTATAATTATAATTTTTTTCCCTTTTAGGTACCTATTTAATAGAGTATTTTATTAATTTTTGAAATATTTTTCAATATTTTTTCTTTTTATATCAAATTTGTAATATTCAAATATTAAAAAAAATATTTTCAATTTTTTTCCGCATCTATACTTCCCACCATTTTGCCATACATTCAAACAAAAGCACGAAGGCGGTCCCCGGCACCCTTATTGGGCCATCAATGCGTTGGATAAGTCTCGCAGACTTGTTGAACAATGCAGGAAGATGCTTGGAATCTACACATTTCCATTCCATCTTCCTTTCTAATCGTCCCTGACAGCGAGGCTCACTTTCCTCCATGTGGACCCCTCCATTATTGTTCTACTTCATTCGTATGAACAGTGCTCCGCAACTTTTGTCGGCTAGGACTTCCATCTCCCGCTTATTGTCCGGAGTTTATTAACTCCGGAATCTGGAGGCGTGTTCCGTTGAAGACCACAAATAATAAGGGAGCGGAAAAGATAAATAACATTAGCTATACAGTAAAATTTCCATAAATTAATAGTGCTGGGGTCATGAAATTTTATTATTTTAGAAAAGTATTAATTAATTGATGAATTAATAATTTATTAATTTAAAGATTTTTTTATTTAACAAATATAAATTTAATTATATAAAAAATTACTGTTTATATCGCTAATATATTTATATGTCATATTTTGAGAATTAATTTAAAAAAAATTATTATACATATATATATTATAAAAATAAATAAATGGTATTCATTATTTTTAATACTCAAATAATATTTATTGTATTGATTAATTAAATAAAATTCAATACAAGTAACTTGCATCTATGAGTTATTGTATTAAAATTAAATATGTATTCAATGTATGATGATGAATATAACTAATATATAAATAATAAAAAATATTCTTAAAAATATATCCCATAATAACTTCTCATCTCAAAGGTGTTTAGAAATTAATTATGCCCATTAAATACATAAAGTATCATATAAATATAAGAGAGATTATCCAACATACACTTAAAAAGATTTGCAGCAATGGTATAAAATATAAAATTAATTATACTATCAATTTATTAAATTTATTAATTAATTTTGTATTTATTAAAATTATTATAACTAATTTATTTTGTTGCACAAAGAATTCATCAAATAAGAATTCCATCTATCATCTTAGAGTTAGAGTTAGAGTAAAAATTAATATAAGGCAAATTCCAAAATAATTAACACCATCAACAGAAAGAAAATTATCAGTTATAATATAGGGCAAAATTTGACAATCTCTAAACTAGTTACAGCCTCTTTTATCAACAAGCCCACTACTACATTTATATAAGAATTCCTCTCCAGCACAACCATGATGCAGTCATTTGAGATACTTATAACATCATCTACTTATTATAAAATTGATTCTAAGAAAAAAAAATTTAATTGAAAATATTAAAACAATTATGATAAAATTGATTCTAAAAAAATAAAATTTAATTGAAAAAATATTAAAATAATTATGAAATAGGTAAATTCAGTAAAAACAACGTGTGAACAAGGAATATTTTAGACAATAAACAGTGATATAAAAATAGTGCAGAACTAAATATCTGCCAATTTAATGATCAAGTCTCCCTCTTCAGAATTCTAGAGCCAAAAACTGGTCCTTTTTCCCGTAAATCAATATTTACAAATGAAAAAATGACTGAATTGTAGCTTTCAAAAAAAAAATGATTTGTAGTTTTAAAATGAAATTTTGTATTTTTAAAGAAGTTTGATGAGAAATTCGTAGTTTTGAAAAAATTAACCAATTATGTGTAGTTATGAAAATTGAAAGTAACTGAGTTGAAGACTCCGAAAAATGAAACACTGTTCTGGTTTTTGAAAATAAAATTTTGTAATTTTAAACAAAATTATTTGAAGTTTGGAAAAAATGGTTTTGAAAATAATATTTGTAGTTATGAAAAAAAAAACTGACTTCAAGATTTGAAAAAAAAAAATCTGATTTGTACTGCTTTGAAATAAAAATGTGTAGTTTTGGAAAAAAAAATTCAAAGTTAAAAAATTCAATTTTTTTGAAAAAATGATTTAAAAAAAAATAATTATTTATAGTTATGAAAAAAACTGATTTGAAGATTTCAAATAATAAAAAATTGGCTAGTATTCTGATATAAAAATTTGTAGATTAAAAAAAGACTAATTGAAGTTTCTTAAAAAATTTGAATTTTTTTTTTTTTTAAAAAATGGCAGGCTAGGTCGGGCGCCCATGCAACCAAGTCGGTGGCAGATCGGAGTCTGATCTGCGCGATCCGGTTGGAGGGTTACACAGACCCGAACAAACACCGCACCAGAAAAGCAAAATCACAGCCGGTATCCATGCAACATCAAAAGGCAGGTTGAAGACAGAGTCATAGCTGGAGAGCAGACCAGCGGGCGACCAAGCTCTTGCGCTCGCAACGGTAAGCACACCGACGGCAATATGCCATTTTAGGCATGCACACAACGTACAGACAACCACTAGAAATAGGAAAAATGGAGGAAGACAATCACAAAAGTCAAATTCTCTCCTTTTTTTTTCTCTAATACGGGGAGAAAAATTTTCTGGTGGGACTTATCGGAGCAATTTTCTTTCTCCTGTATTTTTTTCTAGTAGCCAAATAGAAGAAAATGAAATTTTCTGCCCTATTCTTTTAGCAATTTTCTTCCTTCCTCCCTCGCTCGGTTTTCCACGGATGCCCCTCTCCCCGGGTGTTTTCCACGGATCCAAGTAGAGGGTTAGAGAAAATATAACAATTGAATTTGAAAGGCCAATGCACACGATATTTTCGATATATTCAGAAGATTTACTTTGGGAGATGTAATATTATTCTTTGGAATGAATAAGGTATATATTTAGTGAATAATTATTTTGATATTTTCACTCCTATTTTATATTTTATAATTTATCTCATCAAATTTATTTTTTGATTGTTGAAATAATATCAATTTCAGTTATTTATTTTTGTTATAAATATTTTGATAAGAATAATAATACAAAAAATTCAATCTTTTAAAAAATAAATATTTTTATAATTAAATTATGTTTAACATATTAAAATTCATATTTTAAATTTAAAAAAAATAACCTAGTAAAAAACACTTAAATTCATGATTAAAAAGCAGAACTCCCATCACACGGTATTCGATGATCAAGATCTATCAATATCAACATGTGTGAAAAGAATTGGCGACACGTCTCGTTTGATAACAATTAGTCGTATTTTGAAAATTCAAACGCGGTTGTCATAATTCACATGTCAGTCAATTTTAAAAGCACTATTATTCCCCATGGCCCCGAGATAAACAGCGGGAGTGACGAGGATTGATAGAGGATAAGAAACATCAATCAAATTATAAAATAGGAAACCTCTTGGAAGGTTGGCATCATACTTTTGTTTGTTACACTATGCTTGGATTATTGGATGAATGGAAATGGAAAATAAAAAAAAGGAAAAATTTTAAATTTTAATTAGGATAGAAAATGTGAGGAAAATAAAAGTTTGAAATTTTTATATGTAAAATTAAGTTTAACTACAAATTATAGAATTTTATTTTCTTTTCTCTTTTTTCTTTTATACAATTTTTTTAAATTTCAAAATTTTTCATTCATTTTCTTTTCTTCCATCTAGGGGTGAAGTTCCGGCCAAATTTTGGTGGCTTTGAAATTTGAAAAAATTTTAAATTTTTGCCCTATATTTCTTTAATTTTGTTTGGAAAATTTGTGTTTAGCCCTCCCAAGAATTAAGAAGTTTCCATATAAGTTCTTAATAAATTTAAATACAATCTCTTCAGTAATATTGTCCTATCTTTCCCCCCTATTTCTAGCCATCCAAGCATAAAGTTAATACTTAAATTAATTTGTTTACACTTGGATTTTATCTGATTCAACAAGTTTGTGTTACTTATGTTCGGTATAGATTTATATGTAAGAATTTTAAATTTATTTTAGGATCTCATGTATGATAATTAGAACATCATAAATATGAAATTAGAATTTACTTACCTGATGGATTTACAACCATAATTGAATTCAGCGGAAGCTAATGAATTCGTCTTAACTAGATCTTCCTCTTCGCTCTTCTTTTCGGTAGTGGCTTTCAATGGGTAGAAACCGTGTGTATGAGAATTGAAGAGGGAACCTAGCCTTAATCCTTATTTATAAACCTAGCAATCCTCCCCATAAAAGGATTACTAAGTCTTTGGGCCTACACAACCGTCAAACCACACTAAACTATGTAGATGTGTTAAACCCATATCTTTAATATTACAATTTTAAATGGGCCTCATGCATGTCTCACAATTGGGCTAAATTTTAATCAATTAATTTTTTATTAAATCACAAATTATCAATTAATAGTAGCTCACTTTATGAAAAATTCTAACATTCTCACACTTGAGCAATATTAATTAGGTTTTATTAGAGTTTTAACAAAATACATTTTGAAAGCAAGACTCCAGACTAATTAAAAAAAAAATTATGTGGCCACAATTAAAAAATAATTTAGCCCTATGAGATAACTTCACAACAATCCTATCTAATATAGCTAACTAATACTGAATCATAGCAGCCTTTATGCCCCTTATTGACATAAGACCAATCTATGGTTACAAGTGTCAGTGACTTTATCGACAATAGATTTAGTGTGGCTGTGTAGTAAGAAAATAGCATCAAATGTGATTAAACGTGCTATTTTCATTATCAGTCCTCCATGATTTCTCTAAACTTGATGAGAAATCTATATGCTGTATGTATGTCTCATTCGTATTCTCGAGATCATTCAATGGTGTCATTTTATAAGACATACTTTCTTGACATCAAAGTCATACTTAAGACAGACACCAGTCTTAAGAAGCAAGATTTCAATACTTATAAGTATATGTTCAAGTAAGAATATATAATAGCATAGATTATCTACTTTATGATTATCATCAATGAAATTAAAATCTTATAAAAAGAGTGTCTAACATAACAAATTATAACATGAGAGTATCAAACACAGCAAATATGCTCCCAGTAATAAAATGCATCAAAAGACCTTAAGACACCCATACTCTTAACATATTTGCTAAAAACTACAGGTCTTAATCCTTTAGTCAGAGGATTAGCAATCATATTATTTGTATCAATATGTTCTACAGTAATATCACCATTTTTCATAAAATCTCTGACCTTAAGGTACTTTATTTCCAAATGCTTAGACCCACATGTAGTTTTGTTGTTTTTGGAAAACAACACAGCAGATTTGTTATCACAATAAATTCTTAGTGGATTAGAGATGGAATCAATGATGCGAAGACCAAAGATAAGATTCTTTAGCCAAATGGCTTGCATAGCTGCTCCATAACACGCAACAAACTCAACTTGCATAGTAGAAGAAGCTAAGAGTATTTGTTTTACACTCTTCCAAGATACAACTCCTCCAGCTAATGTAAAAATGTATCCTGAAGTGGATTTCATATCATCCTGAGAGCTAGCAAAGTCAGAATCTGTGTATCCAACAATCTCAAGATTGTCAACTTTTCTATAAATCAACATGTAATCTTTTATCTTTTGTAAGTACCTTAATACTTTCTTAACAGCAACCCAATGATCCATACTAGGGTTAGAAAGATACCTACCAAGAACTCCCACTGCAAATGCAATGTCAGGCCTAGTGCAGACTTGTGTATACATAAGACTCCCCACTGCACTAAAATAAGGTATATTCTTCATAGATTCTCTTTCTAAATCATTTTTGAGACATTGACTAAGGCTGAGTTTATCACCTTTTATAACAGGTGCATCCCCACCCTTACAATTCTGCATATTAAATTTAGTGAGCACACGATCAATGTAAGACCTTTGTGAAAGTCCTAATAAACCTTTAAATCGATCTCTATGAATCTCTATCCCAAGAACAAACGAAGCATTCCTAAGATCTTTCATATCAAAAATCTTGGACAATGATTGTTTAGTCTTATGCAACAATCTATTATCATTACTGGCTAATAGAATATCATCCACATAGAGGACAAGAAAAATGTACTTACTCCCACTGATCTTAAAGTATATGCACTGATCAACTTTATTTTCCTCAAAACTCATGGAAGTGATCACCTCATCAAATTTAAAATACCATTGCCTTGAAGCTTGTTTAAGTCCATAAATAGACTTTTTAAGCTAACACACTAAATGTTCTTTTTCAAGTTCTTGAAAACCCTCTGGCTATACCATATAAACTTCTTCTCTCAAATCCCCATTTAAGAAGGCTGTCTTCATATCCATTTGATGAAGCTCTAAGTCATAGTGTGCTACCAAGGCCATGATGATTCTAAAGGAATCTTTAGATGAGACTGGTGAAAAAGTCTCATTATAGTCCACTCCTTCTTTCTAAGTGAATCCTTTTGCCACCAATCTAGCTTTAAACCTTTCAACATTTCCTTTAAAGTCTTTCTTGGTTTTGTACACCCATTTACATCCAATAGGTTTGCATCCATTTGGAAGCTCAACAAGTTCCCAAACAACATTGTGAGCCATAAAATTTATTTCATCTTTCATTGCATCCACCCACATATTAGACTGTGCACTAGTTATTGCATCTTTGTAAGTCACAGGATCAACAACATGACTAATATCATAGTCACTTTCTCCAAGGAAAACTAAGTAATCATTAGAGATTGCAAATCTTCTTTGTCTAGTAGATCTTCTCAAAGGCACCTCAACTTCATTCTCTTGAGCTTGAATTACATCAACAGGATTGGGAATTTGATTAGGAGGATGAGCACAAGGGAGAGGATCTGTATTCTGCTGCACATTTTCTCCTCTTCCAATATCTACTGGTACTGCAAGATTTTATGGGTTTGGTAAAGGGAAAGTGACATATCTTACAGGTTCATTGTCATTGATAACTTCTATGATGCTTCTATCTGCAATATCCCATTCCAAGAATTTCACCACCTGTGACTCCACAATTTTTGCTCCACATTCAGGACAATAGAATTTATACCCTTTGGAATGATCTGGGTACCCTATGAAGTAGCAACGAGTAGATCGAGGTTTAGTTTTCTTTTCAAAAGGATTATAAATTCTAACTTCTGCAGGACATCTCCAAACTTGAAAGTGATTCAAGCTAGGTTTCCTTTTGGCCCATAGTTCAAAAGGTATTTTTGTTACAGATTTACTAGGTACTCTATTTAATATATATAATACACATTTCATGGCTTCACCCTAAAGAGATTCAGGAAGATTGGTTCTACTCATCATGCTCCTCATCATATCTTTAAGAGTGCGATTTCGTCTTTCAATCACACCATTTTGCTCAGGACTACCAGGCACAGTATATTGGGCAATTATCCCATTCTCTTGTAAGTATTTAGCAAATGGTCTCATATGCTGTCCAGTTGTGCCATGTCTACCATAATATTCACCACCTCGATCAGACCTAACAATTTTAATGACTTTTTCCAATTGTTTTTCTACCTCTATTTTAAAAATTTTAAAATTTTCAAAAGCATAAGACTTCTCCTTAATTAGGTAAAGATAACCATAACGAGAAAAATCATCAATAAAGGTAACAAAATATTTATTACCACATAAAGTAGGAGTAAGTGGTCCACTAATATCAGTATGCACAATTTCTAAAAGGTTAGAACTTCGAGTGGCACCTTTATTTTTAGTCTTAGTTAACTTACCCCTTATACAATCAACACATGTGTCTAAGTTTTCAAATTTAAGAGAAGGTAAAGAACCATCTTTTATTAATCTATTAATTCTCTCATTTGAGATGTGGCCTAATCTTTTATGCCATAATAAGAAAGACTTTTCACTAACTAAAGTTCTCTTAGACACTATGTTTTCAACATTCATAGTACTGTATTCATTGTTTTGGGCCAAGCATAATCTATATAAACTATCATCAAGCTTAAATTCACCAATAATTTTAGAATTTAAAAATAAATCAACTTTTCTATTCTTGATGATAAAATGATAACCATGTTTATCCAAAACAGAAACTGAAATTAAATTTCTCCTAAAGGTGGGCACATAAAAAATATTTTTCAAAATAAGTTCAAAACCAGACTCCAAATTTAAACCTATTGTTCCTATAAAATAAACTTCTACTTCAACATTATTTTCAACTCTAAGCTTGGCCTCTTTCTCACTTAGCTTCCGTTTGCTTTTGAACCCCTGCAAAGTAACAGCAACGTGAACAGTTGCACCACTATCAAGCCACCATGAGTTTAATGGTGCACTAATAAAATAGGATTCAAAACAAATGAAAGCTAGTGGTTTACCTTCTTGCTTACCCTTTTTCTCTAATCAAGATTTGTATTTGTGACACCCGAATTTTTTATGGCCTTTCTTTTTACAGAAAAAATATTTATTTTCTTTCTTAATAACAGTTTTAGGGCCACTTACCCCTCTTGTCTAATTACTGTTTTGGCCTTTCTTGTCCTGAGACTTATTAGGTGCTTTTGACGTAAACTTCCTAGGCTTGTTGGAATTTTTCTGGTAGGTAGATTTGGAGTTAATGGTAAGTAAGGCACTCTTATTTTTTTCCCTTTTGAGTTTTTCCTCTTCAGAAACACATTTAAATATAATATCATTGATACTCCAAACCTCATTCATGGTGTTATAGGCAGTTTTAATTTGGGTGAATTCATAGGGAAGAGAATTGATGGCATGGTGAACAATGAATTTCTCAGGTAAGGTGATTTCATGGGAAGCTAATTTATTTTTTATGTGGACCATTTTCATGATGAAATCTCTAACATTTCTAACAAAATTATTGCTCATACTTGTCAGCTCACTCATAAGATTCTCAGCCTTAGACTTACTGGATTTTTGGTACATTTGACTAATAGCATCATGGAGTTCTTTAGCATTCCCAATCTCATCCAACCCACTCAGAAGATGTTCAGAGACAGATCTCTTAATAGCATATAGACACATACGATTTGCTCTATCCCACTTGGCAAACAACTCTTTTTGTTCAGCAGTACTTTAGGAAGTGATGGCACCGGATGAATCAATCCGTAAGGCTATGTCTATATCGCTCATAACTAAGGCAAAGTTCAAGTCTTCATTCCATCTCTTATAGTTAGATCCATATAGGATCTCAATGGTAGCTTGGTTGCCATTTACAGTAAAAATTACTGTTCAAGACAAATTGCAACAATTAACTAATGGATAATTTAAAAAGAATAGCAACGATTCCTGATATACTACAATAACTGGAGAGTTTAGGTGCATCATCATGTTCTCCCCTTTGGGCAGAGAATATGACATGCTAGTAAGTACTCTCCTCATAAGGCTAATATGAAAATATTCAATTTAAAAAATTCATCCCCTTTGGGCAGATAGACTTTCTAAATTGATATATTTTCATCCATGATGCCTTATGTCATAATGCTAAAATTATCTTACATAATAACCCCCTTTGGGCAGGTGATTATACAAGATAATTCTAGTACTATCTCACGATTTCTGAATAAGAAAATATTTCACTAATCACTATAAATGAACCACTTTGGCAGCCAAGCATTTATAATTACTAATGAAAAATTTTCTTAATTTGAAAAAAGTAAATTATCCAATATCTCAATCTGTATACTCAACCATATGTATATAATGGGTCACTCCTAATGAGATGTTAAAAAATTCAATGTATTTCAATGAACCTATAAATATTATTGCATAATAAAGTATTGAACAAAATTTAAAAATTAATCTTATTATAATATCTAATTATATTCACTCTTCGAGAGGAAAAAAAAATGAAAAAGTGAATATTATCAATGGATGATAAGCATATCACTCTATTTTCCTAAAAGATTTCATGATTTTATAATTAAGGAAAATATTATTTAATTAATTTGAAATATAATTAATATATAATAAATATTAATTATATAATATATATAATTAATTCACACCTTCTGTGTGAAAAGGCAATTCACGCTATTATGCGTGAAACAGGTTGTTAAACTTAAACCCATGCCAGGCTTATAAAGCTATATGTTAAGCATGGAATTCTGTGGATTACATGTCATTTATCTGCACTAGGGGGATGAGATTACACGTCGCAAGATTACATATTAAGCATCTGAGCTATTTGTCTACCACAGATGCACAAACCCCCCCTTTTTTTTAATGCAAAATTTTATAAACATAAACATCCGTAATTGCTAACCAATATAAAAGCTTATAAAGCCACATCAACGTTAAGAGGTTTCACACCAGCGTAATGTCATGCTGCCAAGTTATGATTACAAAGCCATATTAGCCACCAAGTTGCTAGCTGTGATTTGATTCGATACACACGCAGAACGAAAAATTAGGAAACCTATATATATATATATATATCTGACCAGCTAGTCAATTATATGTGTAAGAAAAGGAAATTAGATAGCATGCCAAGGAAGATCCAGTAACCTTTAATAAAATCCATTCAATATAGATGGTAATTCAAGAATTTCAAACAGCAAGATAATCGGAAAGACATGTGCTTCTGAAACCAGTAATACTTTT
The DNA here is from genome assembly GCA_020226215.1 of Sindora glabra. Lineage (NCBI taxonomy): Eukaryota > Viridiplantae > Streptophyta > Magnoliopsida > Fabales > Fabaceae > Sindora > Sindora glabra. The sequence continues at coordinate 2,487,649 of CM035236.1, forward strand.
GTGCAAATTCTAAACCAAATAAACTATATTAATCAGCCAACCAAACAATTCCAGGCAGAATGCTAAATATATATTCTCACGGCTTCCCACACAATTTCGTGCAGAAATTAATAAATTAGGATTTCTAATTCAACAATCCTAATATATACATATAAAAAATTAATTCAAAATCTTTTTCCAATGAAAAAATTCATGATGATACATTAAAGAATTATAAAACAAATAATATAGATTGGTTGTATGATTGTATTTTAGGAATCATACATGTCAAATTTCATCATAAATCTTCAATCAAAATAATATAAAATATAATTAATTATTCTGGATTCTAATATCATACATGTAAGCTCTGATACCACATGTAAGAATTTTAAATTTATTTTAGGATCTCATGTATGATAATTAGAACACCATAAATATGAAATTAAAATTTACTTACCTGATGGATTTACACCCATAATCGAATTCAGCGAAAGCTAATGAATTCATCTTAACTAGATCTTCCTCTTCGCTCTTCTTTTCGGTAGCGGCTTTCAATGGGTAGAAACCGTGTGTATGAGAAGTGAAGAGGGGACCTAACCTTAATCCTTATTTATAAACCTAGCAATCCTCCCCATAAAAGGATTACTAAGTCTTTGGGCCTACACAACCGTCAAACCACACTAAACTATGTAAATGTGCTAAGTTCATATCTTTAATATCACAATTTTAAATGGGTCTCATGCATGTCTTACAATTGAGTTAAATTTTAATCAGTCAGTTTTTTATTAAATCACAAATTATCAATTAATAGTAGCTCACTTTATGGAAAATTCTAACATTAGACACATAAAAAAAAAATCCAATATGAGCTTAAAGCTTTTACCGTTTGTGCAACTCTGAACAGCAGAACTAATCCCACTTTTCATTGGGGTGGGCTTGAATTTATTTATTTATTTTATGAGAACAACAAAAAGAAAAGCCTCTTTAATGAATTTTTTGTATTTTGTAAGAACTCATGTCGCACGATGATAATTTTTTAAATGACCGACAATCAACTCTTTTAAGTCTCAGATATTATCATAAGACCATCGAAACTATTAGATCACAGTCAACAACAAGCCCAATATTGACCGCCCCAACCCACAATGATCCATTTTGGTTTACACGCGCCAAATTCTTGCACATCACCAAGCTGAGGTTACCTCGAAAGTACAACGATTCATACTTCAAATAATTAATGTGTGGCCCGCGAAAGCAAACGCCTCGGTATGTGTACGTGGTTATTTACCATTTTTTTTTTCGCTTTTTATTGAAAAATGGTAAGGAGAAGAGGATCTCACCCGACGGGGTCCCATTAGCCCGTTGAATTACTCCAGGCTATTTACTGTACTTTCATCCGTGTCTCTTGGGTGTCGTGCGTCGCCGGCCTAGGTGGTCTTCTATTGATTCAGTATAGCCAAATTAATAAGAGAACAAGGTTAGACACCCGACTCCGACAAATTAAGTCACTCTTCAATATTTGTTAATTCTTTAGGCTTGCCTTTCGGCTTTATATTTTGAGATTTTGAATTCGGTGCTTGAGTCGTGGTGCAATTTAGTTGTAAACGTACGGATGGTTTTGCGAACATGCAAATGAAATTCAGTGTACATAATGATTAGGAGGCGCTTCTTTCTTGTATATAACAAGATGAAGAAAATGCATAAAGCATAAATAGGCACGCGTGTTAGAGATTCCATTATAGTAAGGGGGACGGCACAACCCCAGAAGTGCCTCTACACCTACAGCCTACATGCCATTATTTTAATCTCACGTTACAGGCATGTATAATTATAAAGGGTGGTTCAAGGACAGAAGACAACCCTATAATTGGTTCCTCCAGGGCAAGTGAAAGTGCTTGTTTGATCATCCTTAGGGTAACTGTAGGCATCTGGACACCTATCCTTGAAGAATCTCGAATAATTAGTCGCTGTACAGCTCCCAGAATTGCAGCAGTACTCATTCGTTTTGAACACAGTGCATGGGTTGTTACAACCGCCTGGGGCTTTCAGCTCATTGGGGCACTGTCCGTTGATGTCCGCCGTGCACCGGATGGCGCGGCTGCACCCATTAGAGGTTGGACTGAATTCCATCGGAACGTTGAATCCATCAACCAGTGACATATCGTAAAAGTCCAGGTTGTTGAATTGGTTTAGCGCAAATTCAGCAAGAGTGTTTGGTGGTGTGCCATATTGCGTGCACTGGAGGACGCCACCACAGTCACCGGTCTGGCAGTGGCCTCGCCCTGACCCATCGAAGTTGCAGCCGGTTCGGGCCCAAATACGAGCACCTGTGGCGCCCGCAGCCACGTCAATAGCCCAAGATTCTCCGGAGTTGAGCTGTTTGCCACCGCCGGTATGCACTGCTGCCGCCCATACAGTGTAGGGACATCGGTTTGTGATATCAAATCTGGCTGCCCTGGCAGAGTTGAATGAGAGAGCCACAATGAGGAAGGATAAGACAGAGAGGCTTTTAATAAGAATGGCCATTTGGGAGTTTTGTGAAGAAAATGCCATGACAGCTTAGGTTTATATATAGTTCGTGATCGAAGAAGATTAGTTGGGGTGGGCAATTTTTGAAAATTCATGTTATGGAGTACTTCTTGATTGCAACAAGCTAAGTCTGAATTTTCCTTTAACATTAATTTGGAAGACTTTTCATTTTGTGGGTCACTAGGGTTTGGGAAAGATAACAACGAACCCGCGTGATCATCGGCTCTTTTCATTTTCTCGCTTTCAGACATGGATAACGGGAGTGGTAGCTGAATGCAATTTGGAAGATTTTTTAGAGTTTTCATCTCGTCTCCGTCCACCATCCTCAAGAGAGAGAGAGGAAGGAGTGAAGGTTGAGAACGTGATAGTCATTAATTTCATATATAATAACTAATTAGTGATCCGTTATTTATTTTAATAATATAATATTATAATTATATATTAATTATTTATAAAGAGAGTTAGATAAAAATATAATTAATATATATTTAACGGTTCTAAAAAAAGGTTATCTTTCCATTTATATAGTAATATAATTAATATTTAAATAAATAAATAATTTTAAATTCAAATACCACATTAATTAAATATCATTCTTCAATATAATTATTATCATTAATATTAATATTTAATAATATAATTTATGACGAGAATAATTTTTTATAATGATAATATATTTTTATTTATTATAGTACAAAACAAATTTTTGAAAATGATAATTTTATATTATGGATGAATATTTGTTTTAATAGTATAATATTATAATTATATATTAATTATTTATAAAAATTGATTAATATATATCCAATAACTCTAAAAAAAATCTTTCCATTTCTAAGATATTTGAAAGAGAAAGTATCTAATAAAATAAAATTTGAAAAAAATTTAAGAGAGGGAAAAAGTTATTTCTTTACTCACTTTGCTCAACATTCAAGTAATTGATTTTGAATATATTATACTTAAAAAATTAATTTTGAATTCAAACATTGCATTAATTAGATATTATTTTAAGATAATTATTATCATTAATAATAATACTTAACAACATAATTTATGACAAAAATAATATTTTTCATAATGGCAATATATTTTTAATTTATCACATTATAGCATAAAATAAACTTTTGAAAATAATAATTTTATATTACATATAATTTATTAAAATTCATAAATTACAACATACTAGTTGACTAAAATTCAATGGTTTGATATCAAATATTTTATAATTTAATTTACATCAAAGAGAGGAATAACTTTTAGTTGGAAAATACTAATAATCGACTCATATTTAGTTTCTTCTAAAAATTATATTATAATAAAGTTTCCTTCTTAGAATATAATTATAAATATAAAATAGTAAATAAATAAAAAGCGTGTAATGGATAACAAATTTTTAGAAGAACAATTGATCTACCTTTTAATCAAAGTTTAAGAAAAATATGGTAGGAACATAAAGGAGAAAGAAAGGTGAGAGAATTAATATAATTACTTAGGAATATAATGCCAAAAAATGAGTAATTAAATTGTAAAATAGAAAAATAAATTTGCAATTATCATAATGAGAATTTACCAAATAAAGATAAACTATTGAAATATTTAATAACATATGCCATTTGATAACAAATTCAAGCTTTCTTTGATAGATGTAAGTGGGATTGTTCATTTATTTATAGAAATAAAAGATGATTTTATCAAATGAAGATGAAGAGAGTATATTATTGATGAAAGTTTACAAATTTTAAATTGGATATAAAATGAGATAAAAATAAAAATAAATTTTTTTAATCAAATCAAATGAAAATAAAAATAGAAAATTTTCAAATAAAATTAGATAAAAATAAAGATAAAATAACTTTCAAAATTTAAAATAGAAAACATTGTATTTGTTAATCTTAATATTTTCATATAATAAAAAATGGCTTATTTATTTGTATTGTTAACTATAAATTTATAAATTTTATAATTAACAGTCCATGTGTTCACATGACAATTATCCTCCTTCCATAATTTTCTTCAAGATTGTACTTTTTTCTATTAAATATTAAATAGTATGAAATAATTAAAAAATTTATCTAATAAAATATTTTATATAAACTATATAAAAAATATATACTTTTATAGTTTTACAAATCAAGAATCAATTAAATTAATGAGAATTGATTAAGCTACAATTTTTGTGAAAAGCATAAATTCAATGAAATAAAGTATTTATAACAGAAAAAAGGATAATCAAATTATAATAATAATAGTATAAAAAAAAGTAAAAGAAATCATAGAAAGAAATTTACATAATAAGAACTTTGAATCGAGTAATTGTAAAAAGTTAAATGTAATAAAAGAGAATACTTACAGATATTAAAGATAAAAATAAAAATTATCATCTCAAAAAAGACTATAATTTTGAAATGAGTAAAGGTGGAGGAAAAAAATAAAATTAAAATATAATTTGAGGAGATTTTTTATAATAATATTTTTATAAGAATAAAATAAATATTTAGTTGTGAATTTCAATGATAAATAGAAATTCACATCCAAATTTTTATTAAGAATTGATTTAATATCAGAAGGATAAATAAAAGAAGCAACTAATAAATTTAAATATATTACTTATTGTTAGTAACTAATAAATATAGAAAAATTATTTTTTATTTCATAATTTATTAGAAAAATGATAAATATACTTTTCATTAAAAAATTATAAATTAATATATGATAAATTATAAAAATAATACTTATCATAATAAGAGATAAAAAATATTATGACTAATATATAATATAGGAATTTAAATCAATTTTAAAATTAATATAAAATTATTTTAAAAATAAATATTCTTAATAGATTCTCATTTTATTAGATGCATAAAGTGTATATTTTAAAAAAAATTATAAAATACTCTCTTTAATTTTAGCTGATTATATTTTATTCTATTAATTTTAAAAACTTATAAATTAAAATTTTAATTATAAGAAGTTTGAAATTAATACTCACAATTAATTTAATGAATTATTTTATTTAATCATGTAATTTTTCATTATGTTTTTAAATAAGAATCATATTATTATTGTATATTAATTTATTATGACATTTTAGCATATAATTTTACAATTCTTTTTTAGGTGTCCAATTAAAATTTTATAAAATAAATTTAACTTCTATTAATTATATAACATAGAAATTATAAAAAATAATATGATAAATCAACATAAACAAAATTATAATTTTTGTATAAATTTTTTTAAAAAATTATATAATTTAATAAAATGATTAATTGATAACATTGAATGTTAATTTTGTATTTCATAAAGATAAAAAATTTAATTTATAAATCTTTAAAGTTAATGGGAACAAAATATAATTAAGCAAAATTGAAAGAGATAATTTACCTCTTCCTCTTTTGAAAAATACAACAAAAGTTGTGTAATTTACGTCAAATTGAAGAAAGGTGATACTCCCTCCGGTCTTATTTATAAGATAATTCTTACAAAATCACACATATTAAGAAAACATATTAGAAGTAATTAATGCATTGGTTTTTAAAAAATTAGTATGCATCATTCGAAATTTACCCCTATTTAAAATCACACTCCACTTTCATGTTAATTATGTTACTTTATGTCATTAAATCCTTAATTAAATTCCATTATCAACATATTACACCAAAATTGCAAAATTGAACATTTGAATCGAAAATTTTTGTTCCCACCAAATCTAAAAAATGGCGCTCCACTTCGTACCTTGCAGCCTTGAATATATATCCTACTGGTGGTCGTGGGAGCAAGCAAAATCTTTAAATAAAAAAATGCCATTAGAAATAGATTTAAACATTACACCATTACACTCAGATGTTGATGATGAATGCAACCAAAACCAATTGCCACCACTAATTGATTTGAACAAGCAGCCAGGAAGATGTCAACCAATTGACTTGAACAAGCAGCCATGGTCAAAAGATGTTGAAGCAGGACCAATAGCAAAGTGTGTGAATGTTCACGAAATAAAGGAAGATATGAAGAGAAACACATATGACAGAGAACTAGAGTTGCAATTTGGAATGAACGCTGTTGAAGACTACATTGAAATACAAGTGGACCTAATTGTAAACGTTACTAGTACTTCATTTCTTGACCTTATTCCTTTTCCTTTACCTTTATTTTTATCATGTTCCACACACTTTTTCATGTTTATTGCTTTATTTGAAAACAAGGTCTGCATGTTCATTACGTTACAAATAATACGTGAAATCATTTTTGCTGGCTTTAAAATTTTGTTAGTTATCATACTTTATCTCTTTAGTTATCAATCTATGAACAGCTGATGTAAGTGAAGCACCAACTCCTAGAAGATATAGCAAGCGTACATTCCTCAACAATGAGCAATGCAAATCAATATCTCGTCTATTGTTGTAGTCTACTTCTGTTGGAAAATTAGAAAAAGGCACCAGAACAATGGTGGCTTCATTGTATTCAATTTCTCCTAGTGTCATTAATCGCATTTAGTGGAATATAAGGGAAATAGAAGATGCATCTCATAAAAAGATAAAAAATTATGGTCGCAAGAGAGTTAAGTTAGACCATGCTCGATTTCATGGGATTCCTTTATCGAAGCGAACTTCTTTTCAATCTTTAGCTTCTACATTGAACATTAAAAAGACATCACTGATAAGACTTTAAAAGTATGGAACCATACGATGCCACTCAAATGCCATCAAGCCATTTTTGAAAAAGGAAAATAAGTTAGCTCGATTGAAGTTTTATTTATCAATGTTGGAAAGTGGTAGCATGCCACATGATCCAACTTTCAAAAGTATGCATAACATTGTTCATATCGATAAGAAATGGTTTTACATAACAAAAAAGTCTATCAATTACTATTTGCTTCCAGATGAGGAAGAGTCATTGCCCACTTGTAAGAGCAAGAATTTTATTAATAAGGTAATGTTTTTAGTTATTGTGGCTTGTCCAAGATTTAATGCTCAAGGGAATGAAGTTTTTGACAGAAAAATTAGTGTATTCCCCTTTGTGACCAAAGAGGCAGCAAAAAGAATTAGCATAAACAGAGCTATAAGGACCCTAGAAACAAAACCTATAACTTCAGTGACCAAGGAAGTTAGCAGAACGTTTCTCATTAAAAAAGTTCTGCCTGCCATGAAATCAAAGTGGCTAAGACATGAGGTACAAGATCCAATTTACATTCTACAAGATAATGCAAGAAGTCATATTAGTGGCAATGATGTTGAATTTTGTTGAGTTGCTAAGGAAGATGGGTTCGATATCCATTTGATTTGTTAGCCTGCAAATTCTCTAGATTTAAATATATTGGACCTTAGTTTTTTCAATGCCATTCAATCACTACAATACAAGGAAGCACCTAAGACTATTGATGACCTTGTTAGTGCTGTGGTGACTACTTTTGAAACCTTTTCCTTTGCTGAATATCAAGATTTTTTTAACACTATAAGCATGTATAGTAGAAGTCATGGAGGCAAAAGGTTCTAATAAGTATAAAATCCCTCATACTAAAAAAGCAATGATACAACGAGAAGGTCGATTGCCTACTCAAATGAGATGTAATCCCTTATTAGTGGAAGAAGTCAATGAGTACTTAAGAAACAATTAAATAACATGAGCTCTTTCTTATTGCTATTAGTTTGTCTTTTAGGAAGATGAGGTCTTTCATATTGCTGTCATGAGGGTGTATTCTAAATTTACATAGAGGGGGTAGCTATTCGACTTAGCATTGTAGCTTTTACACTTTAGGTTCTTACTGGAGAATGTCTTTAACTCTTATATTATCTACAATAATGGCTCAGTATCATTAACAGTTTATGTACTTAACTTAAGTATTTCTTGTACTCAATATTTTAATAAACTATTTTGCTTTTAAAAAAATCACCATTATATTATTGTTGTTGTAAATGATAGAAAGAATATAATAAAGGAAAAAGAAATTATTAATGTCTAATCTCTTTTTTTAAAATGAATAAAATACAAATAACAGTATTTTATTGTAAAATAATAAGGGAATAATGTAATGCTTTTGATCAAATCTAGATATTAGGCTTACTATTTGAAGCAATCTACCATCGAAGAAGAAAAAAGAAATTAGAAATTATAAAGCTTGGTCATGAATTCCATGTTATGCAGATATGAAGCTTCTTACTACATTATCCAAAATAGATTATGCTTGTGAACATGCCATTTTACAAACTACAACCATAACTCCATAAGTTTTAATAAAACCTATGAAGATATATTTTTAACATGCTCCTCACAATCTTTTTGAGTTCCTTTTCCTTAAGACCAACATCTTCACTATCGTCAACTGGGAATCTGTTTAAATCAAAATTTGCAACTACGTTCTTTTCTGACATAATTTCAAGAGCCTTTACACTTGGGTCTTCAAAAATTTAAGATTGCACTTTGTCATCCTCGAGAATTTTGTTTAAATCTATCTCTGTGGCTATATCAACACCATCTAATGAATCTTCAACAATTAAGTCCATTAATTGTGAAAAGATATAAATGTTGCAGAGAAGAGAAATGGAGGAGATGAGTTACGTGATTGATTTAAGAACCATATATTGAGTTTAGCACCATCGGGACTCTAAAAGTCATACACTCCAAACGTTTTGTTAAACGAGTGTGAAAGAATGTATTTAATTCTTCATATGGATCAAAATCTGGGAATTATAAAGATTTAATGTTGGGCAAGGGCAAATGTGAAAAAAAATATTAAATGCTTTTAAAATTTTGTATGTTGTCTTATAAATAGGACCATCAAAACTCTTTTTACATTATCTTATAAATAGGACCAGAAGGAGTAGTATATTACTTTGAAACTAATTAATCATGTTCAACCACTATGCCTTTTTCTGCCTCTTATATTTATGTATCCAGTAAAAATTTCCTGTTGTGAAACCTACAAAAATGAAAAGATACACTTTTGCATGTAGAAGGAAAAGTTTCCTCTAGAGACAATGATCAAATTCATTTCTTTTATATTATGTAAATTGCCTTTATATAAGAGATATATGGTCACAGAAAGGAATGAATGTATAAAATAAATTTATTACAAGAAAATGCACTAGAGCATGCGGGCAAAACAATTGCGGACTGTCGAGTGATATTTGTGTAAAATATTAAAGATTCAATCTTAAATATTTCTATAAAGTGCTAAACATATTGAATCATAAATCTATATACTTCTGGCTTATTTATAATTTTCATGTTTTATTTTTTTATTAGTTTTTTATTATATTAAAATAATGACAAATATATGGAATTAATGGTCTATTGATGGATGTGATGAATCTCTTATATTATATTAGATTTTTATTGATATGTTTTTATTGCTAATTAATGATAAATTGTTACACCCCTTGAATAAAACTTTAATTATTCAATAATTTGTTATATTATCCTTGGAATTTAAAAAAACCTATGTTATGGGGGAAGTGAAAAATACTTTAGTTAATTACTAATAAAAGGGGTTAATTGAGGAAAAAATGTCTTGAACAAAAGAATTAAAAGTTATGAATACTTAGAAGTGTGATAATGAGTATGGAAAAGATCTAGGGTTAAGTTACCTACCAAAAACATCAAAATTGCTTTGTCTTTCCTCATTTTTTCAACTTTACCAAACTCCTTCTCTATCTCTCTCTCTCTCTCTCTCTCTCTCTCTCTCTCTCTCAACCCATATCTTATTCCCTTTTCAATCTCTATCAAAATTAAGTGAGAAAAGCTTGATCTCTCATCAAATTTCTTTCACAATCAAAGTAAGAACATAAAAATTCTATTTCTATGTTAAGTTTCCCTTTAAATTTAGAGAGTCCAAGATCTTGTTTAAGAAGGGGAATCTGAATTCTAACTTTTTTTTTGTGATTTTGAATGATTAGGAGCTCTGCACTATTAACCATAGTCCTCTCATATCTCCTTCATACTAGGTAAGTAATCATCTTAACCAAAATTGAATGATTTGAGTAATATTTACGGGTTGAAGCTATTTTGGATCTCATACAATACTTGAAGTAAATGTGAATATTTATGATATTTGAGTTAAATTGATGTTACAAATAGATTGAATAGGGTATTAGATGCATATATTGATGTAGGAGTTTAAACACATTCGTGGCATTGTGAATAGTGTTTATCATGCTATGATTTCTATAGAATCCTAAGCAAAAAAATGATTGTTGGGTTCTAACAGTTGACCTTTATTCTAAAGTTCTAAGCAAGATCAACACCAATAACAAATGGTCAACCATTAGTCCTTTATTTCACACATTTTGATGATATGACTATTAACATGGTCTAATAGATATGGATTAGGATTGAAATACATTAGTTATGATATTGATGGAATAAAATGAAATGTAAAATTAGGTAAAGAAGTTATAGAATAGTTAATGAACACCATAGTGCACACCTTACTACGGCATAAAAATCTTTAATTTTATATTTCATATAAGGTGAATAAATATATGAATGCGTGTGCGCATATAGATACACATATTGTATAAACTATTATTAAAGAACCTTAAGGCCATATAGTGAAATTATGATAATGTTGTTAATTATTTTACAATATTGGTTTATATTTCTTACATAATTAAGATGATCATTAATGAACGGATATATGTAACCATGCAATTGAGGCATGGTATTTCTATTACTGGATGTTATCATTATTATATTTGAAAATGAATTATTATGATAAATTATAGATTGTAATGTACATATAAAAACTAGTATCAAAAGAACATAGGAGAAAGATGATGAGTGTGAAAGGTATCATATGTATAAGATCTAATATCAAAAGGATATGAATTCAATATATGGATTACAACGAGGGAGAGATATGACATGTGAAAATAAAAAATTATTTATAAAGGGTATAAGGCTGAACTTAGGAAAAAAATAGGTTTATGGAAGGTATAAAATTGAACCAAAGTTATAAGGAGAGATTTATTTATTCATTTTATTTTTACTTGTTCCTTTGTCTAGTTATTACATGTATAACTTAATAAGATTGAGGAATGGATTATTGCATACGTAGGAATAAGGGCAATAGTAAGTGCAAATAATGGTAATGAATATGTTACTAGTAATAGAATTGTGTTGCAAACAAGAAATTGCCTGTGATTTTACATATGATGGATAATAAGTTCTAATAAGAATAAGATTAACTTTTTTGCGTACTAATGGTATAATAATTATGTACAGAGACATTAGTTAGAATTCAAAAATATGCAAATGTAAGTTATATCTTCTAATAGATAGATTAAATTGTTGTGAATTTCCTCCTTTCCTTTAGTAAATGTATGATAATATGATCAATTATGTTAGATATAAATTTAAAGTTTCTGATAGAATTTAAACTAAATTCTCTGTAACATGGCATTGGCATTTATATGTATTAATTATTTGACTAATATTTATCCATTAAGTTTCAAAAGAGCTTACTTCCTTTCTTTTTATGCTTGTCTTATTAGGAATATTTTCTCTTAAGTGTCTTGTTGTCAATGGATGGGATAAAAATGGACTTGCTCAAGATTTCTAGAATCAAAGTAAGCGTGGGGATTGTTAGAATATATTTGTATAATGACTTGTTAATATATTTTATACCTAAATTTTAAAATTACATGCCTCTCAAAAGTAAAGCATATTTGAATATTAAATACTTCATCAGATATATCATAGTAAAAGCTAGGAGGTTATTGTCTCTAGGCCCCTATAATCAATTATGTAATTAATTATTGCCCTATTATGCCTAGTTTTATATATTTTGTGAAACTTCATAATGTTGCATTGATAAATGGTTCATATAATTACAAGCATAGAAAAGCATTTGCATTTGATTTCTAATGCTAAAATTCTAATATATGATCTTACTATGCTAAGAATTATGAAAAAGGGAGATAAAATCATTAGTGTATGATATAAAATCAAATCTAAAAAATGTTTGTGAAAGAATAAGGTAAACTTTGAAAGGATAAGGTTACATTTAAGAAGAAATAAGGCTCACTAAAAGTCATAAGTTTAAATACCTTTTTGATTTATCTATTTATTTATTTTTATTTACTTAAACGTGAATATTATTGTTTATTTATATTGTTATATACAATCATACCTTTGTGTATTGACGAATAATCTGAATGGTAAAGCACTATAAATATTCTTCTATGTTTAACTCTAAATAAATTGTTTACTATTACAAAACTTCCTCTACCACCATTCATAACAGAAATAGGTTCCTCAAGAATTATTTTGTACAAGATATCATAAAATTATTTTGTTGTACATAGGAATACTTTCTGAGGCCTTGTGGTATCTAGTTGAAATTTTGAGTGATAGGAATACTTTATATATATTAGGGTTAGTTAAACTTGCTTGATCTCAAATCATTATAGTAAGTAAGCAGGTTTAACTACCTTAGATAGTTTGGATATATATACATATACTTATAGATATTTTAATTTTTACATAAAATATCACAAATTTATTAATAAAGCATATGTTTGATACCCTAAGAAGGTCTAGGTTAGGTTAGTGGAGATAGGATTATTGAGTTTTATGCTAATGACAATTCAATAGGATCATAACAAATATGCTAACTTTTGAATTTTCTTTGATACATATCTATTTATTACAATATATGGCATTATTTATTCTTATATGATAAACCTAAAAAAATCATGATTACACTAAGATTAATAACTTTTATGTTGATGATATTCTGCAAAAAATCATGTTATATGCCTTTTAAAAATATAATGAGAATATGATAGTGAAAAGACTTGGATATTCATTAGCATCATATATTTAGGACATTGTTGCATATCATCTTTCATGTTTCTTTTATTATAATTATTATAATAATTATTATTCTTTTTATTAATTTCCATCCATATCTAAATCAAATGATAGTTGTGCTTCAAATGTACAAACTTTATTATATTTCCTAAATATGATGTTAGGTTGTTAGAAGTACCATGTCCATAAAGTTTAATCATTTATTCCAAAAAGGAATTAGTCTAAGCATAATTGTTTCATTTGCTTCATAGAATTTTGTTATCCAATTTAACAAAACAATTAAAAGGTAAAACATTCAAATAAAAGCAACCAACCTTAAAATTTCATAAACAAGCATGTATTATAATAAATATAAGGTCTAGATAAGTTCATTGAAGTTACCTACCTCACTTTGAAGCTCAAATAGCTCAAGCATGCTTATAACTGCATTGACAAAGTCTAAAGACACTCAAATAAAAACAAGATATGCATAAGCATAAACCGCAAGTAAAATCACCCCCAAACTACTAGGGACATGCATCTTACATCAATTAAGTACTAAGCATGCTTGATGAATAATCCTTTAAAATTTTCTTGTATAGGGAACCACCTTTCATATTTAATATCATTTTCCAAATGAAATATAAAGAGAGAATAAATTATCTTCATAAATAATGTTTTGGTAATAGATACAATCGAGTCATGCATTCACACCCATTTCATATATTTAGCATCAAATACCAACTCATTTAGTAAATACTGCAAATAAAATGATACCTTTCCTTCCTTGGAGAGTAAGTGACTTAACATATTTTCTCCTAATAATAAATTTAAATATAACAAGTATAAAAGAAAAATCAATTTGTCATATTCGATGTATTTTCATGCATGTTCAATACTTAAACAAATCCAATCAACTTACTATTTTATAAGGTTGAATGTGATCAATTTGTTTATTAAAGAAACTAAAATTATAACTAAGTCTATAATTAAAATGCATTAACATTTTTATGTTATATTGTACTTTAGAAAAACATAACAGAGAAAAATTACTTATACTTCCATCTATTTAACTTTTTTTTCCATCCTATCTTTCATATTAGTAAAAATTTGTTGAATCAACTCTTTTTGTTTTAAAAAAAACAAAAAAGAGCTTTCTCTCACCAAAATGAAAATGAGGTTGAGAAAAGAGTTAACACATAAAACATTAGTAACTTTACTCTATACAATTTGTTATATGTTTAATTGAAACAAAAACTTTATTCAATCTAAACTAAAAAATAAGAAAGCTAAGATGATTCACACTCTTAGAATTGTCACATGCTAATGCTAACGGATCTAAGTTTTCACATAAAATTTTTTATACATATCCAAAAAAGTATGCATAAATATTAATAATTTGATAAAATTAAATTTTTTAATAATGATAATCTTAGTTGAATCATTTCAAGAAAATAACATTAATATGTAGATTAAAAAAATATGAAATATTTGATAAATTCATTTGTGATAAACAACATATAAGAATCTTAATAATATATCATGATCTGCTTACAATTAGACTTGATCACAATCCCTTATAAGAATTATTACTCCTATCAAGTCTAAGTATGTGAGAGAAATTCTGTTATTAATAGAAGGCGATCAAAACTAATTTAGAATATAAGAGTTATGACCTTTACTTATATTTTAACAGTAAATGGATTGATCTATCATAAAAAAACTATCAATTATCATGTTAACGGGTTAAATTACTATTTGAATTCAAATTGTATAGTTACTTTAATTATTAGGCCGAATCTTTTATACATTATTTTATTATTGAATTAATAAGTTCAAAATAAAAAATCTAATATAATTTTATTGAAATAATTAATTTATAAATTTATAAATTCTTATTGTAACTTTTTTATAAAAATTTAATAACTCACTAGTGTTACAATCCTTATAAAATGGGTTGCTTATTTTTTCATAAAATAAAAGGATTAATATAAAATTGTACAAAATATTTCAGATTTTAAAACAATTGTACGTAACTTTTTTTTTTGTGTGTATATATATATATATGTATATATATATATATATATATTCTCCAAGCTCTGCCACTTGTTTTGGCCATGACAAGTGTTCCAACAAGTTGATTAAACTCGAAACTATTTTGTCTTGCGACTCTGAGACCTGATTTTTAATTCTTTAAAAATAGTTATATTTCCTAATATTTATAATAAAAAATTAAGATTCTAAAAAATAATTTATTTGATCAATATTAAATTAGATGTATAAAATTTTGATCAATATTAAGAAGACAAAAATTTATTTTTATTTATTATCCTAATATCATATTTCATTTACTAATTACAAAATATAAAAATAATATGAAAAACTATTTATATTTAAGTTAACAAGATTTTCCTATCAAAATATATTTTTTAGTACAAAATAACAGATGGAAGCAACCTTGAATCAATCAGTGTGCCCCACCTTCGATTTCACATTGACAATGAAGGGAGCATCCAACTCCGGCAAATTCAATCTTTATTTCATTTTCAAGATTTGTGGTTGTCTTTGTTTATTTGATCGGCTGATACGAGTCCGAGTTTCCACAACTAGGATTAATTGATAATTAAATTACTTGTTGTCACATTAACTTAAAAATTACTACTTGGTATAAATAAGATATATATTCTATGATGAATTATTTTGATATTTTTACTCCTATTTTATACTTTTTAATTTATCTCATCAAATTTATTTATTTGATTGTTGAAATAAAATCTAGTTATTTATTTTCTTATTATGCATATTTTAATAAGGAAAATGATATAAAAAATTTACTTTTTAAAAAATTAAGTATTTACATAATTAAATTATATTTAATATATTAAAATTTTATATTTTAAATTTTAACCAATCTATTTTAAATTTTAAAAAATAAAATCTAATAATAAAATATTCATTTTCTTAATTAAAAAGTGGTGCTTTCATCAACAAAATCGATCGATATTCGTATTCGTATGGGTGAAAAGAATTGCCCTTAGTCAAACATGAGTAATAACTCTCCTAATATTGACTTTAAAAAACCAAGTAACTCGATGATATTGGAGGAGGTAGAATAAAAAAATAGAGCTTCAAGGGAGCCTTCTAAACCACTAGATAAAAACTAATGTATGGATCATATGAGAAGAACAAATCGTCAACATTAGCTGATGGAAAGTGACATGGCTATTGAAGTATTAGGAGGCATCAAGACTCACCTCTTAATTTGAGAGGAGCTACAATCTTCAATCCATCTTCTAATATGTTATTTAGCTTGGAACTAAATGAGGAATGGAGCAAAATCTTTTCCCGGTTTAATTTATGACTTGAAGTGCCTTTATAAAGTCAAAGTTCTGGCCCTTTTTGAAACACATATAGGAGGTCAAAAAGTTAAAAGAATCATCAAGAAACTCAAGTTTGATACTGTTCAGAAGGTAGACCTGATTGGATTCTCAAAGGGGATATGGCTTATATGGGACGAGTAAGAGGTGAAAGTGGAAATATTGATGACACACTAGCAATTCATACATACCAAAGTGTGTTTTATTCAGGAAGAATATGAAAGTTTAATGACATTTGTTTATGCTAATCCAAGACCTCAGGAAAGAGAGAATCTTTGGAGTTGTTTAAAAGCATTAATAGCTAACATTGAAGAACCATGGACTACAATTGGGGATTTTAATTCATATTTGTCAAGTAAGGATAAATTATAAAGAGCCCTTCCTAATTAGAATAATATGAAGAAGTTTGCTGAATGTATAGAATATTATGGGCTGTTTGACATAGGATACTTTGGACCTGCATACACATAGGAAAGATCAAAGGTTAAGGAAAAAATTGACTGGAGTTTATGCAATATTAATTGGAGAATAAAGTTCCTAGAAGCAAATGTGTTTCATTTACCTCCCTTCAAATCTGATCATATACCTTTGCTCCTTTCTTTAAAGGGAGTAGATAATGAAGTCAGAAGAAATAAATCATTTAGATTCTCTATGGCATGGCTTCATTTCCAAGAGTAGTTTCAGAGGTTTGGGAAGGCTCGAATGGTTGGAAGACTGCTATTAATAATTTTATTTCTGAGGTGACTAACTGGAAGATCAATGTTTTTGGGAATGTCTTCAAGAAGAAAAGAAAACTTATGGCCAGACTATAAGGTATTACAAGAAAACTGACTAAGGGTCCTAACACTTTTTTAGAGAACCTTCAAAAACATCTTTGAAGAGATTATGAGAAAATTTTACTGCAAGAATAAATCCAATGCTATCAAAAAGTCAAGATGTACTTGGCTTATGTATGAAAACAATAACATGAAATTTTTTCATGCTTCAACAATAATACGAAGAAGAAGAAATAAGATCACAGCACTAAAGAATGAAAACGGAGACTGGATCATAAATGACAGTAAACTTAGGGATATTGCAATTAATTTCTACCGGAAGTTATATACAAAAGAAAGACAAGATAATAATTTCCTTATTAAAAATTCTTTTCCAGGATTACAAGACATGGCCAAGAAAGAAATGGAAGCTTCAATAAGTCAAGAAGAAATTAAAAGAACTATTTTTTAGATGAATCCCCACAAGGCTCCCGGTCCAGATGGTTTGCATGCATGTTTTTTTCAAAGCTAATGGAGCATAGTTGGTAAATTAATGTGTGAGCTCATTCTTATTTTTAAAAGTCTAGAGAATGTAAAAGATATAAATGATATAATGCTAGTTTTGATTCCCAAGATAGAGAAACCAGAAACAATTCAGATCCATTAGTTTCTATAATGTGGTCTACAAAATAGTCATGAAGATTGTAGCTAATAGACTAAAGCCTCATCTAGCTCATCTGATTTCTCCTAATTAATGTTATTTCATGCCAAAGAGACACAATTTTGACAATATAGTAATTGCTCAAGAAATTATCCATATTATGAAGACCAAGAAAAGGAAGAAAGGAATAATGGCCATCAAGGTGGATTTGGAAAAGGTATGCGATCGTGTAAGTTAGGATTTTCTTGAAGAAACCTTAAGAGAAGCAAGATTCCTAGCTTATATAATAAACCTTATTATGCAATGTGTATCTACGTGTAACATGAAAACTTTCTAGCATGGTAATTAAATGGAACCTTTTTATCCTTCTAGGGGCATAAGATAGGGGGATCCACTCTCTCCCTACTTGTTTGTCTTATGTGTGGAGAGGCTAGCTCATTGCATTTTCGAGGCAATAAATATAGGATCTTGGAAACCAATAAAAATTGGAAAAAATAGGTGCTCAATCTCTTATTTATTCATTGCAGATGATCTTCTATTGTTCATTAAAGCCTCTTTGGACTAGGTGGATATCATTTTGGAATGGCTGGACTTATTTTGTAAAAGCTCTAGATAAAAAGTTAATTTTAATAAAATAAAAATTTGTTTTTTAGATAATATCAACTATACAAGAGCAAGCTAAATAAGTCAGGAGCTTGGTTTTGGCATTACAACATATTTAGGAAAATATTTGGGTGTATCCTTGTACCATGGAAGGGTTACCTAATTAACTTATGCTCACATTTTGAAGAGGGTGCAGAAGCATTTTAGCACTTGGAAAACTAACACACTCTCATTTGTTGGTCGGTTAACACTCTCACAATCAGTTATATCAACAATTCCTATGTATACTATGTAAACCATATTACTTCCATCTGGTATTTATGATTATGTAGAGAAGAAGATGCGAAGTTTCTTATTGGGTTCTAATGATGAGAAAAAGAAGCCACACCTAGTCAACTGGAAGCAGGTTTGTAAGCTAAAACAGCATAAAAGGCTTGGCTTAAGAAACTTGAAACATTAGAATGAAGCTTTCCTTATGAAAGTTGGCTTCAATTTAATGGCCTATAAAGATACTTTGTGGGCAAGGGTGTTGAGAGATAAATATGGTTATGGTCAAACAAAATTCTCTATAGTGGAAAGGAAGAAATCCCAATTTAACCTATGGAAAGGCATTTGTAAAGTTTGGAATAAGGTTTCCAGAAAAGTAAAAATGATAATTTGTGATAGAAAAGACACAGGATTTTAGTAGGACTTTTAGGTAGGGGACTATACACTAAAAGAGATTGCAACTAAAGAAATTCCTCCTAATATGAAAGATCTTACAATAGATCAGTTTGTTAAAGAAGATGGAAATTAGGATTGGACTAAATTTGAAGAGTTCCTCCTTGTAGAAACATGTAGAAGAATTGCAAACATCTTCCCCCCAAGAAATAACCTAGGTCCAGATGAAATTTCATGGCATCTAGATAAGAATGGTTATTTCTCAGTGAAGTTAGCATATGTTTCTCTAGTAGGAGAAGCTGAAACTAACAAGGGGCTTTGGCACTCAATTTGGAAATGAAACAGATAGAATAGAATCCAAAGCTTTCTTTGGTTAGTTGCAAACAATGGTCTACTGACAAATTCAATAAGGACAAGGAGACACCTTACCTTGGATGACAAGTGTCCAAGATGTCATAGGAGCGAATCAATCCTGCATGCTTTAAGAGACTGTGATCAGGCCTCTCAGGTATGGCTAAGAATGCTAAATCCAAAACACTAGGAATAATTCTTTTCTTTAAATATTCTTGAATGGATCGAATTCAATATGAAAAAAAAGATAGGGAGATTTGGAGATCTAGACTAGAAGCTTTTATTTGGAGTTACTGCTCAGGAAATTTGGATTAATTGAAATAAATTAATCTTTGATGCTAATGTTGACAGAAATGCTGATTTGGTAATGATGTGCCTTATAAAAACTAGAGAAATTGAAGGAACATACAGAAACCTGGAACAATCCGATCTAAATAGAAATAGAATGGAAATTGCTTATGGTTGGAGTTTTCCTGAGAACGACTGGGTGAAGATTAATCCTGATGGATCTTGTGTGAGAGGGGGTGATTCTACAACTTGTGGAGGAGTAATTCATGATAGTGCTGGAGACTAGCTTGTTGGTTTCTCCAAAAATATTGAAAATGGTAGTGTCTTGTCTGTTGAATTGTGGGAAGTGGTTAGAGGTTTAAATTTAGCTTGGAATAAGTAGTTTCAAAAGGTTTGTGTGGAGTTAGATTCCCTTACCAGCTTATTACTCATAGCAGTGGGAATGGTCATCTTTTTTCACTTTTAATCAGACAAATTGAGAAGTTATTAGAAAGAGAATGGCAGATGAGAATTTTTCATATATATAGGGAAGGCAATAAAGTGATAGACTAGCTTGTTGCTAGAGGCCATCGGGTACAGTTAGGAGAGTTGCGAATTTTGAATGAATCACTGAATGGTTGTGGGAGATTATATATTAATGATGGTCTTGGAATTTTCTTTAATAAAATAGTTGCTTTGTAGCTGGGTTTAGTCCCGTTTATATTCCAAAAAAAAAAACGAATTTCCCTTGGGACACGTCTCGTTTGACAACAACTAGTCGTATTTTGAAAATTCAAACGATGTTGTCATAATTCACATATCAGTCAATTCTAGAAGGACTATTATTCCCAGTGGCCCCGAGAAAAACCGAGGGAGCGGTGAGGATTAATAGAGGATAGGAAACATCAATCACATTATAAAGTAGGAAACCTCTTGGAAAGTTGGGTTCGTACTTTTATATTGTACACCATGCTTGGATTATTGGATGAATGGAAATGGAAAATAAAAAAAAGGGAAATTTTGAATTTTAATTAGGATAAAAAAATTTGAGGAAGAGAAAATTTTGAAAATTTTAAATGTAAATTTAAGTTTAACAGCAAATTATAATATTTTCTTTTCTTTTCTCTTTTTTTATTTATACAAAAAAATTTAAAATTTCAAAAATTTTTCACTCATTTTCTTTTCTTCACTTCGGGCGAAGTTCTGGTGGCTTGGAAATTTGGGAAAATTTAAACTTTTTACCCTATATTTCTTTAATCTTCTCTGAAAATTTTGTATTTAACCTTCCCAAAAATTAAGAAGTGTTTTATATAAGTTCCTAACAAATTTAAATCCAATCCCTTCAGTAATATTGTCCTGTCTTTCCCCCTATTTCTACCCATCCAAGTTAATGTTTATATGATTTTGTGTACACTTGGATTTTATTTGACTCAACTAAGAGTGTGTTATTTATGTTCGGTCCAGATTTATACACATAAAAAAAAATCCAATATGAGCTTAAAGCTTTCACCGTTTGTGCAACTCTCAACTGCAGAACTAATCCCACCTTTCATTGGGATGGGCTTGAATTTATTTATTTATTTTATAAGAACAGCGAAAAGAAAAGCCTCTTAAATGATTTTTTTTTTGTATTTTGTAAGAATTGATGTCGCATGATGATAATGTTTTAAATGGCCCACATGTAAAATAAATTTTGTGTACTAACATATTTTAATATGTATTTGAATTAAATATAAATTCAATATCATTAATATAATAATAATGCTTAGACTTTGTGTTATATCAAAATTCTAAAGTGTGTGCATATACCTTATTCTAAATTAATTATGATGGGTCAATTTAGGATCCTTACCCACCTCCTTATAAGATAAGCTGCAATCTCTCATCACATTGCAGTTTTGTAATTCTCAATATTCTCTTTGAGACTCACCTGAGGACGAGTGGGCAATGATCCAACCAATCTCATAATCAAACATCATGGATGCAGCAGAAGGGTTAGGTAATTCAAAATTTTTTTATATTATTTATGTAATTATTGTACTCCTCTTTATGAATTTATGGTTATATGAATATTAAATTATTTTGTAAATCCTAAAAAATTACTAACAATTGGTATCAGAATCAAGAATCTATATTGATGAGTCAGATTGTACAAATTATATTTTTATATTTTTTTTAACTTGAATAAATTTTTTTATATATTTTAGCCATAATAAATCAAAAAAATAATTATGGTGATATTATTTTAAATTTACTGTTTCTTATTTAATCCAGCAAGAATGTTATTTATTTGAATTGACATTAATTTTTTACAACGATTTTGAATTTATTTCGATCTGATTAAAAGAGAAAAAAAATTAGGGAAGAGGAATTTGTTTTCGCAAATAATGATAAAAGCGTAAACCAAACGTCATGAATATATATATTTTGTCCCTTATAATTTCGTCCTTTTCTGTGTCAATACAATATATACATTCAGGATTTGTTTTACAATTTAAAAGCAATGTGTTATTCATCTTTATATATATATATATATATATATATGTTTAATGTCTGAAACTTGTTATATATATAATATTATATTATATATATGTATGTTTGACCCTTCTTGTTCAGTTTAGCCTTTTGTTTTATATCTATTTTATCATTTTCTATGTACTCCATAATTTTATTTTAAGTATTAATTTAATTAAATTTTGGCCTGAGATTTAAGTATAATCTTTGTATAATTGTATACTGTACAAAAATTTTTTGGATGATTTACATACTGTATGCATATTTTCATAATTTTAGTTTTTAATATGCAGTTAATTATTTAATTTATACAAAGATTATAATTGCTCATGTTTTGTCTTTAAATTTTGTGTAATTATACTCACCTATCGTGGGTTAATTGCATAAAATTTCTGTACATTGTTGATTAAATTACTGTTATGATAATTTAATTATGGAATAATAAAATAAGGAGAGTATTATATTAATGAAAATTTTACCCTTTCAGTATAATTCTATTAGTATAGTTAGTAGGTGATAATATGAGTGTTAGAATTGTATGTTAATTTTTTAAAATTTTAAATACCCTATCGGTGTTAGGTTTTAATATTTTAGCATATAGTTCTTGTATTATGTTATAATACTTATACCTCATCGGTACTAAGTATCATAGCATTATGCTATAAGCAGTTGCATAATTTTGAGGAAAATTTAGCATGAATATTGTTCAAACATGCTATGTTGGTAATTTATAATTAATTTTATAAATTTTAATAATTTTCCTCAGCATCTGTTCCTATGCAACTGACCTCTATGAAAACTTTAAATGGAACCAATCATGAGGATTGGGTGGAATCCTTGAAACTGTATCTGACAGTGTCAAACTTGATCTGACTTTGTGTGAAGAAGAATCTCAAATCAATGAGGAGTCAACTCCTGCTCAAAGGGCCTAACATGAAAAGTGGACTCATTCCAATAGAGTCTTTCTAATGGTGATAAAATATACTATGGATAAGATCATTAGGCAAAGTATTCCTGACAGTCAGAAAGTGAAAGCGTTCCTGGATTCAGTGGCTGAAAAATATATTAAATTTGATAAAATTGAAAAAGGACATTATTTGTCTTTATTGGAAAAGACTGTGTATGATGGAGTAAGTGGTGTTCAGGAGCATATAATGAAATTGGTGCATTATTACAGTCGATTAAAAAGCATGAATGTCAATCTGGGAGATAGTTACTTGATTTGGCGAGCTCTGGAGTCGTTTCCTCCTCAATTTGATGTGCTAAAAATATCTTACAATACTCAGAAAGGAGAATGGACGGTTAATGAAATGATTTCTATAGTGACTCAAGCAGAAGAGGATATGAAGAAGACAAAGATACAAGTGGTGAATTTCATCCCTCATGGTTTGAGTTCTGGATAAGCAAATAGGCCCTTCCAAAAGGACAATAAGGGGAAATCCAATCATAAAAGGAAGAAGAATAATGTGAGGGAGCAGCAGTATAAGCCAAAGAAAGCCATGTTCAAAGGAAACTGTAAATTTTGTAAGAAATATGGGTACAAAAGGATAGATTATTTCAAATTTAAGAAATGGCTTAAAAAGAAAAAGAAAGATGCTGAGAAATCTGAGGATGCCAAATGAGGGTGAGATAGCTTTAAGACTAGGAAATGGAAATAAAGTACAAGTTCAACACATAGGAGTCATTTCTTTACATCTACCTACTGATCAAATTTTAGAATTGAAAAACGTAATTTTTGTACCTTCCATGAGAAGGAATTTGGTTTCTGTTACCTGTTTAGACCAAGATGGATATTCATATTTATTTAAAAATAATAATTTTAAGTTATATTACGACTCCTGTGTTGTTGGAACTAGTACTTTGAATAGTGGCTTATATAAAATTTATTTGGATAATGCTTTTGAAAATTCCATCAACTCAGTTGTTGGAAATAAAAGACCAAGATTAAATGAAACTTCTTCAATACTTTAGCATGGAAGATTAAGCTACATCTCCAAAGAAAGAATGGAATGATTAATAAAAGAAGGAGTTTTACCTAATCTTGACTTCTCAGATTTCAGCGTCTGTGTCGATTGCATCAAAGGAAAACTAACAGTTAGAGCTAGAAAAGGGAAAAGGACCAGGAAAGAAAGTATTTTGGAATTAATCCATACTGATGTATGTGGGCCCATCTCACACAGTGCATTGGGAAGCTTAAAGTATTTTATCACCTTCACTGATGATTATTCAAGATTTGGATTAGTAGAACTTCTTTCCAAAAAGTTTGAAGCATTAGAAGCCTTCAAAAGGTTCAAGGCTGCAATTGAACTGAAGCTAGGAAAGCGAATCAAATGTGTGCACTCAGACAAAGGTGGTGAATTTTGTGGAAGATATGATGAAACTGGAAGAAACCCTGGTCCTTTTGCAAAATATTTGCAAGAGTGTGGAATAGAAGCTAGTTACAATATGCCTGGCACACCAGAGCAAAATAGAGTTGTAGAGAAGAGGAATAGAACACTCATGGAGATGGTACGATATATGATGACTCATTCCACTTTACCAAAATTTTTATGAGGTGATGCTTTAAGAACTGCTGTGTATGTTTTAAATCTAGTTTCAAGCAAATCTATACCAAAAACCCCTATATAAGCTAATATATGGTAAGAAACCTAGCCTAAAACATTTTCATGTTTGGGGATGCAAAGCTGAAGTTAGACCTTATAACCCACATACTAAGAAGCTTGAAGCAAGAATAATTAGTGGGTATTTCATTGACTATTACATTAGTTCAAGAGGAAGTAGGTTTTATTACCCATCTCATTCATCGAGAGTTATTGAATCTGATCGTGCTGTCTACTTCAAGGATAAGTTAGACAGTAGGAGAAAATCACTTCAGATCTCCCTAAGAGAAGAACAAAGCAATATCTTCCAAACACTTGATAAGCAAAGTGTCGTTCCTCTGATAGTGCCTTCTGAAGAACCATCTCACATAGAACCACAAATTGATCCAGTCTAACCTATAATTGAACTGATCCAACTGGTGAATGAACCAAATAAAGAAATTATGGAAGTTCCCCTGAGAAGATCATAAAGAACTCAGCGTCAGGAAATTTCAAATGATTACGTCATTTATTTGCAAGAACATGAGTTTAATGTGAATGACGATTCTGATCCTATTAGCTTTTCAGAAGCTATTTCGAGTTCTAATTCCTCAAAATGGATTCATGCCATGGAGGATGAAATAAATTCAATGTACAAGAATAATGTATTGGATTTGGTGGAACTACCTGAAATATGTAAACCAATTGGGTGCAAGTGGATTTTCAAAACCAAATGGACTACTAAAGGTGAAATTGAAAGATACAAGGCTAGATTAGTAGCTAAAGGTTACACACAGAAAGAAGGAATTGATTATAAGGAAACCTTCTCACCAGTCTCGACCAAAGACTCATTTTGAGTTATAATGACTTTGGTAGCTCATCTTGATCTCGAGTTACATCAAATGGATGTGAAGACTACCTTCCTTAATGGTGACCTGTCAGAGACAGTTTATATGAAACAACCAGATGGTTTCCAAGAGAATGGAAGATAGCACTTAGTGTGTAAGTTGAATAAGTCGATATATGGCCTGAAACAAGCTTCCAGACAATGGTATCTCAAATTTCATGAAATTATGTCCTCTCTTGGATTTAAGGAGAATGCGGTGGATCAGTGCATCTATTATATGATGAGTGTGGGCAATTTTATAATCCTTGTGTTGTATGTTGATGGCATTCTCTTTGCGAGTAATGATATAAATTTTTTGAACGAGACAAAATTAGCACTATCATAGAATTTTAATATGAAAAATCTTGGAAATGTGTCTTTTGTGCTTGGCATAGAGATCCATTGTGATAGATCCCAGGGTTTGCTTGGTTTGTCTCAAAAGGCATATATAGATAAAGTGCTTAAAAGATTTAATGACTTCATGCTCGCATAGTGCTATGCCCATTTAAAAGGGTGAAGTATTTTCCAAAGCCTAGTGTCCTCAAAATGATGATGAGAAATCTAAAATGAGTATAGTCCCATATGCTTCCGCTGTTGGTAGCCTGATGTATGCCCAAGTGTGTACACACCCAAATATTGCTTTTGCAATTAGTGTGCTTAGAAGGTACCTAAGTAATCTTAGTCAAAGACACTGGATAACAACTAAGAAATTCATAAGGTATTTACAGGGTACAAAGAATTATATGTTGACTTATAGAAGATCCAGTAATTTGATTTGTACAGGCTATTCAGACTCTGACTTTGCTGGTTGTCCAGATGATAAGAAATCAACATCTGGAGATATCTTTATGCTTGTAGGAGGAGCTGTATCGTGGAAAAGTATTAAACAATCTTTAACAGCAACCTCCACTATGGAAGCAGAGTATGTCGCTTGCTATGAAGTCACTCAAGAGGCTATATGGTTAAAAAATTTCTCTCTGAATTTTACTTAGTTGAAAGCATTTCAAAACCCTTAACCATTTATTGCGACAATATTGCTGCTGTTAGCTTCTCTCAAAACAATAAAAGTTTTGCCCGTACAAGGCACTTTAATGTGAAATATCAATTTGTGAGAGAGAAGACACGCGAGCATTTTAATCATATTGAGCATATTTCGATAGATTGTATGCTTGCAGACCCATTAACCAAAGGCTTAGTTATATGAATATTTAAAAGAGATGTATTGGATATAGGCCTTATTGAATCTTTTGATATTTTAGATTAGTGGGAGTATTTGTGTATTTTGAAACTGAAACTATGTTGATTTTGAGATTTTATAATATTGCCATTTTATTATGTTATAAAATGCACTTATTTGAATGATGGCAATATAAGGAGACATTAAGACCCTGTCTCAAACTATTGTAAAGCATCTTGGGCAGATGCATGGATCATTTTGTATATCTTGATTATGCACATATTTTATATTGTTTGATTTTTTGGAATGGGTATATATATATATATATATATATATATATATATATATATATATATATATATATATCTTTTCAACCCTATCAAATGATCAGATATGCATTTAATGAAATCTCATATCTGACCAATGGTTGTAATGGTATGAATTATATTAATGACATTGTTTAATTGTGGCCACATATTGTAATTCAAAATTATGTATTAAAATGTGATTGTCCAAGTGGAAGATTGTAAAATAAATTTTGTGGACTAACACATTTTAATATGTATTTGAATTAAATATAAATTTAATATCATTAATATAATAATAATGTCTAAACTTTGTGTTATATCAAAACTCTAAAGTGTGTGCATATACCCTATTCTAGATTAATTGTGATGGGCTAATTAATCCTAGTTGAATTTTAATTAAGGTTAGGATCCCTACCCACCTCCTTATAAAGTGAGCTGCAATCTCCCATCACATTGCAGTTTTGTAATTCTCAATATTCTCTTTAAGACTCACCTGAGGACGAGTGGGCAGTGATCCAGCCAATCTCATAATCAGACATCATGAATGCAGTAAGAAGGTTAGGTAATTTGAAAACTCTTTATATTATTTGTGCAATTATTGTACTTCTCTTTATAGGTTTACACTCATGCACCAAATTCTTGTACATTACCAAGCTGGCGTTACCTCGAAAGTGCAAAGACTCATACTTCAAATAATTCATGCACCAAATTCTTTAAAAATATCACTCTTATATACACTTATAATTAATTCTCACAATCATACCAAATATCATACTTAAACTGTACTAAAATTTATAAAAAGTTAAAACGTTTGAAATCATCTTGATCCTTTTATTGCTACCCTGCCTCACTCTATATTAATTTAAGCATTGAAATGTATTTAATAATTCTATATTTAATGGTTCTTACTCGTGTACGCCATTGGTCTAATTGGATGGTCCTATTAACTCAACCGGATATTTCCAATGGCATCTCATGTGACATAAATGTCCAATTAGTTATCATCAAGAAGACTTATTATCCAGGTTGTTTTCTTTTCAAAATATTCAATTTATAAATCTTACATTAAGGTATAGCATTTGATTCCCAGAATTTTATATTCTTAAAAAAGTGTACATTCTTAAAAATATGATTCCTAATAATTTAATTAATAGAAATGTAATATTCTCATATTTGATTCACTATAAATTATTTTACAAGTATTTTATTAAATTCCTAAATATATTATATTACTATGTTTAGTTTATATTTGATATTTTTGAGAATTTTGATATTATTTCAAAAATACCCTTATCAAGCTTTTTTGTTATAAAATAAAATATAGGAAATCATATTTTTACTTAAAAATCCATAAATAATTAAAATTTTTGTAACACTTAATAAATTAAATTTTAATATTTAACATCTAAAATTTATTAAAATATATATAAAAATATTTTACACATTATTATATTTTAATATTTAATATAATATATTTTTATATTTTATACTTTATTATTACTATTAGATTAATTTTTAAAATAAAGTGGGCATAATTTATTTAAATCATTATCATAATATTAAATATACTTGGCATTTCTCTTTTTACAAAATTATAAATTTTCATAATTAAATCATTTTTATAATTATATTTCATACTAGTATTAAATTTTACATTATAGTTTCTTCTTTAATTTAAAAATATTATTATTTTATATTTTTATGTATAAATATGCCTTTTTTAAAAAAAATTAAGCCTGTTGTATTATTTTTTAATGAAAGAAATCATATATATATATATATATATATATATAATTATATTAAAATAATCTTTCAAACAATTGAAAAAGAATTATAGTTAAAAAATTAATGTTATTGTATTTTTTAATAATAAAAAATATTTTTAAAATAAAGTGATAATTATTTTTATTTTAAATTAAAAATTATTTAATAAAATGATAAATAAAAAAGAGAATTAAATGTGAAGATAATTTTATCCTTTTATTTAAGGAATTATAATTTTATTTTTTTATTTTAGCATCAACATTCTTATCTGATGAAAATTTAAGATACCCACCTCTCCTATAGTAATATTTTGAAGGAAAGTTAGACTAAAAATATTTTTGAAAATGTAACATTCTCAGGTATTTTTTTTTAATTTTGAACTAAATATAAAAATGTAATATTTTTCTAAAATAATTCTAAAAATGCTAAAAATATTTTGCGGATCAAATGTCAAATGCTAATTGTAAATTATTTTGTGGATCTATAATAACAAGTGCATGAATTGCTTTCTTTAAAATTCAAAGGGTTGGGATGAATCTTCTTCACTAGAATTGAAATGAATCTATAGTTCTGAAATGTTCTTGTGAATTTTTAATATATAAGTGATTTTAGTACATCCGTCCAAGTATTTTTTTTTTCTTTAAATTTAGTTAAATGATATTAAAACAAGAAAAGAAAAGAGTAATGGTGTACTATCACAACCAATTACAACTACTTTTGTAATCTTGTATGATAAAATTTCAGGGAGATTAGTTTTGTATAAAAACGTAATGATATGTTTAATATTATTTGAGTTTCATACTTTTTAGCTAGGTCTTGAGTTTGAACAGATGATATTGTATATTGTATATGTGCTTTAAATATTACTCCTAGCTATGCGAAATAATAATTTTGGAATTAAGTTTTTGAGACAAGGGAGGGACATGAATCAGATGATAACTATTAACAGCTGTCCGAAGTAACAGTATGTGTGGCCCGCGAAAACAAATGCTGTGGGGGTTCACGGCAATTTACCCCTTTTTTTTTTTTTCTTTTTAATACATATACAAAGCACGGAAAGATTGGTTTATATGGGCCATCTCATCGGAGAAAACTGGCCTACGTATGACATGAGTTAATGATGTCAGAATTCATAAATATGTGCGCGTGGATTAAGAAGAGACAAGTCAGGAAGAACGAAACTGTAGATTAATGGCAGCCACCTAAGTTAGGGGACCCCTCTCATAGGTTAATTGTCTACGATGATGTCATAATTCATAAATATTTGCTTTAAATTAAAAAGACATTATTTATTTAAGAATTTGGATTCTTTTATAAGGTCTAAGTAAAGCCGCATAATATCAATGCTGGGAGAGTATGCTAGAATTTCGAGTTTAGGGGCGTAATGAAAAGAGCATCGCACGTACCGGAAGTCTGCCTGCCAAATCGGAAACTCCATTCGGGAAGAGGAGAAGGGATACTGAAGGAGAAACTTCACTCAAAATCTAAAACTTAGAGTAACATACTCTAAGCTCTCTTGAATTTAAACTTAAATCACGGGGATTTTCCCTTAATTTGTTCTTAAAATATATATTAACCTCGCTCCCTGGAACAACTAAACCCAATTTAAAATTTTAAATAGTGGCTAACAAAATCAAACTTTGATTTTAAAAAGATTAAGATACTCTCGACAAGTTGCTGATATTCTCATTGAGATCTGGTTGTAGTTTTCACCTCGAAGATTACTTTTCTTTCATACCTTCACCTCTTTCTTGCTATAATATTCAGCTGCTGCTGGAAAAAAGTTAGAATTGCAGGATTAATTGTCGAAATAATTCGATTGGATTTATTGGGGCCCACCTTTTAACTTTTTCTGTCGGCTTTCATTCATGGAATGAGGGCTCCCTTGTCCTTTTCTTTCTCTAAAGATAAATATTTGC
Source organism: Sindora glabra (assembly GCA_020226215.1). Taxonomy (NCBI): domain Eukaryota; kingdom Viridiplantae; phylum Streptophyta; class Magnoliopsida; order Fabales; family Fabaceae; genus Sindora; species Sindora glabra. The sequence continues at coordinate 2,518,772 of CM035236.1, forward strand.
TATTAAAATCTATACAAAAGAGTGGTAGGTGGTGAACGTAATTTGGAAGACTTTTCATTTTGTGAGTCACATGGTTTTAGGGAAGATAACGCCGAACTCGGGTGATCATCGGCTCTTTTCATTTTCTCGCTTGCAGAAATGGCCAACGGGAGTGGTGGCTGAATGCAATTTGGAAGACTTTTCAATGTTTTCATCCCATCTCGCTCCATCATCCTGAAGAGAGAGAAAGGAAGGAGTGGAGGATGAGAACATGGATAGTCTTGTAATTTCACATATAATGATTTAAATGAATTTCTAAAATTAATATAAAGGTAGTTTAAAAAGGAATATTCTAAAATAGATTCTCATTCTATTTTGACGCGTAAAGTATATATTTTAAAAAGAGAAAAATATAAAATATTCTTTTGCACTTTAGGTGATTATATTTTATTATATTAATTTTAAAAACTTATAAATCAAAATTTTAAATTATAAGAATTTTGAAATTAATACTCATAATTCATTTAATTATATAATTTTTCATTGAGTTTTTAAATGAGAATCATGTTATTATATATTGGTTCTTTATGATATTTTGACATATAATTTCAACTGTCTAATTAAAATTTTATATATTTAATTTAATTTTGATTAATTATATGACAAAGAATTTATGCAAAAAAAATGATAAAACGACATAAGTAATATTATAATTTTGGTATTGGTTTTTTAAAAAATTATATAATCTAATAAAATAATTAATTAATTGAGTATCAAATGTTAATTTTAAATTTTATATAGCTAAAAAATTTAATTTGTAAATTTTTAAAGTTGATGGGAATAAAATATAATTAAGTAAAATTGAAGTAGGTAATTTACATCTTCTTCTTCTAAAAAATACAGCAAGAGTTGTGCAGTTTAGCTTAAACTGAAGAAAGGTGATAGTATTTTACTTTGAAACTAATTAATCAGTATTGTTCAGCCACTAAGCTTTGTTTGCCTCTTACTGTTTGTGTATCCAGCAAAAATTTCCCGTCGAGAATCCTCCAAAAATGAAACAGTTACACTATTGCATGAAGAGAGAACACTTTCCTCTAAAGGCCGTGATCAAATTCATTTCCTATGTATTTTGTAAATTGCCTTTATATAAGAGATATATAGTCACGGAAAGAAATGGATGTATAAAATAAATTTATTACAAGAAAATGCACAGAGCATGCCGATAAAATAATAGAGGACTGTCAAGTGATACTTGTGTAAAATATTAAATATTCAATCACAAATATTTGTGTAAAATGCTAAACATATTGAATCATAAATCTATCTACAACTGGCTTATTTATAATTTTGATTCAATGAACTACTTTTAATGGTTGATTACAAGACAAAGTCTCCTGGATCGATCTTCTCAATATACTACTTATTTGAAATAAAATAAGGTTAAGCAGAGAAGATAATTATTAAAAATTACATCTTAATTATCTAGTCACAATTCAACTGCTGTTATGTCATCCTATCCCGTTGATCAAAACATAGCATCATCAATCAACTAAATGAAATCTCTAGCCTCAACTGTTTAAACCTTGTGATAGAGATAAAAGAACGATCGAAGGAATGGGCTGGTGAGGACTTGGTAAGAAAAGAAGGAAAATCAATTTTTGCAAATGGGGAGTCACAAGTCTTTGCTTGAGAGATCGAGCGCAGTAGCTAGATATCAAAACTTCCTTTTTCGGTAGACATTCGGTCGTGATCCAATGGAACAACCATTTAAAAAATCAGAACATAAAAAAAAAAAAAAAAACTTTAAACAAAGGCTATGTACAAAATTTAAATTTTTATTTATTGATAAATAAAATTTGCTTGAAGTCAATATATTATTTATTAAATCAATGTTTTATTAATAGGTAAAGAATAAAACTTTATCCTCATGCATATTTGGAAAGTCATAAATATTTTTATATAAAATAATTTTTTAATAATTTTAATGTAAAGCATTTATTTGTGTTCTCTATTGGGAGCTTATTTTTGTTATTTACAAAAATTTTATTTTCTCTATTGAGGGGATTACAAGGTTTAAAGATAATGCAAGAGTACTTGAGAGTTTTTCTCTTTGATTTAGTTTCATTTATTTTATTGAAAAGCATTTTTTGTAACAAAATATTATTTATATGTATATTAATCAAAGAATGATATGTTATTTATATTTATAATTTAAAAATAATAATAACTAAAATCATGATAATAAAAGAAAATAAATTTTTAAAAAAATTTATTAACTTTTATATTTAATATTTAATAAATAATTTTTTGTTTTAATAATTTTATTATTATATTTTATAAAAAATGTATTCCAAGGTTACAAAAACTTGCGTACCTAACCTTTATCGTCGGTGACATTGGCGATGAACTCAAAGCGTATTTGTAGACCTTAAGAAAGGTTCTTGGGCCGAATAATCACTCAAATATTTAAATGGATTCACCCATATTTTACGAGATTTGATTCATATTTTATAGAGCTTGAGATTTGGGCCACTTAGATAGAGTAAGTCTGAATAAAAATAGACTTAGATTTAAAGTTGGTTTACTTACTAAATATAAGATCAAATAAATATGAATTTGATTAATTTTTTATATTATTTATTTATTTATTATTTTTAATCTATGATAGAGATTTTGATAATATTTTATGAAAAATTAAAAATAAATAAAATAAAATATAAAAAATTTCTTACAATTGATTAAATAATTTTAAGGACTTTCAAAAAATTTATAAATAAAATTACTTTATTGAAAAGTTAAACTTTCCATCAAAACTTGCTCCATGCTTGAAATCACTCCCAATCAATATCAATATCCTATTACGAAATGAACCTTTTTTGGGCAGAAATTTTTTTGTTTTCTTTTACCCGTATCAACCTTACCTTTGGCAGAATTCTATGGCACAAATATATCTTTTTGTCGTACCAGATACGATACAAATCCTAACCCTTCATATATTAAGCCAATTGATCAATGACCAAATACCTTTTCTTCGTGTAATGAAGGGATAGAATTGGCAGCGACGAGGTTGCATGGCCCATCCTGGAGACAGCCAATCGGAGGACACGGACAAACTTTGAAGGGAAGGCAGGTTACTCTCCTAATATGAAGTTAATTAATTTTGATATTCCAATATTTATTTTTGTTAAACTAAACTAATTTTTATTTTATAAATTTGTTTATCAAGTTAAATTAAACTTTAATTTTTAATATTTATTTAATTAAAGTTTTAAAATTATATTTATTTATAATTAGCTTTATATAGTTATTAATTTAAGGAAAAAATATGTTTTATTCACTTATAATATAATTTTATTTGCAACATATTCACCTATAATTTAAAATGTTAAAGAGAATCGACAAATTACAAAAATTTATTTATATCCATTTCTCCCTTAATATCAAATCCAAGAACTGTAATCTCAAAAAAGTAAATTAGAAATGGTAAATAAAATTAGGAATAAATTAGGATCATTAAAGGAGAATGTAATTTACATATGATAATTTTTTTCAAATTTAGATAAAAGGATACCTAGGTGAACAAAATATTAATAATACAAACAATAAGAGACCTCTTTTTGATATTTTAAATTATATTATGAATAGGTCAAGCTTTTCTTTTTTCATAATTTAAATATTTTTATCTATCATTATTTGACATAATCAACATTTTTTGAATTTTTTGTCAATAATATTTTATTAATTTATATAATTATATAATAACATAGCAATGAAGTACCATCTATTAAAATAACAAATTGTTGTAGTGTAAAATAATGATCCAGATAAATACAATATAATCAAATTCATTTTATAATTTAGAAATAATTATAATTAACGTTAAGAACAACAATTTACACAAATAATTTATCTAGTCAATTATTATTTTTCCATTATAATTAATTAAATTTTAATTCTTACTATAAGTCATAAATATAAAATTGTAATTTATTATCTACATGTCTTATAAATACGAGGTTATAAAGATCATTTTATGCACAGTTGAATCAAACAATGCTCCTCCTCTCATATTTCTTTAAATGTTAAGCTGAGCATTTTATAACAACATAAAAAATGTATGGTTGATGTCATATCTTTTATTCCCTTAATAATTTTTTTTATTGGTATTATACATTCTTCATATGTCATGATGTAATTATATGAATAAATAAACATTCACTACAACAAATTAACACTTATACCACGAAAATACAAAAATTGTGGCAATTTTACCATTTGCCACGGGAATAAAAAAAATTTAAATAAATATCCAAAAAATTAAAAAATTTATGCCGCAGAAAAACTTTACTTATAGAAAAATATCACTTGTGCCACGAATAAAGTTACGAGAACACAATTTCCATGGCAAAGTATTATTTGTATTACGAAAAAATTTTATTCGTAATAAAATATCACTTGTGCTACAAGATTAAGTTACAGGAACACAATTTTAGTGGCAAAGTATTACTTGTGCTACAAAAAAATTTTACTCGTAAAAAAATTCACTTGTATCACAAATTAAATTATGAGAATATATTCCTTATGGTAAAGTATCATTTGTGCCATAAATTAAATTACGAATACGTATTTCATATGATAAAGTTTCACTTATTCTATCATATAAATTAGAAAAATTTATCTATAATAAAATATTACTTATGCCATGAATTACTTCTATGAATAAAATCATAGTCAAATGTATCATTTTTTTATAATTATACATATAAAAAATATTATTTATAATAAGTGCAACATACTGCAATATGGTAGACAACAAAAAATATAAATATTTATATATTATAGATGCTGAATAAATAATTAATTCATCATTTGATCAACTGATTAACCCTATTAATTAAAATAAAAAATATAGAATTTAATATTTTTAAATAATTAATTCATAAAATATATGTAAAAAGATAGAACTACCTATAAATTGTATAATTATATACTTTTATTATTTTTCTTAAAATAATTTAAATAGGAGTTGAACCCCAAACTTTAAAATATATAAGAAAGAATTTAATTGTTAAGCTCTTAAGTATTTTTATATAGATATGTACCAAATTTAATTTATTAGAATGTAACTATTTTTTAAAAATAATAAATAATTATTTAACTTTACATTAATTAAATTTATATAATAAAATTAATATATATCAATAAAATAAATATTATAATATATTAAAGATTGTATTATATAATTATTCAATGAATTTAAATTCTATACATACTAAAATTAGAAATTAATAAGATTTACATATATATATATATATATATATATATATATATATATATATATATATATATATATATATATATATATATATATAATACATATGTATATAACAATTTTTTCAATTCATTATTCAATCCAATTTTTAAAATATCAATTAAAAAAATCATTCAAAGTATAAAATATTATAAAATTTATTTTTTTATCTCATCACATTATTCTAAAAAAATATGATAACAAAGAAGATATATATTATGAAAATACTAAAATCATTATATTATATATAAATAGTATAATTTATGAGATAAGTTATAACAAGTTTTATTGTAGAAATATATAATAATAAATTTTACGTTAATCACTTTAATATCAACAAAACTTTCATTAAAAAATTGAAAATAATAGTTATGTAAAATTATGGATAATTTAATAATAATAAAATTATTAAATTAAAATATTTAAAAAAATTATATTTGAGGGAGTGATATATATAAAATAGTATAAATTTTCATGTTCATCCTTTATTAATTGCAATTGTATTAATTTCACTTCTTACATATATTTTGTAATAATTTCTTTCCTTCTAAATAATAATTTAATTAATTTAGTCTATTCATTTATAATTTTATTGATAGGTTACTAACTTGATAAATGGAAGAATAAAAATTAAATATAAATAACTTATGAGTGAAGAAATTAATATAAAAAATTTGTGAAAGTTTGAATGATTTAATTTATATTTGTGAATGACAAAATATGTATTATTAATAAAAATTAAAAGTAAATAATTTATAATAATTTAAATTTAAATTTATAATTAAAATTTAAATATACATAATAGTTTAAAATTATAATTTGTATGGATATTTATTTCATATAATTCAATCTTTATTGAAGGAATCTTAGAAAATAAAAAAAAATTACCTGAAAAATATAAAAAATTTACTTTTATTTTGTAATAACTCAATTAATAATAATTAATAAAAAATATTAATACAAAGATAAAATTAACTAATTAATTATTTATGAGAGATAAATTTGATATAAGATATTTGTAAAGAATAAATTTGATATAAGCAAAATTACTAACAAAATAAATGGGAATTTAGTTTATAAGATATTAATTTTTAAAATAAAATCATAAAATATTTTAGTATTAGTACATTTTTATTATATATATTTATGTAATATTTTATTATTATATAATTAATGTTATATAAGTGTAGTTTTATTGTTAAAGTCAATCGATTAATTAAAACTTTATAAAAAAATATATTGTATTATAATACTAAAGAAGTAAACTAGCGCAATGATAAGGCATGACATTCCTCAACTTGGAGATTCAGGTTTAATTCCTAGTAAATGTAATTATAATTTCTAAACAAATAGAATTTCAATGATTTATCCTAACTAGATATGAGTCAAAAATATTAATAAATTTCAACAGATGTATAAATAAAATGATAAGATAACACCTGATTGAATTAGTTAGATAATCGATTTAATTTAGATATATAAAAATTATTTTAGCTAAATATATTAGTTTTATAATTATTTTATTTTATTTTTTGTCATAAATTTTGCCATGAATAAAATCATAGTAATATGAATTACTAGCCACGGATGTGCCTTTCTTGCCACATTTGTACTCGTGGCTAGAAGAATATATTAGCCACAAGTGAACCCGTGATAGAAAAAATTATTTATACTACAGGATCTTTTTTCCCATAACAATTTCTTTACCATACTTACTTGTGCCACGGGACCATTTAACCAATATTTCTGTGGCTAAATAGCATAGCCATAAAAATTTTGATCTTTTGTCATGTTTTTAACTGTGGTACAAGTGTTAATTTATTGTAGTGATTTTTCATATTAAACAAATAACTCCTTACATAATCATTTAAATTAATTAGGATAGAGCTAATTATAAAGACAAATAAAATCTAAAAATTAATTAGGATAGAGAGCTAATTATAAAGATAGATAAACTCTAAAAATGTAATTATATGAAAAGAAAGTATAAGGTAGAAATTATAAATTGACCAAAAAAAAAAGATAAAATTTCTTAAGCATTTACCTTGAAATTTTTTAATTAAATTATGACATATGAATTAATTGACCTATTAATTATCATTAAAATTTACATCTCTATACTTATAGTAATTATCAATCAAAATCAAATCCAAAATGTTATCTTCTTTAAAATGTTGTTCTTTTTTCATATTGTACACCATTTTATTATTTAAATTCTTAACAAAATATTATATTTTCTTTTATCTTAATTATTTTAAGTTTTTCTGCCTTTTTATTTATTTTTTATATTATGGTATATGCTAATAATGCATTTTAATTTTTTTAATAAAGAAGAATAATTTAAAGAAAAATAGTTCTTAAAATTATTTCTTATTAATAATTATTATAATATCAAATTTTCAATTATTAATAGTAAATATTAGGTAACCAATATGCATATCATAATCTTAGAGAAAATTATTGCAAATATCTAAAAGATTTAGTAAAACCTTAATTTAATTTTTTTAAAGTTTAAATTTAAATTATTATTAGCATAAAATTCTCTTATAATATCAATGAATAAAAAGATGATATTTTATTAAAATATTAAGATTAACTAATAATTTTTATTAATAATAAAAAAATTTAATAATTGTTAATGATGTAAAAATATATAAATAAATGATAGTATAAAATTAATTTACATTACACTAACACTGTATCGAAATTAAATCTTCTTTTCTATCCAAAGGTGTTGTATCTTTAACATAGGGAGTTGTTTATATTAAATTCTCGTATAATAAATATAAATATAAATTTAATTCATTAAAATTTTTATATTTCCAATTACTAAGAAGAAGAAGAAGCATCATTTGAAAGAATAATAATTAATATTTTTATTATTAAAAATATATTTTAATAATTTTTACTAACATAATAATATGTAAATAAATGGTATTGTAAAATTTATTTACACTAATAGTTAATTAAATTTAAATTAAATAAATATTTAGAATTGTTTAATTATCTTGTATATATAGGGAGAGTTTAAATTTGAATTATTATTAGTAAAAAAACTTTTTATACTCGATAAATAAAAAAAATCATGTCATTAAGATTATAATTGTAATTAATAATAAATTTTACCAAAAGAATTAATAATTTTTATACAAATAATTATGTTAGTAAGAGATAATATAAAATTAATTTATAATATTTAATTATACTAAAGAATATACAAAACTCAAATTTTCACGATTCAACAAGTTTGTAATAAAATAAAGCTCGAGTTTTTCGAGGATTCAACATAACAAGTGTGTAACAAATAAAAGTTACAAGCAGATGCAGCAAAGCAGTTACCCTTCTAAAGCTTGAATTCAGGTGTCAAAAATCAAGGTTTACAATACGTGTTGTATTGCGTTTGCGTACAACAAAAGCAGACTTGTACCACCGAAACTTGCCTGTTGTTATGAAAATTTTCCCGCCTTCCAACTTCCTACATCTTTACTTTTTTTTTATTTATTATTATATGTGGTTGATGTAGTTGATTTTTGTTTTTTAAATTTTTATAAGTTGCTGTTGATGTTGACTTAATTTACAAGCTACTATTTTTTTACTAATATATTTTTATTAATTTTTAATATTTATAACTCAAATATTATTATTATTTTGTGTAATACACTTTTTTTTTCTTTTTATCGGTATATATTTTTTTCTTCTCCTTATTTTTATTATTGACAATTCAAATATAAATATATTGTTAAATAATATAAATATAATATGATACGAGTAATGCTGTAGCTCAATGTGCTGAATCAATTTTTCAAATGATATCCTTTATTTTTACTATAAAAATATTTTCAATAAATTAATGTTTTAATAAAAATTATAAATTAAGTTTATTAATTACATATAATACTTTAAAAAATTTTAAAATTCAAAATATATATATTTATTTGAATTTTATAAATATTTTGCTAATGTCAATTTTCAAATGTTATATTTTAAATTAAATATATATCAATTAAAATTTTATTAATATTTTGTAGCCCAACGTGCTGAATCAATTTTTCAAATCATATATTTTATTTTTATTATAAAAAATATTTTAAATAAATTAATATTTTTTAAAAAATTATAAATTAACTTCATTAATTACATATAATATTTTTAAAATTTTAATAATTAAAAATAAATATATTTATTTTAATTTTATAAATATTATGCTAATGTCAATTTTCAAATGTTATATTTTAAATTAAATATATATCAATTAAAATTTTATTAATATTTTATAGTCCATATACTATTTCTCTCATTTTTATATATTTTAGTGCATGTTTTACATTTTTTAAATCAACTGTTATTATCTATAATTTAAATGCTAGTATCATTAAAAAATATATGTATTGCACAATATATTTTATTTTATTATAGAAATATTTAATTTCAATTATAATTTTAATATATTTATAAATAAATTATTAATTAAATTAATTAATTGCATATCCTCTTTTAAAGAAAATATTTCAAAAATCTACAATAAGATTTATCCATTTAAAATTTTTCAATAATTTTTATATTAATTTTTAGTGTTATATTTTTAAATTTAAATTAAACATACATTAATTAAGATTTCTTTCAAGACTTTATAATTTACATATTATTTCTCTTTATCTTATCTTGTATGCCCTTCATTTTTTTTCCTATTCACTCCCATTATTTAAAGTTTAGATGTTGATATCATTGAATTATATAGATATAATGCATATTATATAAATATTGTAAATGAATTAAAATTTTATTTTTTTAACTTTTATTATTTTATAATTCATATAGTATTTTTTTATTTTTTTATTTTTCACTCTTTTTATGTCTATTAATGCTGTTGTTTACATTTTATACTTTAATATTACTAAATAGTATAAATATAAAATGATATATTTTATTTTTATTGCAAAAAATTTTAAATGAGTTAATTCTTTTATATACAAAGTAAAAATGGAATCAATTATTTGAAAATTATATTTTTTAATAAAAATATTTAAAAATTAAAACTTTGTCAAGTTTTATTTAAATTTTCTTAATGTCAATTCAAATGTTGTATTTCAAAGTAAATTGCATGTTTTATTTTTCATAACAATATTTAAATATTGGAATTAAATTTTATCAATGTTATCTTCATATTAATTTTTAAGTAATATATATCAAATTAAATACACATTAATTAATACTTTTTCTAAAGTTTTGCCATTCATGTACTATTTTTCATCTTTTATCTACTCCATTATAAAATATTCTTTTTATTTTTTTTATTCATCACTGGTAAACTCATTTGTCAATATTACTAAGTCTTACAAATATAATTCATTATATATATATATATATATATATATATATTTTTAGTAATATTAATAATTTAAATAAAGAAAGATTTTATTTAATTAAATTAATTTATTATATATTCTTTTTTTTATTACTGCACACCACAAGTATTATTTCTCTTTTTTGTACTTGCCCATTTGCATTTTTTATATGCATTCCTATTATTTACAGTTCAAATACTAATATTATTTAGTGATATAAATATAATATGTTATATTTTATTTTTAACTAATTTAAATATTTTTAAAAATTAAAATTTTAATATAGAATAAATTAAATAAACTAATTTATTATATACTTCATTTTTTAAATTAATATTCAAAGCAATTTACCTACATTTTATTAATTTTTATACCAATTTTCAAGTAATATATTTTAAATTAAAATTAATTAAATATTTGTCAAAACTTTAAGTACTCTATATCAAATTAAATACATATTAATTGATTCTTTTTCAAGGGTTTTACAACCTATGTACTATTTATTCTTAAAATTAATATTTATATAAATTAATTGTATATTTAAATTTATTAATTTAATTTTTTAAAATTTTTATATCAATATTTAAATGATCTATATTATATTTAAAAACACATTAATTATAATTTTGTGAAAGTTACACAACTCACATATTATTTTTTTTCTTTTTATTTGTCATGTTTTATGCCTTTTTATGTTTCATATCAACTTCTATTCTCGTAATTTAAATATTAATATTAGTAAGTAGTATAAATATAATATAATATGTTCTATTTTAACTTTTAAATTTATTACATATTCTCTTTTTCCTTATACTTTACCCCTCACATATTATTTCTCTCTTTTTTATTTGTCCATTTTCATATTTTTCACTTTATTTATTTAAATTTTCTTAACTTTTTAATATCAATTTTTAAGTTCTATATTCCAAATTAAAAACACATGAATTAAATATGTAACTAACGCTTCACAATCCACATACTAGTTTTTTCTTTTAACTACTCTATTATATCTTTTTCTTTTTCTTTCTGCCCACTTTTAATATCTAAAGTTCAGATGCAATGTCATTGAATAATATAAATATAATATAATATACTTTCTTTTTATTTTAAAATATTTGTTGAAATGTTTAATATTTTATTTTATTAAATTAATTTGATACTTATTCTATTTTTAATTATTATTATTATTTTACAACTTATATATTATTTCTCTTTCTTATTTGCTTCTTTACATTTTTTTATTTTTTATATTCATCTCTATTATCTATAACTTTAATACTAAAATCACTAAATAGTATAGGTATAATATGATATATTTTATTTTTATTATAAATATTTTATTTAAGGTACATGGATTCAATTATCTAATGAGTTAAGATTTTTCATGAAATCATCTTCAATTAAGTGAGAAAATTACTTTCATAATGATAATTTCTTGAAAGCATTTTACTTAAAAAATTTTCTTCCTCCAAAATTTTTCATTTAGTTATTTTTTTCTATTTTTTAAATATCTCCCAATAGTTTAGATAATAATTCTTCTCCAAAATAAAATTCAGATTATGAAAAAAAAATTTAGAGGAGATATTTTTAGAAGATTTTCAAAATGTTTAGTGTACTACATCAGAAAAAAAAATTATAAGAAGAAATTCAAGCAAATGAAAATCTTATGAATCTTTCTGTACGAATCAGACTTGATGTGATAATTTGAATTAGCAATGAAATATCAGGAGATATGTACAACTTATTGAATTTATTTATATTTTTACTGTGTGGAATTTTTTCTCATTTTAAATTATATTGAATTAAACTGCATTGTCGGAGAATTTTATTATCATAACATTGTTTTTCATATATATATACAATTCTTTATATGACTTTTAAATATTTGAACATGGAATGTATGGATTGTTCCCCGGTAAGTGTTTTATTTTACTCCATTCTGCTTGATGCTTGAAATGTGTTTTTGATAGGGCGGCAATAATTCTTCTCATAATGATTTCAAAAGAAATATACCAAATGAAAAATTAAGCTAAATAAAAATCTGTAGTGTGGACTTTTGTACTTATTGCAAGTGGTGAGTTGATTGAGAAATGCCACTAATTAACACTGTATTTTTTTCTCCAAATCATAAATGAAATAATGTAGAACTTGAACAAGTCAAATTAGCGATTAAGCACATATTTGGGACTATCAAGAAGATAGCATAATCACACTAAAATTGATCCTTCTACATATAAGTGGAAGGATTCATTAATTGATGGCAAGGAAGCAATGCAACACAAAATATAGAAGTGTTGGATGAAATTCAAGAGAAAGTGCAAGTAAGGTGTTTGGAAAAACTCATTCATTTGAGGGGAAGTAGACTCATTACAAGTGTACATATAGATCTTATTGTCAATATTGAAGGTACACAATTCCATAATTATCTTAATATCACATATAACATATGTGCTATTGTTTACGATAAATCATATTTAATTATGTGGTTAATTAGTTTGCTACATAATTCATGAAATATAGTGAATAACATATATATATATATATATAACTAGATGAAGAGCTCAAGAGTTAAAAAGCACACAATTATTATTGTTTAAGTAATCTATAGTTCAATTGTATGATATATATATATTAATATTTGACTATCATTTATTCTATGATATATGTGTATTATCAATTGGTCAAATAATTGTTTTGTGTAGATAAAACTCTTTTTATATGAGAAATTGAACTTTGATGTGTTAAGTTTAGTAATTTGTGTGAAATAATATTTTATGAATACAAGTGTAAGAAAATTTTGTATTGTATCACAAATTGTAAATAAGTAAATTGAGATTATAACAATTTTTTTTATAGAAAGTATGTGGTGCCATTGCAAAATATAAATTAGCATTAATGAAAAATGTAAATAAACAAATGAGGTAGGCACTCTTAAACGTGAAGATAAGATAAGCATTTAATGAGGATAAGGTAAGGTTATGGTATGGTGATGAAAGATAAATATAAATACCTATTTATTATGAAAAGAAATAAAGTAAATCATAATACTTATTTCTAAATGTATAAATACCTATCTATCTTAATTTGAGATAAAGTAAATTTGTAGTATTTATCTTTGAATTAATATCAACGAATCCTTTATTAAACCTATATTGCGTGAAAGAAAAAGGTCTCTAAAATCATAAGACGTATGAGACTATTACCAATTAATAGAGACAATTATAGCTGAATCCTACTCTATTAAATTGATGACAATTATAAAACTTGATTTTAACTAATTGAAGATCTTGTACATGAGAATTCAATAGTAACTTTAATTAAAATTGTTTGAGAATATTAATAATGAGGTTCCGTTTCTAAGGCATTAGAAATCTAAGGAGTAATAGGAGTAAATCTATCTATTCCTATCAAAGTCCCATATTTGTTTAATGCACTATTATATCCACAAAGTGAAAAATTAAACTTTTGATCTTAATAGATTCATAACTTATATGGGATAATAAAAGGATTGTGGACACCCTTGATGAATTTATCTTTATAAGTAAAGAAGTGAGAAACTACTTCTTAAGAATCACTTGGTAAGATTCAAGATATAGCTAAGTTAGGGTGAATGCAAGGTCCATGTGAAAAATGTGTTGTCATTGTAGAGTCATTAATCATTGCATAATGTAAATATATTATCTTTATGATCCTTATTCAATTCAAAGATTCAAGTCATGGCCACATCTTGGACATGCATTATGCAGATAGCTAGTAAATTCTTGTGTCACGGTATTGTTTTACTATTATGAGATAATAAATGGGGGATTATCGTGATTTTTTGTATTATCAAATAATAATAACAAATCATTTTTTTAAAAAAGATGTTAATAAAAAAGCCCGTCTTTTGAAATATAAAATTATATTTTTTTGAGATGAAAGGTCCTATGTTTTTTTAATGAAAATTGCATCTTTTCAAAGACAATTTTGTGTCTATTTACTTGATTTTTCATGAAAATATATTTGCAACAATATAAATAAGAATTATTATCTTATCTTCTAATATAAGAAAAATGTACTTTCCCCTTAAATTCCCACTATTGCTTCTATTCTTGGTTAGATATTATATCCTAAGAGTAAAATTACTGTTAAACCATTTGTACCTAAGTGAGAAAATTACCATTCTAAAAATAGTTTCTTCAAAGCATCTCGCCTAACAATTTTCTTCACCCAAATTTTTTTATCTATTTATTTTTTCCCATCTTCTGAATAAATTATAAGTAGTATGATCAGCATTTCTTTTACCCTTAATCAGTACTTGTTAACATACCGAAATCTGAAGGAACTAGAGTTAGTTTGAATCTCCGTAGAGTTGATTGATGATAATTTATGAAATGCCCAACAATTACATATGAAGAACGCCTCTCGGTCCAAGAAACTCAACAACATTTGAAAATGATAATATTCTGAGCTGCAAATTACTTTATTAGGATATCAATTAGGATTAGGAGAGCACATCCCTGATATGCTTGATCACAAAATCCCATATAAACCTTTTATTTGGAATTACATGCATTCAAAGTAATCAACCACCAAAAAGATTTGACACAAGTCAACCGTAGTTCAAGGGCAGAAAACAACCCTGTAGTTGGTTCCTCCAGGGCACGTGAATGTGCTTGTTTGGTCATCCTTAGGATAACTATAAGCATCTGGACATCTATCCTTGAAGAATTTTGAATAATCAGTTGGTCCACAGCTTCCTGAATTGCAACAGTACTGATCTGTTTTGAACACTGTGCATGGGTTGTTACAACCGCCGGAGGCTTTCAGCACATTTGGGCACTGTCCGTTGATGTCCGCCGTGCACTGGATGGCGCGGCTGCACCCATTAGAGGTTGGACTGAATTCCATTGGAACGTTGAATCCATCAACCAGCGAGATATCGTAAAAGTCCATGTTGTTGTATTGGTTTAGTGCAAATTCAGCAAGAGTGTTTGGCGGTGTGCCATATTGTGTGCACTGAAGGACACCACCACAGTTGCCGGTTTGACACTGGCCCCGTCCTGATCCATCGAAGTTGCAACCGGTACGGGCCCAAATACGAGCACCTGTGGTGCCCGCAGCCACGTCAATAGCCCAAGATTCTCCGGAGTTGAGTTGTCTGCCACCGCCGGTAGGCACGGCTGCTGCCCATACGGTGTAGGTACATCGGTTTGTGATATCAAATCTGGCTGCCCTGGCGGAGTTGAATGAGAGAGCCACAATAAGGAACGATAAGATAGCGAGGCTTTTAAGAATGGCCATTTTGGGAGTCAGAGGTGTTCTGGTTTGTGAAGAAAATGCCATGACAGCTTAGGTTTATATATAGTTCGTGATTGAAGAAGATTAGTCGGGGTGGGCAATTTTTGAAAATTCATGTCATGTAGTTCTTGATAGACACAAAGGAAAGTCAAATATTTTGAAAATAAATTGCAGGCATGAACTCAATCCAACATGTCGGTCTAACAAGAATTTAATCAAATATATAGTAGCTTGGCAAAATATACGGCTAACTTTAATTGAAACGTCGGTTGTGGCGTGATTGCAACAAGCTAAGGCTGAATTTTCCTTTAGGCAGAAAGAAATCAAGAGAGTTTAATTAGTGATTTGTCAGGAATATGGAAAGCTTGTACCTGTTTGCTAAAATGTCAACACGCAATTTGCTTATAAAAAAAGTCGTATATTTAATTACATGTAAAATTGTATTTTACAATTTATAAAATATTAAAAATTGGAATTTATTTTTTTAGGTGAGGGAAAGAACACATGTTATCAATATTTCTCCAGTAAGCAGAGCAAGCACCATGTGTTGGAATTACCAGAGACAATTTAGATGCATGGGTAGCAGAATTCTGAAATAATATTGAAAATGTCACCTATTTATTTATTTTGTGTGAAGATTTCGATATCCAGTATGCCACATTGCGGTAATTCTTCACTTATTGAATTATAAGGTTTTGTGACTGGTTTGCAACTAGCCTAGGATATGAATATTAACAAAATTTGGGTTGAATAGAATTCTAGGATGATAGTGGCAATATCGATCAATGATTGTTTTGAGAATCACATGTGTGTATACGCTTTTGATGGATCATGGTCGTTCTCTTCCAAATCACTCTTGGAAAGTTAAATTATATATGAAAATAATTGATTGGCTTCTTATGCTAAGATTCTGACATTTAATAATCATGTGTTTATGAACCCTTTCAAGGTATGGTTGACGCAGGATGTTATAGGAGTAATATTTTCCGTTCTATTATACTGTAATTTTTATAACCTCTTGTAATTAAAAAAATTAGTTAAAATTTTATTTTGATCCCTGTAAAATTGAATTTATATCAATTCCATTCTTTATTAAAAATTTGTATTAATTTGATTTCTCTATATAGTAATTCAATAATTTCATTTTATATAAATAGATTAAAATTTAAGATAGATTTAATCTTACAAAAAATAAATTTATACAAATTTTTAGTGAGAAACAAAATTAAAACAAATTTAATCTTACAAGTTACAAGAGCAAAGGTTTTAGTCAAAATAATATTTCGCCACCAGAAAAATCTACTAAGATAATTGAATCACATAAACAAATTATAAAATAATTATATAAACTTAGCTCCCACGTCAAGTCGAGAATTTGAGAATCATTATCTATCCACTCTGTAAAAATGGGAAGACGTAGAGGAGAATTATAACAAAAAATTCTAGCACTATTAAATATTAATCCTACACTTAAAGAAGTAAATATGCATTTAGCGATAAGTCTATTATTATAATTATTATTATTATTGGAAATAAAATTCTAGTAAAAGCTTACAATCGCATGTATTATAAGAAGCAAAAATGTTATATATACTAAAAATAAAATTTGAAATTGAGTTTTAATATAAATTAAGAATTGCTGTTAAATATAAGACAATAAAGTAAAATTATAAAGTTGATGGATATAAAAAAATTTAGAACTCAATTTCAGATTTTATTTTTGATATATATAATATTTTTGTATAAGAAATAGTAATTTTATATGCAAAAAAAAATTGAGATTCAAAATTAAGTTTCAAATGCAAATAAAATGTTGTTATTAAATACAATATGTGATAAAAAAAAAGAAAAACTGAAAAAGAGAGGATATTGAAATGTATATGAATAAAGTTTTGATTTTCAATTTTATTTTTGGTACATATAATATTTTTGTATAAAAATAGCAATTTTATATGCATAAAAAAAATGAGATTCAAAATTGAATTTTAAATACAAATAAAGGGTTGTCATTCAATATAATATGTAATTGAAAAAAAAAAAGAAAAACTGGAAAAGAGAAAATATTGAAATGTATATGTATAAGGTTTTAATTTCAGATTCATT
The DNA here is from genome assembly GCA_020226215.1 of Sindora glabra. NCBI lineage: Eukaryota > Viridiplantae > Streptophyta > Magnoliopsida > Fabales > Fabaceae > Sindora > Sindora glabra. The sequence goes on from CM035236.1 coordinate 2,536,790, forward strand.
TTTAGTATATATTATATTTTTGTATATGAAATAGTAATTTTATATGTATAAAAAAATGAGATTTAAAATTAAGTTTCAAATGTAAATAAAAAATTATTATTAAATACAATATATGATAAAAAAAAAGAAATCCAAAAAAGAGAGAATATTGAAATGTATATGAATGAGGTTTTGATAACATAGCGCTCTTAGCTTCCAATCTTAACTTCTATATTCATCCACTTTTGGTCAATAAAAACCAAAGTCTAGACTCAACAGTAAATTAAATCAATACACAAGTTCTCACGTTAGTTTAACAAGACATGATAATTATTTTAGCCATGTTCATTCTTAAAAATTAAGGAGTTGGCCTCTTACGGAAATTTAAATAATTGAAATTGACTGGGTAAAACACCCAAAGTCAAACAGAGATTTGAATTTTGAGAAATGGAATTGGGGAGGAAAAGAGAAAGTCGTTATCAATGCATCTAAGTTCATCGTACTCTTCTAGAAGTGGTGAATGCTATGCTTTGAATATCTTATTGCATCACACGGACGAAAGAGAAAAGTCTAATATGTTAGGCCAATAAATCTTTTTAATCTACCTTCCCCGAAAATAAAGTAAATGACAGCTGGCCATCAAAGTACGACTAAACTCTAAAAAAGAGGACAAGGCCACGTTTAAAAGCAAGCAGAATCTCGATTCCACTGGGTTGGACAGATTCTTTACTTTGGATGTCCATTATAAGCTTGGAATTAAGTATTTGGTAATTTATCATGACCGTTTTATAGCCAAACTCTTGTATGTCGATGTTTTGACCAAATATGGCTACCACTGTTGCAAACAAAAGCCCAAATTGTTTCATGGCCTCTCCAAACTCCATGATCGAAATAAATTTAAGATAAGATCTCCTTTTTAATGTTTTCATTTTGAAAAATTTATAATTCGTTTATAACGGAGTTTGAAAGTTCAAACCATCAATGTCCGCGATCTTTGCCTCTGGATATGCACATGTGGTTGTCAATTTCAGTCAGGACTGCTGTGTCAAATTTTTCAATATAATTATTTTGGTCTCATTGTATAACATTGCCCGAGTAGTCGTGCATCGGCAAACTGTTTTTTTAAAAATTTATTTCTGTTTTACTGTTATTTAAAAATATATTACCAAAATACGTACAAGAAGTGGAGGTGCCAGGGTGGATGGCGCCCGCGGAGAGGAGGCGCCACTTTGGGTGGTGCCCCTGATCAGCCTTGAGGGCGCCGTTCAAAATGGCATCCTCACTATGCAATTTTTCTTTGAAAATAATTAATTTTGATGTCATTTTAAAATAAAAATTTTAAAAATAAATAATGTGTGATTGTGACTCAAAATAAATTTTTAAAAATAAATGACTAATTTCATAATTATATTTGATATCATAAAAAAATATTTTATTCCACTTTGATATTTAATACATAAATTTATTATAGGAATTAAATAAGAAAGTAGTTAATAATAATATATTTAATAAAAATAATAAATATTTAGTAAATAATTAAATATTATTAAAATAAAATATAAGATCAATAAATAATAATTACATTATTTATATTAATGTCTCTCAAAATTTGATACCATGACACTTAATATTTATCATTTTTTGGGATTATATATTTCCACCGTTCGAAATTATATTATTACAAGTAATTATTTAATACATTATTACATATAAGCAAATTTATTGAATTATTCGATAATATTCTTTATATACAAAGTTGAAGATTGTTAAAAATGAAAAGAAATATAATGAAATAAATGTTTCTTTGTATTTTGTATTTATTCCAATAATATTCTTGCTACTTTGTATTTATTTCAATAAAATTATTTTTATTTTGTAACAAAATAAATACGAAATGACGAAGTTGAAGATAGTTGAAAATTAAAAAAAATATGATTATTCCATTGCAATAATCTTTTTATTTTGTAATAAAATTAAAATTATAACATGAATTAATTCCTTTTTATTTCGTCATAATGATAAAATATTTTAGCAATGAGAGGCAAAAGTACCGATTTACTATTTTTTTAGAAACTAATATTCGTTTTACCATTCCTTCAAAATATTTTATCAAAATACACACAGCGGCAGAGAGACACCAAATGGCGTGTCGAGGGATGCCAAACGAAATGGTGCCGTTGGCGCTCGAGGGAAGGGACGACAGGCGATATGGCACCTTTAGTCTACGACCCCCTCGCTCCTCATTTTTAAGTTAATTGGCCGGTGACCATGTGTACTGTGGATCCAAAAGACTTGGATTTTAGTATTATACATGGCTAGCATTCCCATCTACGTTGACAATTGTGCTACGTGGTTTGATGTCAATATTTGGTGAACTCAACTCATAACGTATTGAATAAACATAGCATTTAAAGTCATTTACAAGGATGATGGTTATTTATCCTTCAAATATTATAATTAATATTATTAATTTTTTTATATTTATTATAATCATTTATTCATTTCTTCACTAATAATATTAAAATAAATAATGAAAAAAAATTAATTAAAAAATAATTACATATTTCATATTATGAAGATAAAATTTATTAATTTATTTTAATATTAATTATTTATTTTAACATGGTAAATAAATAAAAGAATAGACAATTATAATAATTGTGAAAATAAAAAATTAATAATGTTAATAATTTTAGGAGATGTCATTATCATTACTTTAAAAAAAAGTAAATATTCTAATTATTTTAAAGTTTATTATTTTCTATTATTTATATATTAACTTAAAATTTGGGAGATGTGCCTCGACCGCCCTTAGATGCGCCATTTGGTTTGACGTCTCTCTGCCGCTGTGTGTATTTTGGTAAAATATTACGAAAGATCGGTAAAACGAAAAATAATTTCTAAAAAAATAGTAATTCGATACTTTTGCCCAATGAGATGTGGAACATGGAATAATCCTTATCATTAGAAAAAAATAAACAGACATTATTTTAAAAAATTTGTAATTAATTTATGTTTGTTAATAATTTATAATAATTAAAGTTATGAAAATAAAATACCAGAGGAGAGAATAAAACTCTAGTTAGAAGGATGTTATTAGAAAAAATTGCATATATTTGATACGTTATATGAGAATTGAATTGATTATGTATTTATGAGAAGAATTGATAATTAAAATCGATATAAATACCTACGCAAGAAGATAAAAATGTCGTAATAATCAAAACCATCCTAAATGTTGATGTTTGGCAATAAAGTAGTAAGATAGATGTGCATAAATATACAATAAACATGAAAAAGAAAGCTAATGCCTATGTAAATGATATCCAGTCCTACATCCAGGATCGGTAATATGGCGGCCATATCTACTAACCCTCTGCGCAGGCTCGGGAGTCACATCTCCGGTGTCTGTGGCTCCTCTACCTCCAGCCCCCGCTCTGCCTCTGTCTCTGGCTCCCGCTCTGCCTCCACCTCTACCTCTATCTACAAGCACTGAGTCATCTGTCATCATGCCACCAAGGGCTGATCCCTAATCCTGAGTATGTAGATTAAATGTTAGACGATATGATTGTGATGAACCAGCATCACCGGAAGGAAAGACATGGAATGAAGATGAAACTCCTGGTATATGTGGAAATGCCTGTAATAAGGATGGAACACCAGAAGTAAACTGGTACATCTGTGATGATGACGAACCATATAATGCAGCCGGGAACATGGTGGAGGATGAAGGATCATCAGGTGCAATAGGGTACATATAAGATGAGGCAGTCATATCTGGCATCATCATCATGGTGTCCTGGGCAATCGATGGTGGAGTCTATTGCACTATCGAAGTGGACGGAACATCAGCCTGCGACGTAGGTCGTGGAGCAGTGCAATGACGTCGACGAGAACGAGACTGATCATGGTCACCCTCCGCAGGGTCTGGGATATGATGGGCATGAGGAGCTGGCTCCGCATATGAGTCAATAATCACATGATCAACCTCTTGAATGGCATGAAGGATGGAATCCGTCGCTAACCTAAGCGCATCGAAGGTGAACCTAGACTGCCCCTCAGGTGTAGTGAAGTCCTGTAGTGTGGACACCTCATCTACCTGTGCAAATTTTTGACATTAAAGTTAGTTACAATACTAATGCACGGGAAGAAAATCAGACACAGAAAACTAGCACGCAGTATTACCACAAGGTCTAGTGCTCCCCCAACAAGTGTAATAAATCATCTAGTAACTCGTCTATACCATGCCATGTACTCGGACCGTGGGCCTAGGACTAGTCGTGCGGTCGGCTCGACGATAACGCACAAGTCTTGCCGGATATCCCAGAGTGCAATGTACGGATGATGTCGGATGTGCCACTCCTCATCATGCCGACCGGACAAGTGAAGGTAATAGACCTCCGCCACCTACTTTGGTGGCTCAGGAATAGGCTGGCGTAGTCCAAACTACCGCAAAACCCTATCTGGCTGGTGCCACTCGACAATCTGAAAGTGAATGAGTGGTACCATTGTTGTCCACATGTCACTCCCGTTAAAACAGTACTGAGAAAGTGATGCGGTGACCACCTTAGTGTACAGGATCCAAGTGATCTAAAATTACACATCTATATTGTCATTTAAATGCGACAATGAAATGGATGAAGGACTGAAATAAAAATACACATTAGCCCTTGCATACCTGGTCGAGACGAAGACGGTCCAGCGCGTATCTATAATAGGGTAGGCTGTGTGCCGGACTATCCTGGAACGTCTTTTGATAGTGCCACCTACCAAGTACAATACCTAAGTTAAACAACTTAAAAGTCAACTTAATTATAAGTGTAAATTGAAAAATTTTCTAACCTACGGGTCAAGGGGCTAATCCCTGCATCCCCTTCTGGTATGTCTGAAATGGTAATCGCGGGGGCGATAGTGGGAAATCTATCCCATACCTACAGCTGCAGTAGTAGGCAACACCCTCCTATCTCCCTGTAATCTGAAGCAGTGGCTTTACATAACTCTCTGTACAAATAGGCCAGGCAAGTAGATCCCCAACTGTACGCCCTAGCCTCATGGAAGTCTCCGAGCAAGGGTAAGTGCATGAGGTGGACATAAGTGCCAGAGTGGTTTGGAAATAACGTCCCACCAATGAGATGCAAAATGTAGGCCCGGGTGAATCTCTGTACTGTCACCTCATCTGCATCATCTGGAAGATGAGTGAAATGCCTCTCTAACCAACTCATCCTTAGTTGTCCCCCTCTGATGATATTCTTGTCCACCGGTAACTGGAGTCTCAGATACTCCTCTATCAGGGCTCCCCATCCCATACAGTGGGCCCCGTCACTGCTCGACTGTCAATGGGTAGGTCGAGTTGAAAAATAACATCCTGCAATGTAATAGTCATCTCTCCCTGCGGCATGTGAAAAGTGTGTGTCTCCGACCTCCACCTCTCTACAAAAGAATTGATCAACTAATGATCGATTGGCACAAACTCGCACATCGCCAGGCCGTAAAAACCTGCCTCTCATAACAAGGGGACAATCAACTCCGGCGGCTGTTGGTAATGGTAGTAATGAGCCCGTCGAATCCTCAGCACACGGTCAAGCTGGAAAAAAAAAGATTAATAATTATTGCGCCTGACAATACAGAAAATGTTCAACTAACTTCAAGATCTGACTATTTCCATATATGGCCTGCCCAAATCGACTAGGATATGTGTGAGCCCTGAGCCGTTAGCAGTGAAGGATCCCGTGGTCTAGGATCAACACGTCGGGAAGTGGATGCCATCTTCCACCATAAGAATTGCATTAGGATAGAATTTAAACACACACTAATATAACATACATGTGTAATTTAAGTACAAAGATCCACACAAGAATTTATAGCACTTGGACGATTAAAGTAATTTGTTCACATTACTAGTAATGGGGTAACATATATATACATAATGACGTACAATTTTACAGCAATCAAACAAATCACATCATCCGACCCTCACACTTACGACATTGGTTAAAATACTTCATAACATATCTGTAAAAGTAAATAATCAAAATCAACGTGAGGAAGGGCCTTCATCTCCATGTAGAAGTGGGCAGCGCCTACAATTATGACCTTCCATCTTATAATGACCGCATTTTTGCTTGACACCACTCTCTTGAGGCCAATCCATCTCATTTTTTATCCGTATATACTTCGGTCGTCCCTTTTCATGCAATCTTCCATAATTTGGAACCAGTACAGGAAATAGTGGTAGGTTATTCCATTGCGACCACTCCTCGATCAGCCACCACTCAGATTTGTAGCAATTAAGCAGGGTGTCAAGTCTGTATACAGGATGGACATATGGTTCCCATGATATGTTGACTGAGGCACAAGTAACAATAATATGAGCACAAGGATACCTATACGCTTGGAATTGTCCACATTCACATTGCCTTTTATCTAATAACACTTGGACGACCTTTCCACATGATCCCCTGGCCATGTCAGGGCTCTCCACCACTTCAAACCTAGTTCCTTGTCTATTGTAAGCACGAACATGGTAATAAGACGCACACGACTAGATAGTCGCAAGCTCCTGTCTGAATCTGCTCACGTATATGTGACCTTGTTGTAGTTCAGCATATGCTTCTTTCGCCCTTTCCACAAAGTACTTGACATATCTATAGTATGTTTGTTGAACAAGGCCTGTGATTGGTAGCTTCCTTAATCCTTTGAAGAGGCCATTAATGCACTCTACTTTGTTAGTCGTCATATGACCATATCTTCTTCCTTCATCATAAGCAAGCGTCCACTTCTCCATCGGAATAGCGGTCAACTTCTTGTGGATCTCCTTATTGACTTTGCTCAGGTTGTCTAACCTCTCCATGACCTTTTCTCGATTTGGCTCATATGCTGAACACAAGGAGACAAATAGATTAGCCGGATTGAACTACCAGATACATAAATTTACAGATGAAAGGTTCAACAAAAAAGTTGTGCTGTAAGGCGTACCAATCTTAAGGACTGCTTTCTTGACATTGTCATTCCTGCATTTCTTGCGAACGTTGCTGGCAATATGTCTGATACAGTACCGATGAAAAGCATGAGGAGGCTGCCATCCTAGACATTCGTTGGCTACTGCATCTTTTATAACTCGGTGTCGATCTGATATCAAGCATATTCCTTGCTGGTTCGTAACATTTACTCGTAATAATGTCAAAAACTAACTCCAATTTTCATAGTTCTCCTTTTCAACAATGGCAAAGGCAAGAGGTACAGGACATTTGTTACCGTTCTGGGTCGCAGCAATCAGTAGCACACTTCTGTACTTGCCATACAAAAACATTCTATCAACTTGTATGAATTGCTTGCAGTAAGGAAACGCGGCAATACATGGCTTGAAAGCCCAGAAAACTCAGTTGAAAACATATTTTTGTGGATCAACACGGTTGTAAACTATGACGAATTCTTCTGACTCCAACTTGAACAAAGCTTGGTCACAATAGCCTAAAATGTCCAACCATTTGGGGAGCACTTCATATGATTTATCCCAATCTCCGTACACCTTAACAATTGCCTTCTGTTTTGCCTTCCATGCTTTTCTGTACGAAATCTTATACCCATACATGCCTTCCACCCTCTCTTGTATAAGCGAGATTGGAACATCTTGCTTCACTTTAATCATCTCTAATATCAAGGAGCTAATATACTCGGAGTCAAGAGATTTGTGATCCTGTGTTAAACTGACATTAACACATGTGTGAGGCCCTGAAAATCTAGTTATTGTCCAAGTGTTAGAATTCTTCAGATTGGTCGCTCAAAGGCAGAATTTGCATTCATCCCCATAATTGTCACACTTCACACTCAATCTTCTACTATTTGATTCCTCCACGTAACAACTATGGTGCCTTCTGATGTGGTAATGCTTGGTTGCAGCAATTAATGCCTCCTTGCAATCAAACTCTTGCCCAATCTGTAAGTCCTCCATGCCGTAATCATAGCTTGGTTTCATTATTTCTGGAAATTCATTAGCATTCCTTATGGCATCCCAATCAATGTAAGAGAAGACAGCAGCTTGAGGGACATCGCATGATATTTGTGCAGCATTGTCACTCCTCACACACCGCATTGCAACACTGTCTCCATGTGTTGTTGCACGTTCTTCATCATCAGTGTCACGAGCATCATCGCTACTGTAAAAAACCTCATCGTCTTCGAAACCAGACTCAAGGTGGGCATCCATGAATATAAGGTCAGTGGATGCTTCCTCTACGACCGGTAAGGCACTTGTTGAACCCATCATGGTATGTGATACATTTCTCGGGAAAACGCCTGCAACAGATGAGTCCAATGCAGGAGTATAACTATCAGAAATGTGGAACTCGATTCCACCTGTGTAAGGAAGGCCTTCACGCACCATCGAACAACTAGTACTAACGTGAACTGTTGGATTTACAAGTGGTCTAGTTATTGGGACTGGTTCTTGTGAACCCAAGTTGACAGCGTGTAGTTGGGATGTGATCACCTCCACATACAATTCCATTGCTGTCATCGTCGGATGTTGTTTGTAACTTGCTATGGCACATGCCAAGTCTTCATCATCGTCCAATTTGTATGCCATATATTGAGCCTCTGTTTGATGTTGTGGAAACTTGTAAATAACTTTTCCCACAGCTTGATCTTGGTGAAGCTTCAGTCGGGCATGAATCCTCTCTCGCAAAACATCCATAGTGCTGCATCCTCTCAGTTTCAATGCTTTTAGGAGAGGTCCATCATACATTACCCCCATTGATCCCTCAATCATTGTATCATTTGAATATATAAAAGTAATTAAACTTTTCTTCATCTTGTTACTTTTAGCTGCAAAACACTCATTGCACCCTCACAACTGACACATATTATCATATACAATTTATATTCTTATAAACGAATAAACTAGTGTTTAATATTACAAGTAAAAATGAACGGAATGTATTACTATTTTTGTAAGGTATTAATTTAATAGTACGTAATAATTTACCCGCACAGGCCTAACCTATTCCGACCTTTACAGGCCGACATTTTTTCCCAACAAATTTTTAAGCTATTTTTACACTCATTCGTAATTTCCCATACTTCATACATTTTTAATGTTAATTTGCAAGTGTGATTTAAATAATTTAATTTTAATTCTTCTTTTTTTGCATAAATTCTAATGTAGTATAAATAAATTATTACAAAAAAATAAATTTATATTTGAAACAATAATTTACAATTTTCGCTTATTACAAGTAAATGTTATTTCTATTTAAAACTAATATAATATTTAGCTATATAATCTTATCTATAATTTAGTTTATCTTTTTCAATTATCAATTTTTTTTTGTTTATTCTGCACAAATTATGCTAATTAAATTAATCAACTTTTTCAATACACTATATTTTTTATTTTCACGACAATTTTCTCCCTTCCCACCTATTACCAAATAGCAACCAAAATTATTTACACACTATTATTTGTATTTTTTTATGATTACAGTCACGAATTCTTTTTTACATACACTGACTTCGTCTAATACATATATTACAGTACCTCCATATATATTTTAATTCTTTCTGAGTAAACCTATGTATAGTATAATTTTTTTAAGTACATTTATTATTCTTGCATTTTTAATATCTACTATTTAAATAGAAAAATATTCATATTTTCAATAACAATATCCTATTTTTTAAAGCTTCTGGTTATATCCACATATCCTAAAATTTTATTTTTAGTACCTCTCTTATGATATATTAAAATTTCATATCCAAAAATTCTCTAAATATAACTTTCACCTAGGTCCTAAAACTTATATTATGATACCTTTCTTTATCTCGTTTGTTCTTCTTTTAATAGCACAATCTATCACAGTATATATAAATTCCTATAAATTTTTCATAAATCATAATTTAACATCTTAAATCATAATTTCACACCCTAAACCATAATAATCAATATGAAATAAAAAAACTCATATTATTAATATCATAATATTCTAAATAAATTTCTCTACTAATATAAAAGATATTTTTATGATGACTAATAAAAATTATAATATAAGCACAAAATTTATAAAAATACTAACCAATAAGTATTAAGGAAAGCAAACAGAAAAAAGCCTCTGCATCAAAAAAAAATTTGTTAGATATTTTAATAACTTTAATCTCTATGTAAAAATTATTAGATATTATTGTATTATTAAAAAAATTATGCAAAAATCATGCTAAATTAAATATATTTTACAAGATAATATATTAAAGGAACAAAAATAATAACATAGATAAAATTTTATTGCTGTATATTTAATTTTAAATAAAGTGTTTGAATTTTTATATCAAGAAAATATTAATAAATTTTAAAAGAGAATTAATTTTTATTCTTAAATACTTTTATTAAAACTGAAATATATAATTAATCCTTATCAATTAACGCTTCCCATAATATTAATTTTTTTAAATAAAATATTTGATAATTAAAAATAATTTTATGTCAAAAAAATTAAATTGTATTATATTTATATTATTCAATATATTGCCTTTGAACTTTTAATAGAATGATTGAAAAAATAAAGAAGAAAAAATTAAACAAAGTAGATGAAATGAAGAAAAAATAATGTACGAACTGTAAACCCTTAGAGAAGTCTTAGTTGATGTATTTTAAATTTAAAACATAATATTTAAAAATTATTATCAACAAAATTTTGAAATAATTTATGTAAATAAAATTTAATTTAATTACTAAGTATTTTTTTAAAAAATATAATATGAAATTAATTATTTTTATTAATAAAATGTATATTAAAGCTTTAATTTGCTTAAAATATTATAATAAGCTAAAAAATTATAACTTATTATATCTATGTTAATTAATGATGTTGATGTTTTAAATCATAAATAATATGAGTAGATATAAAAAGATTACAGTAGAGTAAATAGGAAATAAACAATACGTACAGTATAAAGTAATAAAAAATTGATTGTATAATAAATTAATTAATTAAATGAATTATATAATTTATATAGAATACATTTATAATCAAAAAATTGATATATCTTATGCTAAAAAATATTAGTATATATGGTTTAAATACTATGAGTTAACAAAAAAGAATAACAAAAATGTACAATAAAAAGGATAAAATAAATAGAAATAATACATAAAATATCAAATCTTTACAAAATACCCTCAATTGATATTTACTTATTTTGACATACATTCCTCTAAAATTAACCTAAAAATATTGATCAATAGGATAATATATTCTCGTAATAATCAACATATAATAAAAATAATCTTATTTTTATCATATTCTATATCCTAAAAAATTTTATATTTTAAAAATATCTAAACATAATTTTTACCTAAATCGTAAATTTTATTTTAAGATACTTTTCTTTATCCCCTTTGTTCTTCTTTTAAAATCACAAACTATCACAGATCATATAAATTTTTACAAATTTTTCCTAAATCCTATATCATAATTTCACAATATAAATCATAATAATCAACATAAAATAAAAATTCTTCTCCGACTGTAAAATATATTCTTATAATAATAATAAAATTATAATATAAATACAAAAATTATAAAAAATAATAACCAGTAAAAATCATAAACTATCACAGATCATATAAATTTGTATAAATTTTTCCTAAATCCTAAATCATAATTTCACATCATAAATCATAATAATCAATATAAAATAAAAATTCTTCTCCCATTGTAAAATATATTCTTATAATAACTAATAAAAATTATAATATAAATACAAAAATTATAAAAAAAAATTAATCAATAAAAATTACAAACTATCACAGATCATATAAATTTTTACAAATTTTTTCTAAATCTTGGATCATAATTTCATATCATAATAATCAATATAGAATAGAAATGTTCCTACCACTATAAAATATATTCTTATAATAACTAATAAAAATTATAATATAAATACAAAAATTATAAAAATACTAACCAAGGAAGAGCTGAAAGAAGATCAAATTTGCTCCAAAAAAGAAAATGTTACCGGATGAAATATACAGAAGTAAGAAAGGATGAAGATTTGTGAATGAAAAAATGGAAAATAGTTCGAATGGCTTCGAAGAGAGAAGGGAAGAGGTGCTGCGAAGAGAAGGGAAGAGGTGTTACGAGGCTGCAAGGTAGGATTTGTGATGTGGCTACGAAGGGAGCGGAGAGGGTATATATGGGCAAGGAGGCGCCATTTCATTTGGCGCCTCCAAGGAATTTGAATGCAATGGCGCCACTTGAAATGGCATCTCCAAATTCAAACCGCAATGGGGGGCGCCACTTGAAATGGCGCCTCCGCAATGAGGCGTCACCTTGGTTGGCGCCTCCAAGATGAAGGCGCCATTCAAATTGGCGCTCCCCAAGTTTTTGTTGCTACCAAGGCGCCAAACGGTGTGGCGCCTTCGTGTTCCACATACGCCATTCAAAATGGCGCCCTACGTATTTTGGTAAATTGTTTCAAAACCACAGTAAAACGGAAAAAAGTTTACAAATTAATCGTTTATCGGTATTTTTGCCTCATGCATCTCTATTAAATGCTTCATGTTCAGTTGTACAAGAAAATATTTTTAAATCCATTATCTCTTATATTTTTACAAAGAATTTATCTGCTGAATTCTAATATCCCTCAATCAATAATATCAAAACACCCTATTTACTAAGTAGTAATATTGAGATCCCAGTAAGGCTAGAAATATTTTCGATTCGTAGGGTACTCGAACATTAGATTTGGACACCAGGAGATTGGTAAGTTCAACGAAGATACTGTAGTCAAGTGAACTGTATTGGTTTAAGAAGTGTCAGGGTGTGGCGTGAAAGTGGTAGGCACGAAAAATGAGCGGACTCTGCGTTCTAGAACATTTAATTTTTTCAGTGGGCGCTCTCGGGGTAGAAGGTGGGCTCTCTCTATTGTTAATCTTCAACCGCACGGCACTAGATATTTATAGACTCTTTTATTATCATGCCAGCCGGCTTTATTTATTAAGTGGAAGAAAGATATATGTGAAATTCTTGGATGCTTTTTACAAAGAATTTACCTCCTGAATTCTAATGTCCACTCAATCAATAATACCAAAACACCCAATTTACTAAGTAGAAATATTGAGATCTCAGTAAGGTTAGAAATATTTTCTATTCGTAGGGCGCTGGAACATTAGATTAGGACACCAGGAGATTGGTAAGTTCAACGAGGACACCGTAGTTAAGTGAACTGTGTTGGTTTAAGAAGGAAAGTGTTGGTGTGTGGAAGGGGGTAGGAACGAAAAATAAGCAGACTCTGCGTTACAGAACATTTAATTTTCTAAGTGGGCTCTCTCTATTGTTAATCTTCAACCGCACCGCACTAGATATTTATAGACTCTTTTACTATCATGCCAGCCGGCTTTATTTATTAAGTGGAGGAAAGATATATGTGAAATTCTTGGATGCTCAAGTTGCCTTCTAATTCTATTGTTAATATTTTTTTTATTATTTTATTCGTAGAAAATAATAGTTGTCCTACCTACAACGATAACTAAAGTCATTACTTAAAGGATCCATGCACATTCAAAGCACCTAAGAACACCTCGACAATGGCTTCACTCTCAGACTTGCAATCGTAGATTCTTCAAGATTAATCTGACTTAATTCTAACGAACCGAAGCCACAGTAGTGCTGTATTTATATTCTTTGCTTAAGTCATTGCTTATCAAGAGGGTCAGCATAATAGTGTAACGTGGAACAGAACAAAGATATAGCAAGGATCGATCAGGATCTTAACTCCTCTTCCAGCTTTATTTCATGGAAACTTATTACATTTGGTGTGCACACTTGTACATATGCGTCCATGCGTCTCAGTCGATCTGTTATTTCATATTATAAGGCTTCTAAGACGTTCAAGGACAAAACACAACTTTGTAGTTAGTCCCACCAGGGCATGTAAAAGTGCTGGTTTGGTCATCCTTGGGGTAACTATAAGCATCGGGGCACCGAGTCTTGAAAAACCTTGAATAATCCGTTGGCCCACAACTCCCAGAATTGCAGCAATATTGATTAGTTTTAAACACAGTGCAGGGATTGTTGCAGCCACCAGGAGCCTTCAACTCTCTCGGGCACTGACCAGTGATGTCGATGGTGCATCTTATCCCTCGAGTGCAACCACTCGATGTGGAACTAAATTCCATGGGAACATTGAACCCATCAACCAGCGAGATATCGAAGAAATCCAAGTTGTTGAACTGGTTTAGGGCAAATTCCGCCAGGGTGTTTGGTGGTGTGCCAAATGCATTGCATTGCAGGATACCACCACAATCACCGGTCTCGCATCTTCCACGGCCAGAGTTGTCGAAAGTGCACTTGGTTCGAGGCCAGATGCGAGCCTGGGTCGTGCCGGGGCTCACGATAATGGTCCAGGTTTCGCCACTGTTCAACCTCCTGCCACCGCCGGTGGGCACGGCCGCAGCCCACACTGTGTAGGGGCAGTTGTTGCGAATATCAAACCTCGCTGCGTTGCTCAAGGCAAAAAAAAAGGTGGTGATGGAAAGCAAGAGAATGGAGAGGCTTTTAAAGGGACTCATTCCAGTGTGTGAAATATCAAGTATTTTTCTTTCTGGCTAGGAGAGAGAGCACTCTGGGATTTTAGACTGATATGGTTTTTTGTAACGAGAGAGAGCACCCTGGGTTTTTAAAGACAGCCGAGTCCATAGTGGTAAGTTGCCTCTGGAAAAACCAGATATGGTTTTGAGGGTATTTGACAAATGATTTATTAAGTAATTTTTGGTTGGTTTGATTAGATCAGGTTTTTGACTAATTAAGGTGATTGACTTGTCCCAATAGTGTTTAGTGATTAGTTGATTACTTTGAAAAGTATATATTCTTGAAAATATAATTTTTAAAAATTTAATTAATAAGAATATAATATTTTTATATTTGATTTACTATAAATTTTTTTAAAAATGTTTAGATTCCTAAATATGTTATATTATTATATTTGATTTATATTTAATATTTTTAAAAAATTTGAAATTATCTCAAAAATACTTTTATTAAATTTTTTATTATAAAATAAAATATAATAAATTATATTTTTATTTAAAACTACATAAATAATTAAAAAAATTTTAACACCTAATAAATTAAATTTCAATATTTAACATCTAAAAATTCATTAAAGTATATATATATATAAATATTTTACATTTTATTATATTTTAATATTTAATGTAATATATTTTAATATTTTATACTTTATTATTATAATTATTAGTATTATTATTAGATTAATTTTCAAAATGAAGTAAGCATAATTTATTTAAGTTATTATCATAATATTAAATATACTTGGTATTTCTCTTTTTACAAAATTATAAATTTTCAAAGATAAATCATTTTTATAATTATATTTCATACTAGTATTAAATTTTACATTATAATTTCTTCTCTAATATCAAAATATTATTATTTTATTATGTATATATATGCTTTTTTTAAAGAAACTCGAAGCCTGTTGTATTATTTTTTAATGAAAAAATTATATATATAATTATATTAAAATAAATTTCCAAATATTAGAAACAATAATAGCAAAAAAATTATAGTTAAAAAATTAACATTGTTATATTTTTTAATAATAAAAAATATTTTAAAAATAAAGTGATAATTATTTTCTAATTTAAATTAAAAATTATTTAATAAAGTGATAAATAAGAAAAATAAATAAATGTAAGGATAATTTTATTCTTTTATTTTACCATTAGCATTCCCATCCTATGGGAATTTAAGATTCCAACCTCTCTCCATGAGAAAATTTTAAAAGAAAGTTATATTAAAATAATCTTCCAAACATTAGGAACAACAATGGAAAAAAATTATAGTTAAAAAATTAATATTATTATATTTCTTAATAATAAAAAAATATTTTAAAAATAAAGTGATAATTATTTTCTATTTTAAATTAAAAATTATTTGATAAAATAATAAATAAGAAAAAGAATTAAATGTAAGGATAATTTTATTCTTCTATTTTAGCATCAGCATTTTCATCTCATGAGAATTTAAGATTTCAACCTCTCTCCATGAGAATATTTTAAAGGAAAATTAAGCCAAAAATATTCTTAAAAATATGACATTCTGAAATTTTTTTTTAAATTTTAAATCAAATATAGGAATGTAATACCCCTCTAAAATATTTTCAAGAATGTTAAAATATTTGGTAAATCAAACACCACCTTAAATAAGTTAATTTCACAATATTAAAAGGGATAGCGTTTTTAAACAGTTGTTTTAAAACAACTATATTACCCTTAAAAATAACTATATTACTTCATCTATTTCATAAAATAACTATATTACCCTTAATTAACTTTTTTATTTTCATTTTTATCCTTTTTATAAAAAATTATAATATTATTTTTATATGAAAATTAAATAATTATAATTATTGATTCCTTAAAAATTTTATAACTATAAAAATTATATTAATTTAATTTTAAAAAATATTTAATATATAATAATTTATAATAATATATTATTTACAAAAAAAATTTAATCTACTAAATAATATATAGAATCTAAAATATTAAAATTAAAGAATGATCAAATAATTTATAAAATATAATTATGTTCTTATTTATCATTTTACATACAAATAATTAATTATAAATAGTTAATTTTATCAAATATTTTTATTTAAATAATTAATTTAATTAATTAATCAAATCAATTAATATAATTAATTAATAATTAATAATTAATTAAATTAGTTAAACGATATAACTCACAGCCAATTATCAAATAAGAATCTTATCTTTTTGGTTTGACTCTAATGTTAGTGCTATTTGAAATTTCTCTTTAATTATATATTTAACATTAAAACAATACTACATACATGGAATATGATATCTGAAATTGTTAGTGCTATATTGTGGTAGGATTGTGTTTGAAACAGACCAGATATGATCTTATCTTTTTGGCTTGGCCCTATTGTTAGTGCTATTTGAAATTTCTCTTTAATTATATATATAGTATTAAAAAAATGTCATATTAATATTGGAAATTGAATTTTGAATAAAAAATTAAGAGTTGTTATATTAAATATAAGACATATAATTAAATAAATTTATAAAATATAATTTAATAAATATAATAAATTAAAAATTCAATTTCGGCATACAGTACTGTCCATAATATGGTGGTGCACATTAAATCCAGGAAATAGCCAGTCCGTGCAATCAATGTGCTTCAAGTGAGTGAGTGCCAGGCAGATTCATATTTCATAAATCACACAAATAGCGGTCCATATATTGAGGGTTTTGTTTCTTGATTTTCTAGGTAAGGGGTCGAGAGAGAGGATCGAGTTATTTTTTGAATCTTTTTCAGATGATTTTTCATTGCTGGTATTTCAATTTTTTGCTGTTAATATAACTTTTTACAATACAGCTATCAATCCCAAAATAGCGTAAACTACAAAGATGACCACACGGACTAAACAAAAGTTCCAAGAAATAGAGAAAAATAAAAAAAAATTATAATTATCTGAAGGATCCCTGTAAAAGCCTTGAATATGTAGTTCTTGGTCATAGACAACGTAGGCTGTGTTTTGTTCATGATAAATTTTTTTTATTTTCACTTATTATTTTTTAAAAAATAAGTTTTATTTTAAATATATTTTCATATTTATTTCAAAATAATTTTCACTTTATGCTTGACGATTTGACAGTAAGTTATGGTAATATGTGCGACGATGGTAAAAATAAAGAAAAAAATTTCACTATACTATCAAATTTAATAATATATTAATTTTACGCCGCTATGACTTACATCTATCTTTGCTATTGTAATTTGTATGTCAAATCATTATATGCAGCCAACCATGATTACTTTTAGTGAAATTTTATCATATATACATTGTCATATTTAATTGTTAATATATTATTATTAATATAAAATTATTTTTCATTTATTATTACTTATGAAATTTTAAATTCTTGATGTTTTCATTAATAATTGTGATGATGTATTTTATGTTTTAAAATACAAAATGTACTTGGAAAGCTAAGGAAAATTATAAATTATGATAGTGACCGGGAGTGGAGTTAGGATGATAAATAGTATTTTGAATTTCTCAGTTCAAACTTCAATCCAATCACCTCTCCTACCCACTTTAAACCAATTCTTGAATAAATGATTGCAGCTTTTGTTCTCTTGATCATGTTTTTTTTTATATTTGGATCTTCTTCTATAATTTTGATAATATGAATTTCATGTTCTAAAGAGATGAATATTAAAAATATCATTTAGATGATTTGAGCTCCGTTATATATAAAAAATTTACATTCTATCTCTTTTTAACACCAAATAAATTGACTGAAATTAAAAGGGAAATATCCAGATTCATGTAATTGTAAGTAGCCTTGTAATTTCTTTATATCCGGACTTGCGGTGGATTCTGGAATGGAAAAAAGAAAGGATCATTGGAAAAAATAATAACTGACGGAAACTATGGTGTATCATGAAAAAAAGTGGTGCGCCAATCCAATAGTCAATTAATGGCTGTTGTGTTATCACACATCCCTTTCAATCATTTTGTAAACTGATTTTTACAAGTTGAATAAATAGCAAGTAGCTCTAATATTATTTATAGTTATACTAGACTCCTCTAGGCATATGAATTTGGGTTGTATTGATCTTGAAGCCCAATCCCACTGGCTGAACGCTTGTTATTTTAGGATATTAATTAATAATATATATTTAATCAAGGCTTGTAAAAAATTTAACAAGAATTTTAAACTAAAATGAAGCTACATCTTCTGAAAAATAATATTATATAACTACTTAATTACAAAGGTTAGTATAACATTTTTTTGTCAATATTTCGTTGTTACCAATTCTTCAATGCTATAATGAGGAAAAAAAAGGATATTCTCATATAAATATATACAGCATTAGAAAATTTTATAATATTTATAAAACTATTTGATTTGACAATATTAAAAAAGAATTTAAATTTAATGCTTTATTATTATAAAAATTTTGACACTATCAATAAAAATAATATGTCATTAAAAAATTAATAATAAATAAATTTTTTTACTAATATTAAAAAAATTATATTAATTTTTTATTAACTTCGGCAATACAAATATGGATTAATTTATAAATCTAAACAATTTTTTCTTGTTTAAACTTTAATTTTATAATTGGAATATTTTCAAAAGTGATTGATGGCTATCAATGAAGAAAATAATATGTTATTAAAAAATTGGTAATAAATAAAATTTTTTACCAATAATAAAAAATTATAACAATTTTTTATTAACTTCGACAATACAAATATGGATAATAATATAAAATTGATTTACAACGCAATTTTTTCATGTTTGAACTTTGATTTTATAGTTTGGATATTTTAAGGAGTGATTGAATGACTTGCACTAGTTATTTTTAGTACGGAAGTAATAATTTTTTTAAAATTATTCTTTTAGTAGTTATGTGTAGTTACTTATTTAAAAAATTTGAAATTTTTTTTTCAAAATTTAACCTAGAGATTATAACTGTATTTAAATTTTACGTTAAGCAAATATATAAAAATTGCAAGTGTACTATTTAAATTTGTATTGAAAAATTTCTCGAAACTTTTTTATTTTTATGTAAAAAATTTTAATTTTTAATGAAAAGTATCGAAAGGCATAGAGGGGTTGGACAAAATTAAAGTGATTGCTTATGACAAATATATAAAAAATTATAAGTATATTGTTCAAATTTGCTATCTAAGCATGATCTATTAAAATTTAACAAAAAAATCTTAAAGTGGACCAAATTTTCTTAATTTTGACATTTAGGAGAACTAAAATAAAATATTTCATTTTGAAGTAGCATCAAATTGTGTATTAGAAGAACAAAATTAAAAGTAAAACTATTTTTAATATACTATGAAGTTACTTTAATGTATATAATATTATTTGTATATATGAGCAAAAATTAATGTATAAATTTTAATGTCAAATTAGGGAATTCATGTATTTAATTTTTTCAACCTATATTACTTAAGTTTATCAAACAAATTAAAATTATTGAATTGTTTAATATTAAAATTAGTGATTTTAGCATATTTAATATTATTAATATATATTACACAGAAGCATCTCAAATAAATAACTACATTAAACGCATTAAATATTTTTTGAGAAATTAGCATTATTATAGTAATTTTTCCAACTATGTTAAAATATAGTTACACAGATTATTTACTAGATCTAAGCAACATAATTGCATTGTAATTTTTAAATTTATAATTTATCAATTTTCTGAGGTCATTCCATAATTATTATATTTTAAGATATTATCTCTCATTTCTAACAACTCAACAAATCTTGACCATTGATTAATTATTTCACTTTTTACAAATCCTAATTAAACGTATATTATTAATTAATATCTTAATCATCAATAATATGACAGTGAAATTGGGCTTCAAAATCATTTCGGCCCAAATTTATATAGTTGGAGGAGTCTCGTATAATTATAAGCAACAGTGGGGCTCTATCACAGGCCCATCTAATCCCTTCCCCGGGAGTAATCATGGGCCCATTTTCCCGCCGAAGTAATATAAATAACGGATGCAAAATGTCAACTTGCGATTGGCAAACCCAAACGAGTCGTCCGAAGCAAACCAAACGGATGAACGACACTACGACAGCGTCCTTTTATTTAGCTTACAACGCAAGCTCCTTTAGCTTACAACGCAAGCTTCTGACTTGCGAGAAGCAGTTAAATTAAGCCAAACTTCGAACTTGCTCGGTTAATTACCTCTCAAAGTCATTTTCAAAGCTTTCAAGTCCCTCTGGTTAGCATCCATTCACTGCTCTTAGTTGCTCCGCTTTAGCAACGTCCTCTCTCTCTCTCCCATTTTCTTTTCCGCGTTCTACTTTGAGCAGCTAAACGCTTAGAGTTGTATATCTAAGGACCAAGGAGGGAGAACAACGGTACGGAAAACCCTCAAACTTGGTTTCCTCTCCGAGTTTGTTCTTGTTATACTGATCTAAAAGCATTTGATAGTTTTGCATCATTTTGCTCAATGTTGCTTCTTCCACAATGTAATTATATTTAATCTTTTGTTTATTGCAAATTTTGATTTAGGCAAGACTCATGTTGATGGTTAAAAAGGAGCTAGAAAAATTCCAAGTGGATCCAGCTAATGAATTCGATGACAAATATGATGCCTTCCGTCTGAGATCACGACCTCTTTCAGGGTATTCTGTTCTAACTAAAGCACTATCCATGTTTTGTCTTCAGCAGTACATTATTAGTTTACAATTTTTGCGTTAGCTGTAATGGAGAACAACTCATAATTGGTGCAAGTAACCTCAATTGATTTGGTTCAACGATCTGACAGGAGAAGGAAAGGTCCTGCTAGACGCTCAACAAGAGGATGCTGGACAGAGAAAGAGGTTGGTCTCTTGATGTCTACTAGCTGGTTAGATGCTCAATTATCATGCTAGATATCGTTATGGATGTGTGCCCTGCTGATGGAATTTATGGTTTTCATTCTGGAATTAAATATTTTTGTCCTTCATAGCATGGAATCTTTTTATATAAAGAAAAAATAAAACGAATTTCCCTGCTGAAGTTAATTACTCGGGTTCTATGTACTTTCTTGTTTCGCTTGGTCCTTTGTTAGATGACAATTTGCAGTTCACTTTCCTAACCTGGCGGCCATGTGACTGTGACAAGCAGGACAACCTTTTGATTGAAGTAGTCAAGAAGAACAATGGAAGGAATTGGAAGGAAATAGGTGGATGTTGCAATATCATTCTTTATTTTGAACTCATTTTTCATGATAGTTATTTTATGCTGTGCATTAACCAGTCATTAATGTCCTTATAAACTTATTCATCTTAAGAGGGACATCGTGAGGGTCTAAAGTTTACAGCAATCCGGCTATGGGGCTACTTTGTTACTGGTTGTTGGACTTCATTCTTGAAATGATATAATAGATGCTTTTGAAATTATATAGAATGCTAAAACTGTGATATTCAAGTATAATAGATGCTCTCATTGTGTTAGAAGTCGGTCCCATTACAGATTAGTAATTTCATTTCTGAAACTAATCTGATTATTGAACATGGTTTTTATAGCTGCATTTCTTCCTGGGCGAAGTTATGTCCAATGCCTGCATCGCTGGCAAAAAGTTTTAGATCCAGAGCTTGTGAAGGAAGCATGGATGAAAGAGGTCATTATGAGCAATTTCAACTCCAGTTTCCAATAGTCCATCTCCATTGTTATAATAACATTGATGGTGGTTATGATCTGTTTCTTGATTAAAATTTTAGGAAGATGATTGTCTCTTTGAGCTTGTCAGAAAATATGGTTGTAAGAGGTGGTCTCTCATTGCAAAATCCTTACCTGGTCGAATTGGCAAGCAATGCCGAGATAGGTAGGCTATTGTTAAAGTTAGCAAATGTCCCTATATTTGTCACGTTAAAATGGGCGTCTTCTATGCATCTTGTGGACTTGTGTTGTGCAAATATTTGATGTTTGATTGTTAATTGACCCAATGGGAATGCTCAGATGCAAATTTAATATAATTTATTTACCATTCCTTATTCTATGTTTAACTGTTATGGTTGCATTTGTGAGCTTTACGTCAAACTAGTTCTTGGTCAATTAGACATATGGTGCATATGTATGATGACCTCCACTTCTGCATCGATAATATACTTGAAAGATCTCCCTTTGCGCAAGCGGGGTAATTGAAATTCTTCATTCAAGCTCAGGGATGAATGGATGAAGCAAATGCTAAGGGATATTATAAATTTACAAATATTGATCAGAAAAGGCTCTAGTTAATTGCAGTCATGAAGTCATGTTCAGAATGATCTGTATGTTTCACGTAAATTGTCTTGCTGGAAAATTATCAAATTATCATCACTTCAGGTGGCACTATCACCTTGATCCAGCTAGAAAGAACCATGCATGGACTGAGGAGGAGGAATCAATACCAAGTTACTACCACCATATATATGGTACTAAGTGGGCAGAAATTGCAAGGTTTCTTCCTGGAAGGTATTTACCCGATATCATTACTGAGCTTTGCACCTACACTGTGGCAACACGCTTCAATTTGCACAAATATTATAGTCAAACATGAGAAGTAAAATTTAAAGAGCCATTTCTGGTGGAGTTGAGTGTCTGAAGAACCTTACCTCTTGTTGTTTCTTGTAATTGACTAATTGCACTGATCCTTGCCTGTTGGCCATGTCTTCCTACACACACATAGAAGGCAGCAAAAAGTACAAATTAGATAATAATTTAATAGATTGATAAGAGATCTCTTAAGCAGCTTGATTTTTATCTAGTTTTGAATGACTCGTGACCACTCTCATTGCTTTGGGAAAAAATAGGACTTACAATGCTGTAAAAAATCTCTGGAACTGCTCAATCAAGAAGAACGTGGATGCATGCTCACCTGATGGATGTGACAGACATGCTACCTCTTCTGGAATCAAACCAGATCATGTGTTTGTCAAAGTAGAGGATCAGAGTTTTAATGGAATGGATTCTTTCGAGCACAATGACTATACCTTTTCAACCCAATTGATTATTCAAAATGCTCTTTGGACCCTAACACAAGGTGACATTAGATTGATAAATCCAGTGAAATGGACCTTGTATTTGGATGGGTCCACTACCAAGTTAGATCGCATCCCTATTGAAGTTTCGGATACTGTTCCTTATGATGCATGTAAATCTCCAAAAAGGCAGAAGTTTGCCTCTTCAGACCTGAGGTCTATTGTGGGTAATAAATCTGAAGGTCCTTGTTTGAGCTATCTTACATCTGCTCATTACGAGGAAAAGAGTCTACTTGGAAGAGAAACCAGAATTAACAGGATGCCATACCATGTAGATGACTCAAGTGATTGTTACTATCCTAGTGAGCGACCTCTTACAGAAGTTTTAATTCACTCCACAAAATCGGATGAATGTTCAAGTAGAGAAAGCTTTAGATGTGGGGGTGATCGGTGTTACTATCATGCTCCCCCTAGGCCAGCGCCCAGAAGCTGTTCAAGCGACAATACCCCAGAATCTATACTGAAAAGCCTTGCGATGACCTATAAGAATATTCCTTCTATTATAAGGAAGAGAGCATCTAGGATGACTGATAGCGTAGACTATTGTACTAGCATCTATGCACCTTCACAATTGATTTTCAATACTCCTGAAGCGAGCTCTATGATGTGATGAGGCTTGTTTGGGCGTCAAGCAATTGAATGATTTGGGATACTCAAATGGATACCCTGGTGGTAACCAATTATGATATGTTTGGGTGCCTGAACCTGAAATGCATGAAGGTCTATAACTTGCATGCTGGCAGAATTTGTGATTTTTCCCTTGTGGGAAAATATGTAACTTGTGTCGTACGACTTGCAATAAACTGGTTTGCTTACATTGGAGTTTGTGATGGAGTTGATTTTTGTCTTCAGTTGTGGGGTCTTCGTCTAAGCTTTATTAGTTTGTGAAACCGAGAAAAACGGTTTGTTTGCCTGAAAATTCATAACATAAGTGGCTTTCTAATCAAACCTGCGTATCTGAATCGCAAGGTGGAAGACTCAATATAAATGGTTTGTATCATACATGGGTCTAATTGCAAGTCATGTCTTGAAACATATTCACCCAACAATGTTGCTAAGCCGGCATGAATTTCCGACGTGAGTTCTATGTAGCTATTTCTATTAGACAGTTTCCAAATTATCGACTATCTCTCTTTGATGGTTTATAGTGGCTACAAATTCATATACTGGTGTATGTTGCAGTATTTCATGCACTGATATCTCAATCCGAGCAATAGAGCCTAAGCAAAACAACCTTTTTATTATTACATTTTAGGCTAATGTGTTTTGGGATGGAAAATTGACATTTGTTCGCTCATGTGATAGAGGTGGAGAAGAATAAGTGAATTTAAGGTGACAGTTCGCACAACACGAGGTTAGAAAATAAAACAAAAAAAATCGGTAATGGCATTGCCCGAACTCAAACCAGAGTACCTTCAATGTGATAGACTTACGTGGTGACCAACTACACCATGACACTTTGACCTACAGATTGTTAAATGAAATATTTGGCAAATAGCTTATCAGATGGCTTTTAGCTGATTAAATTAAATTTGGTCAGTTGACTTATAGAACCGGCAGATTTGGCTATGTAGGGAGTAATTGTTACAAACAACTCTTAGACTTGAAATAGCTAAAACAAAAAACACTACAAGTTGCAACGTTTTGGTTCAACTGCTATGTTTTCTGTTTACACTGAGTTTGAGGTCGAAACAGTTGTGGTGATGTGTAAATGAAGCTTCTTATTCTTCTTTTTTTTTTTTTTACTTGAAAAAACATAAAATATATGTAATGGCGAATATTGATTGGTTGTGACACATAAAAATTAAATAATTATAATTATTAATTTTTTATTCATAAATTTATTTATTATAAAAATTATATTAATTTAATTTTAAGGAAATATTTAATTTATAATAAATTATAATGATATATTTTTTATAAGAAATTTAATCTACTAAATAATATATAAAATTTAAAATATTAAAATAAAAAATATTCAAATAATTTATAAAATATATTTATACCCTTATTTATCATTTTAGATATAAATAATTAATTATAAATAATTAATTTTATTAAATATTTTTATTCAAATAATTAATATAATCAATTAATTAAATTAATTAATATAATTAATTAATAATTAATAATTAATTAAATCAACTAACTCTAAGCTAATTATCTCATAGTCTTGTGAAATAAACGGCCGTTCCCATGTAGTAGACGGTCTTTCTCGATGCCCTGAGAATGCACGTGATGTTTCTTGCTTCATCAACCATACTCGACTGGAGGCAAAAGTATCATATTACTGTTTTTTCGAAAACTTATTTCCGTTTCACCGTTGTTTGAAAACATATTACCAAAATACACATGAAGGGCAGAGGCGCCAGGCCGGGTGACGATCTCGGGGAGGAGGCGCCAGTTCGGATGGCACCCCCGATGGCCCTTGAGGGCGTCATTTTGAATGGCACCATCAGTCTGCATTATACATTTTTTCATCAACTTAAAAATGTCTGAGTGCTTTCAAGCATAAATTTCTTAAATAAAAAGAAAAGTTTCTAAACGCCCACAAAAACATATGTGAAAAAGGCTAGCATGCATGATGAATATATAATTTTCCTCCTTCTTCCCACCTAAATAAAATAGTGGTGACAAATATTTCCAAAAACGGAAACTCTAGGACTAAGTTATTTTAACTTCTGATGTCAGTTCATTAGGACTAAGTTAATTAAAAAAAAAAGTGAAGGTAATGCTAGAAATAGGTTGCTAAACTTGAAACTCTAGGATTATTTGGTGAAAAATAGAATCTTGCATTGCATGCTTCTCCTTCCCACGACTATAGCCTATGTATATCATTCTTTTCCAAACTGTTCAGATTAGGGGCATGGAAGGCGCCATGTTGAAAGGCGCCTCCCAGGTCCACAGCGCCTTTCAACATGGCGCCTTCTCCTTCAAGGACATTCAGCGGCCAATGACGCCAGACAGTGTGGCGCCCTACGTACTTTAGTAATTACTTTCAAAATCGTGGTAAAACGAAAAAAAGTTTATAAAATAATCGTATTTCGATATTTTAACCCTCGATTGGATAACTTAAGGTTTTAAAAGGTATAGATCTTGGGGCGGAAGAAAAATAAGTAGGATAAAAAATTTTAATACATAAAATATGTAAATTTTGTATTAGAATTTGAAAGTACACCAAATTTTGTATCTTTCTTTTTCCTGGTGGCAAAAATATTTTCTCATTTCATTTCATGGAATACTTAACTTTATCTGCAAGCAAGTGGGATTAGTATCTACCGTACATTGCCATTCAATTAATAAAAAAACTTGAGATGTGTTCGGACGTATTTTATTTTTATATTTTAAAAATTATTCTTAAAAATTATTTTTTTTGTTTTTATAAATTATTTAGATTGAAGAAAAAGTAATATTAAAGAGTGATTAATATTATAAATAAGAAAATATTTCATTCAATTACAAAATTAACATCTATAATAAAAAAAATTAAAATAATTAAAAGTTATTTCTATTTTCTTATTTTTAAGTTATATATTTAGAAAATATTTTTGAAAACAGATTCTAAAAACAAGTGATTAAAAAACAGAATTTTTTATTTTTAAAAATAAAAAACTTTTTAAAAACAGAAAAATGTACCCTTATTTTTTACATTTTCGGAGAAGGCTCTGGCTCAATTCAGCCCCCTCCCTTCTGTGTAGGCACCCCACTCCATATATCCAACTTTCTTTTTGTGATGACTTGACAGTTGACACATACAAAGTCACTACGGTGCCGGCCTATATCCATCATTGTAAAAGAAAGAATGCAGGAACAGACACTTCCTGAAAACTTATTCATGTCAATTGTTTTATGTTGTATTTTTCTAAAGTAGGTCGAGAGGACAAATCTTTACAAATCGACCATAGTTTATTGACGCAAATTACATCCCACCCTTAACATTTAATGTAATTACATTCATATTCTTTTTATTTTCATAAATATAATCTAATCCTCATTTATATATAAACACATCTCCTTTTCTCTTTATTTTGAATATATACTCACCTTTTCTGTTAATACGTATGAAATAATTAGATTAAATTCTAGATGTGATTAGTATAATATACCCATATAAATTTTGTATTCGATGATGAAAGATGAATACCACATCTAAAGTCTTCCCATTCGCCTGTCCTTTAGTTTTTATCTCTGCAATTGGGACGATATATTTCGCACATACCTCGTCCAAAATACGATGACCAAGTTCTTTAAACAGCTTGCAGCAGAAAAAACAAACGACATTCTTCAAACGGTACATAAAATCTTTAAGTTAAATTCAATGGCTTCCCAGAAGAGGGCTGTCAATCATTAGGAAATGGAAGGAACCCACTGAACATAGTCCACAAGCCATTTAACACTAGGAATTAATATTTCTCATGCTACCTCAAAAGAGTTGGATGGCAAAAGTAATCAGCCAAGTACAACTGGTTAGTACCATCAGATGTAATGCTACGACCAAAATCCTCCCACAGAGACTTTAACGTTAGTATCTATAGCCCATTGGCATACCAAGCTTGTCCAAACGACCAGAACCTGGATACGCTTTGCTACTGAAACTCGCATGCAACGCAGATGTCCTCTGTGTGGTAAATCTTGACTCCCCAAATCCATGAGCTAAGTACCTATTAGATGAACTAGACCTCTCATAATGGGGCCTTTGTTTCGGAGCGCTCAGAGACCTGACCTTTGCCTTTGAAGATTCAGTATAGGCCATGTAATTTGGGCAGTGAGAATAATCGCTTAGGTAGCTTCTAGAGCCATTGCTTCTTGTGGGAGTAAAAGGACTTGTTTTGGAGCCATCCCTAGATGATGCAGAATAGAATTGAGGACTATTGTTAGCAGTGCAGAATGGACTCTCTTCCACCTCATTGATTACTTGCCGGCTGTAAGACTGAACTTCACAAGATGAACTTTGACCAGATTGATGAGTTGTTGAGCCCTTCGAAACTGTTAAACTTTGACTGTATTGATCAGAAACTGAGGCATGATGAGTGGAGTGGAAGAGGCTTCTACGTTTTGCTGTGAAATGGGGTTTCCCAGAATCAATTTCATGGGTCTTGAAACTTCTCCCATCATCTCCCCAAAATGTTTGCAATGAAGATTTTGGCTGAGTCCACAATTGTTCATCTAGCCGACTATCTGATCTGCTACTGGAATGGACATGTGATTTGGAGCCATTTTTCTACAATGACATGAATGCTAGCATAAGTAGACGCACAATGAAATTCATGTCCCTCGTTGGCAGAGAGTGAAGAAACATACTACCTTGAGTACTGATAACTGATCATATTTCATGCTCTTTGATCTCACTGGGCTCTCAAATTTGTCTGGCGTTGCTGGTCCCTAAATAAAGGGCATTTGGAGGATTAGTAACTAAATCACTTGTCATCAACAATTTTTTAGGTGAATGGAAAAGAATACAATGGAAAAGCATAGCAAACCTGCCAACAAACAGAATGCATAGCACAAAAACTGGTCAAAGAAATAACAAGTCGAATGACCACGTAGTTTTGCTTACAGGAAGGTGGAGGCTAGATGGCTTGGCACTTGAATGTGATGTCTGCGTGATCTGATAGCGCCCTGCACGGCCTCGGGCCTGTGTTTGTAAAAGAGATTGCATTCTTTGCAGCCATTCTGCTGTCCTCTTCCTCTCGATGTGACCTCTCACCAATGCCTGCAGCTTCACCAATCCCTTCAATGCTCGTAGGGCTCTCCTTGCCTACAGTTTTCAACATAATGGATACAAATTCATACGGTGTAAAAAAGTAGATTGACGGGGTATCAGGTTCATAGTCATCCAGGATAAATCTTCTGCATCAATCTCTAAATCTGAGACAATTCCACACTTTGGCACAACAAGAAGTCTTAAGAAATGAAGTACAATAGTACTTGATCCTAATCAGGAATTCTAACGAGTTTCAATCCAACTTATGCAAGTCATTTAAGACCTTCGAATTGAAAAAAACTTCAGATAAATGGCGCCAAGTATGGCTATGGACCACATTAAATTCAAAGGGAGGACGCGCCATAAGAGAAGAACTTTTGCCGCAAAACAATATGCGTATGAAATTACGAGAAGCCTGCCACGGCATCAAGAAGACAAGGACATAACACCGAATGCCCCCACAAAAGGAAATATTAATACACGGAGACAAGATGTAAATAAATAAAACATTTATGTCTACATCTCAACACATCGAGTCAAATAGTATTAAAGTCGTCAACTAACCCAACTTTCATCTTAGAAAAAGTCATATGGCCCCACTATCTCAAGATTCTCAATACATCAAAGTCAGGCTCGTACACAATCCGCCCCCGGCCCCCCCAAAACTGGACCCAAACGGGCAAAACTTAAACGTCTCTGGAAGGGTGCGGCATTGTTCTGTTCCCACCCACTTATTTTCACATTCACTCACTCTATTTAAAAAATGGAAATTAGACTCACTCAGACTGCACACCACCCAGAAAACATTAGATATGAATTTAGCACCTTTTTTCTTAAGTATGGCCAATCAGTTCATAACATTGACCCGTCAAATATGCTTCGCTGCGTATTTGATACGGATACAGAAAATGAAACATTCAACTATTCTTGCAAACTACACATGCAGTTGACCACCGGCTAAAACTTTCTACGAACATCATATCAATTTCATGGATAGAACATACCAAATCAACAAAGTCTAAAACGCATGTCATAACTATAATACAAAAGCTCGTACGTTGCCCACACAACAAATTTATAATCATAAAACTTAACTGAAAGGCTCGTGTGAAGAAGCAAAGGCAGAGCAGGTACGTTTAATAATGAAAACGGCAACAGAGACAAAAAGTGCAAGGCCAAAGCCCAAGCCTCTTGAGTAATAATACTTCCGCAGCCACTCTGCACGTTACAGCCTTCGTTGGCTTCTGTCTCCCAATGAATGCAGTCTTAATAAAATGCAGGTTCAGTGATCAAAAGGGGTTGCTAAACGACATTTTTTCTGCTGCGCAACTTTTGCAGGCGACGCGCTTTAAGTAAAACGACGTTACGATAACAGCTCACTAAAACTACAAGATAAAGAAGGGAATCCGCGACTTCCCAACAACCAGAAGAATAAAAACACCGCCCACCATGCAATCCAAGTCTGCGAGGCATAGCGGGCCTACCATCGGTTTCGAAAAATTAGACTACACTACACGGAACGAATCCTGATTTTAGGATCTTCCACTTCTCCATATTAAAGCTCAATTCTTCTTCTTAACAAATAAAAAGTAGAAAAAAAATTCATTCCAATGAAAAAAATAGAATAAAATGCATTGTCGGTCCATGTGAAATTTACTCATATATAGTCTGTGTGCTTAACTACGAACTAAATATAAATTAATTGCCAATACCGTAATTTCTCCGATATTTTCGTTAAACATAAAAAATAAAAAAAAGCAAGCATTTCCAAAACAGTAGACAGAGCTTGAAGGGAAGAACGAGGACGGAATCGAATGAAAATAGAAACTAACCAAGCAACCCCGGTAAGCGGCTTGAATCTTAACGGCCGCCCATTTTTCACGATTTACGATGCCACCAACAACATAAGGAGGCACCCCCGTCGTGGGACTAGCACACCTACCGCTGCTGGTGAGTCTGACAACAGAGACAGCAGCGTGAGCGGCAGCTATGGAAGCCTCCGCCACGGTTGCGGCAGCCGCTGCCATGGCGTGCTTGTGAGGGTCCACGTGGCCTGATGATTGAATCGCCACATCCCCGTCTGCGGTGACTCTTGTGTTCTCCACAGTAAGATTGGCATCATGGTTATCTTTTTCTCTATAAGATTTAACGAAGCTCCATCTGCGTTTTTCCTTGGATGGTTTTGGAGCCGACGGGGTGGCGTCTGTTTTTTTAAGTCCGAGGAGAGCTCGAAACCATTTTGATGCTTTACCCATTTTGGAACAATGAACGAGACAATGGTTTTGGATTTTGGTAATGGCTTTGGTTCCTAAGGATGCATTCTAGAGAGAGAAAGTGGAGGGAAGGAGGGACACAGAGAGAGAGAGAGGGGCGTCGAAGTATGTGTTAAATTGTTAATACGGAAGAATCTTGTGACTGTGAGAGATGGCTTTGTATTTAAGTAAACAGTCCAAAAATTACAGGGAGCACAAGGGGCACGCAGTAGACTGCCAAAGGAACACTGGTCTCATACGTCCACCTTTTTCATTTTTGTTCAAGTAAACCTATTTCCCATTTTTTCGTTTTTTTTTTTGGGACACCATAGTTATAAGCCTATTTCGTTTTGTAAAATGTAAAATAATACCTTCTTTTTCAAAGATTAATCGATCTCTCCTCGGAACTTAGCTATAAAGTGACCTTTCGCGGGATAATATATTTTTTAAAATATTAATACTTTTAGAAATATCATTTTTTAAAATTTAATTGAGAGATATAATATTATTATATTTTGTTTATATAAACATATTTTTAAGGATATTATAATATTATATTTTAATTAATTTATATATTTTAAAAATATTATTAAGTTAAAAAAATTTCATCAAAAATTGAATAATAAATAATGATAAAAAGTGATTAACGATAAGCATTTATTATGAATAGTGGTTAATAATAATTTACAACAATGGACGATGGGTGATGAAATTTATCAATAATAGATGGTGGTGATAATAGTCACTTATGACATAAGGTGAAAGGTAGTGACCAATAATGATTAATGATAATAGTAATTACCTACAATAGATAGTGACCGAAGATAATTAATGAGGGTAAGTGACAGTGATGATGATCATCAAAAGGCATGTAGTACCTAATGATACCACCAACAACAAATGGTTGCTATTATGGTCTCTAATATAATTAGTTACTAATAATAATTATTTACAATAGGTAATGATAAAATAAGATATTATTAGTAGTAAATTTTTTATAAAATAAATAAATAAAATAATTTATTTATACTGCTAAAGTATTTTTAAGTCATAAATAAAGATGCAATATTTATCTCTTTATAAAAATATTTTTTAATATTTGAATAAAATTTAAAAATTTTTCATGATTTTTAAACATCCTCCAAAATATGTATAAAAATAATTTTGGCAGTGTGTTGTGTTGTTACCCTGAACCAAATTTTCTAACTCGGTTATTTTAAACTTGGAACTCTTTAATGGTAAAATCCCTCTCAACTGAAGAACAAAACACCCTTTGTAGAAATAAACAAAAACTTAATGAAGTGCCAGCCTTTTATCTAGTTAAAGGTGAGGTAGGTTCTAGTTCTTCTCCTCCATTAAAAAAACCCTTTCAAAAGTTACAAAGATCACCTAGTAAGTATTATCCTAGAAGTGTATAAACGAGCATTCTTTAAAGAAAAAATTGAGGTGAGCATGACAAATTCCAATCAAGTAATCAATAAAAATGAGGTAATCTTTAACCTCATAAGTAGTTTGAAAAGTAAAATTTATGAACCTTGGAGAAGTACTTTTCTTGTAAGGTGTTTGGAAAAAAGATCAACTATCAGTATATTGATTTTTGGACTCGAGCTTTATAACAACCAGAAAGCAAACTTATGATCTTAAAAGTGGGTAATGACTTTTTCATGTTTAATTTTGAACTACAATCTGATTATTACAAGGTGTTAAGTGAAGGTCCTTAGTTTATTTTAGACTATTTTTTAGCTCTACAAAGGTGGAGCTATTCTTCAAACCTTCATTGGCCTATTTATCATTTATTATTGTATGGATTCATTTTCTTAAGCTTCCAATTGAACTACATCATCTTTTTATTTTACTACAAATTGCGAAGAAAATAAAAATAGTGTTAAAAGTGGATGCTCACACTTATTTAGGAGATAAAAGGAAATATGCTAAAGCTTGTGTTCAAATTGTCCTAAGCAAACCATTAATCCAAATGGTGCATATTGGAAGCTTTAAATAGGTAGTCCCTTATGAAGGAATAAATAAAGTTTGCTTCTCATTTGGAAAAATTAGGCACCAACGTCAGTTTTGCCCTTATGCTAATTTAATAGAAAATATTCTATAATTCTCCATTTCTGAAATTTAGATACAAGAGAAAAGGGTGGAAACATAAGGGAGTTTAAAGGAAATTCTTGAGAAGGAAGTTTCCTAAAAACTGGTAAGCTAAAGTAAAAGTGGCTCCTAAATGGTTAATATGGATTAATACAGTCCATGGATTATGATTGAGTGACGTAAAGGCAAACAATAAGAAAAATCATATTTGCAAAAAAAGCCTAGGTCAATGATAGATAGGTAGTCTCTTAGGCCCAAGAAAATTGAACCAAATAGATAGGAGATTATCTCTTAGAAATATGAACAATCAATAGGACTTCAAGAAGGAGAAGATGGCAATAAATAAGTTTCAAGTTCCTTTTGACACTTGTAATGCTCTAATTATAGCTAACAACATTTTTGCAGTAAAAAAATCAAACCCTAGTCATTCACTTGAGCATAAGGTTTTCTCGAAGCAATTCCTCATCCTTAATAACAGATGAAGTCAACCAAAATCAAAACCTATTGAAAGTGATGTAGGGATATCAATGCAAGGGTAAAGTTAAGGAGGTTTTGGAAGATTTTCTAGAGTGGATCACTTTGGATCCAACTCATCTACTTACAAACTTTGACCTAAGTTATGTAATAGCTTTAGAGAACTTAAAACCATACAAGCACCACCTAAATGGTTCCAATCTAGTTCCTCTTAAGGAAGAGACTCCCAATCTATTGATTCCTTCATCAATTATTCACATGGACAATACTTCCA
This sequence comes from Sindora glabra, assembly GCA_020226215.1. NCBI lineage: Eukaryota > Viridiplantae > Streptophyta > Magnoliopsida > Fabales > Fabaceae > Sindora > Sindora glabra. The sequence goes on from CM035236.1 coordinate 2,571,184, forward strand.
ATTAGAGAGCCTTAAGAACTAATTTGAATTTGCCCAAGCCCATCAAGCCACCCTTGCTAATGTCCCCTTCCAATCCATTTCATATAACATCTTAACAAGCCTGGTAGGACATGATGCAAATAAAGAAAAGAATTTTGGGTTTAGAAAACATTACTCTAACTTACAGAGAAGGGAAACCAAAACTTTAGTTCATAGTAGTCGATCCACTAATATCATGATGCCAGATTAAACTAATCAATTTAGTCATGTTAGATTGGGAATTGTATAGATGGATTCTAGTATAAGTAACATTTCAACCTAAAGGTCTACCTAAGCACTTTAGTTGCATTTTTCAAGGAAATATTTATTTGGTATTATGGTTTGAAATGTCTAAGAGGTCCAACATTCGAATTCCAAGTTAGCAAAACTCTTGGGTCAGGAAAATATCAAGATTCTCATTTTAACTGAAACTTGCCTCGATGAAGAAAAAGTTAGGGAACTAGAAGCCTCTTTGCCTCTAGATAGAGTTCGCTAACACCATTGGCTATGCTAGCAGAATATGGATAATGTGAAATCCTAAAGAAGTTGAAGTCGATGTTGTCAACAAATTAAAATAGGAAATTCATGCCATCGTCAAGGAAACCCTAATTCACCTTCCTAACTTTTAAGTGGTATTTATGCTAGTCTAAAATTAGTAAATCGCAAAGTACTTTGGAATAATCTTATAGTAATAGCAAATAATTATACACTCCCTTAGCTAACGTTGGGAGATTTTAATATAATTTCTTCTTAGTCTAAAAAATTTAGAAAAGCCCCAATTGACTTATATAGAATTGGTTTGTTTTATAATTGCATGGATTATTGCAATTTAATTGATATGGGATTTATGAGACTTTCTTTTACTTGGACAAACTCTAATAAAGGTAGTTATTTAATTATGAAAAGACTTGACCGAGCCTTTTACAATGATGCTTAGCATTTGCAATATTGTGAAGCTAAAGTTTTCCATTTACCCTATGCCCTTTCTAATCATTATTCTATTCTTATTAAGCTTAAATACTATGTTACCTACTAATTTGGATAGACCTTTTCGCTTTAAGACTTGTTGGTTAACCTATCCTAATTTACCTAATATAGTTACTAACTATTAGTCTTGAAACTTATCCCTTTATCATGCTATAAATGACTTTGCTGATTATATTAAGTGGTGGAATGTTCATATTTTTGGAAATATTTTTGTAAAGAAAAAAAGAATTCTGGTTAAACTTAAAGATGTTTAGGTTCAATTAAGTGTTTACAAATTTGAATTATTGTTAAGACTTGACAAATCCCTCCAAATTGAGCTTGTAAACATCCTTATACAAGAGGAACAACTTTGGGCCTTAAAGTCTTAGTTGGATTGGATTTTTGATAGGAATAAGAATACTCATTCTTATCACCTATCTACAATCATTAAGTGAAGGAAGAATAGGATTAAAGCTTTAAGAAATCAAATTAGGGATTGGATGTATAATCCTTTAGAGATTTAGAATTATATTTTTAAATCTTTTAATGAGAGATTTAAATTGTCTCAGGATTTCTCTAATCTCAAAGGAATTAAATCTAGGGGATGGTCCAAATGTATGAGGATTATTATAAAGAGTCCTTTGTTAGGGTCCTGAATAAAGGTGAAATCTAGTTTACCTTAAAAAATAAAAAAGCTAATAAAACTCTTAGACCTTATGGATTTCATCGTTATTTTTTTCAAAGATTTTGGAATTTAATTAAACTTTCAATTTTGAACTGTGTTCAATAGGTTTTTCTTTCTCTTTCAATCTTAGTTGGATAAATAATACTTTTTTATTCTATTCCCAAAAAACTCTTTTTATAAAACTTTAAATGGTTTTCATCTTATTAGTATTTGTAACATAATTTTGAAAATTATTTCAAAAATTATTATGAAAATGATGAAACCTTTTCTCAGTCAATTAGTTTCTACCTTCCAAGCAGCTTTTGTAGCTTCTTGTAAACCAACAGATAACATTATTATTTTAAGGGAGTTAGTTCATACTATAGATAAATTAAAGGCCAATTTTGGGCACATGATTTTGAAAACTAGATATAGAAAAAGCTTATGTCTCTTTAGAATGGGCTTTCATAAAGCAGGTTTTGTTATATTTCTAATTCTCTAATTCCTTTATTAAGTTGATTGTGAGTATAATGTCTAATGTATTTTATCAAATTTTATTTAATAGAGGAAAGCTAAATACCATGTTTCCCTGTAGAGGTATTAGATAAGGGATCCTTTGTCTCCTTATTCGTTTATCTTATGTATAGAATACTTGCATGTTTTAATTGAATAATAATGTAGTCAAAAGATCTGGATCCCAATTAAATAAAGTAAACATGGTATCAACATTTCCTATTTGTTTTACACTAATGATGTGTTTTATATGCTTAGGTAGACTTAAAAAACTATCAAATTATAAATCATGCATTGAATTATTTTGCTTCTGTCTCAAGTTTGAAAGTTAATAAAGCTAAGTTAAGAGTCTATTTTTTTAAGAATATAGGTCCTTAAAAGACCGTCTTAGCAAGGAATTGGGAGTACAACATAAAAAAAGCCTAAGAAAATATTTCGGTGTATAGATTAAAGATAATTATAGGGCCTTTAATTTCATCTTTATAATAGATAGACTTAAAGAAAGGATTAACTATTGGAGAACAAACCATTTGTCTTCTGTTAGTAGGGTGACTCTCATTAGTTATACTTTATCAACTCTTCTTTTGTATCACATGAGTTGCACAAAAATCCCAAAGTCAATTCATAGATAAATAACCTAAGCTATTAGGAATTTTTTGTAAGGTAGCTTTATTAATTCTAGGAAAATCCCCTTAGTAGGTTGGAATATTGTTACTTTGCTTAAATTTACTGGTGGTCTGGGATAAAGGATCCTTCAACCATGAACTTAGCTTGTTTAACTGAACTAACTTGATCTTTTATTGAAAATGATAATTATTTATGGATAAAAGTCCTAAAAGTGAAGTATCTTAATATTAACAAGTAGGGTCAGCCAATACTAAGAAAAGATACTTCTCATAATTAGAAGGCTTTAAAATTAACTAAAGATATAACTTACCATGAAATTAAATAGGCCATCGATAATGGGAAAAATTAAATTTTGGTCTGATAAATGGCTTGATGGAAGGTCTTTGAGATCTCTTATTGCAAGAATTTTACCTAGATCCTTCAAGAATCTATGTATCAAAGATTTTATTAGTGAGAGGTGTCAAAATCTTAGTACTTTACCTATGGAGTTACTTGTAAACTTACTTTCCTTAATCCTAGGAACTTCCTTTTATTTAGCTAAAATAAATGATAAGATGATCTAGGGATTATCTAAGTTTGGAACCTACACTGTTAAAAGTGTTTACCTTTTTAAAAAAGATTTTTATATTAAAAGTGCTAGCCATAATTTCTCCTAGATATGGAATTTGGAGAATGGAAACATATCCTAAGATTCAGTTTCTTACTTGGTTCATTGTTTGGAATCAACTCCTTGCAAGGAATCTGTTGATCCAAAGAGGAATGAATATTTCACCTACTTGTATTTTGTGTGATAGAGGGATGGATAGCATAAGTCATATTTTCAAAGAATGTTTTTTTGTCATAAATTTTTGGAATTCTTTTCCACTGCCAAAGTCGTCATCTATTTTTCTACACCTTGATTTCTTTTTTTGGTTGTAGTCAAACTTAACCACCAATCAATTAAGTTGTAATAGTTCAATTCCTTGGTTAACAATTTTTGCTTTTGCAATTTGGAATCTTTGGCTGTTTAGAAACAAAAAATTATTTAACAACTATAAAGGCAGTAATGACTTAAAAGCTATTACTTTAAATAGGACCTATGAATTTTGGATTGTTATGACAATTCACAAAGAATCACTTACTAGATAAATGGTGAATGTTAAGTGGGAAGCCCCATTTATAAGCTATTATAAGTTAAATATAAAGGAGCATCCAAAGACAATCCATGTCGTGTTACTTGTGTTGCAATTATAATAGACTAAACAAGTAAATGAGTTGTTAGATGTTCAAAGGAGCTAGGCAGGTGCTCAAACTTTGTGATTGAAATTACTAGCTTAAGAGATAGGCTACTTCTGGCAAAAAACAGGGGCTTGCTCCCAATTCTAGATGAACTTGATGTTTTTTTTTGTTATCATAACTATTAATAATAACTCTATTAATGTTTCTTATGCTCTTATCAATTTGGTTGAGGAATGTAGGGAACTTATCCATCAAATGAATAACTTGGAGGTGAAGCATGTTTACAGGGAAGCAAATATGATAGTTAACTTTATTGTTAAAAATGTTATAAATAATAATAATAGATTAAATATTTTGCTATACTCATCAAAAGGAGTGGCTGTGTGATTATGATAGGAGAGATGTTTATATTCCTAGACTTATGTAATGTTTTTGGCTTTTAATATATTTCCGTTTTTTGCCCAAAAAAAAAATTCTAGCAACCAAATTAGAAGGTATAGCAATCGAGGAGTTTTAATTTTAAAGAGAGTATAGTATAATTACTTGTATGTAAATTGCCTATATTGTTTGATTACATGTTTTCAACCTGGATCTATACGTAATAAGAATCAACACTTTATAAAAGTGCTTGAAATTTGTTTTTTCCCTAAAAGTTCTTAATTATTATTAACTTTAATATTTATTTTTAATAAAATAAAATATTTTATATTAAAACTAAATTAAATTTAAATTCAATATAATATTAGAGATGAATTTCAAAAAATTAAATAGTATATTTATTTCTTATATTTATATTTTCAATTATGATTCATTACTTAAAATTAATGATCAACCAACGCAAAAAAATTTTATGCAGACAAAATAAATTATTTTGAGATTAAGTGAGAGAGAGATTTTGCACAATCTCGTTAAATAGAATATCAAGAATATATTAAAATTGTTGACAAAAATTCACTCAAATATTATTATTCAACTTAACTAAATTTAAAAACAGCGTTTCAACTAATTCACCAACGTGAGAAATTTTAATATTATATAAGATGTACTTAAATATTAGCCGGTATACATTATGAACGAAGAAAAGTAGCAAAGGAAGTAATAGCCAGCGGGTGGGGACCAGGCCAGGGGAAAAATAATAAGAAATCAATTTCATAAGGATAGCTCGCGATCCAAGCACGGATTTAATCCTAACGGGACAACTGGCGGGCCATCCCTGGCATTTCCCTTGAGTGCCGACGATGGTTTTTATTGTCAATCCTCTGGTTACTGAATAGCATCTCAGAGTCAAAAAAAAAAAAAAAATGTATAGAGCCTCGCGAGCCGCTAGCATCCATGGTCGTTGTCATGTGTAACACATCTCCGTCCTTTGATTAATTCTTTTGATTTTGTCCTTAGTGAGCGCCTTTGTTGATTTTTTTAATTTTTATTCTAAAAGATGAAAGTCATAGTAAAAGGAGGTGAATTCTAAGGTGTCCCTAGGGATTTGGTACCCGGAGTGGTGTGGTAAAATACAGGTCATTGGATGAGATTATTAAGTCAATGCTAAGATTTTTGTAATCTCATCCAATGGCTTGTATTTTGCCACACCACCACGGATACCAAACTCCTAGGGACACCATAACAAGCATCACAAAAAAGATGAAAAAAGAGACAAAAGGAGGAGTGGTGGCAAACGGACTTTGATTCCTTAATTTTTACTCTGAAACTTACGATTTCCTTTACTAAGGTTCATCATTTTAATTAGAAAATCCTTTAAAATCTTCACACTTCCAGCCCCATCCATCAGCAGCAGTGAAGATGCGTGTAACTCGTACGGGCACAGTCTGAGTCTGGATTGTAATGTCAACTCAATATTTTGTGTATTGGAACACAAGGCGTGGTGAAACATGATATCATATGAAACGCAGAATCGCAGACAGAGCCGATGGTGACAGACAAATTGAATTCGGTAACTCCAGATTCTAAAAAATCGTACGACCACGAAACATCAATCTGACAAGTAGCTGCTGCAAAATCTTTGCCCTCCCCTAATTTTCTTCCTTTTTCGTTCATATGGTCAAATATGGTCGTCTGGTCCACGCTCTTCTTCTTTGTTCGTACGTGTGAGTTGGCAGAAAATCCGAGCCTTTTCGGTAAAAAGAAGATCACGAGTTTAGATCCTTCACATTGGATCTCCTCTGCAATTCTCTCGTCCTCCTTTTACACCTTTTCCTAAAGATAGAGCGATGAGCGTAATGCATCAATTATATTAATATATTATTAATTTATATTATTAAATTTTATGATACATTAATATATTACTTTTTTTTTTAGGAATAAGTGATTTAATTATGTTACAAAATTTTAATCATTTAAAAAGATAATTATTAATTTTTTAATTTTTAATATCTTAAAATTTTAAAAATAAATTTTTTATATATATAAATTTTGTAAAATTAATAAATATTATTTCTTTATTAATTATAACTAAAAAATTGTAAAATAGGTGAGGATCTCGAAAGTTCCTCCTCCTTTAATCTTCCCATTTCGTTTTGTTTTCTTCGTCTTTCAACGGTGGCCATCGTTAAAAAAAGGGAAAAAAGAAGAAAAGGTGAACGACACTGGTGCCAACTATGAGTCATGCTTAATTCTATTTTTAACCTCTGTTATATAGTTGTTTGTATCTGGTCCCTCTTAAATATAAAAATTTATTTTAATTTTTTTAAAATTAAAATTTGAATATTTTTAATTTTTCTATTAAAATTTTCATTAAAGTTAACGAAAAAAGAAGGAAAGGAAAAAAAAAGAGAAAGAAAGAAAAATAAAAAAAAGTAAATATATAATTTATTTATTCATTAAAATAAGAAAAATAAAAATAATAGTAAAATAAAAAATATTCAAAATATTTAATTACTAATTACAGTAAATAATATATTAAAATATTTAAAAAATAATAAATAATTTATTTATTTTTCAAAGAAATTAATAAAATTAGTAATTATATTAAAATTATATTTAATTATCGCACTGAATAAAATAATTAATCATTAATAAATTTGAGTATATAATTTATTTTATGTTTAAATTATAAGTTATCTTTATAATTTATTCATCTAATTATGAATTTTCTTTTGCTAAAAATTTTTACATCAAATATCCTTCAAGAAAATTAATTATTATTAAAAGCCATCCCAAATGTGAAATTAGCTTACACACTCTAATAAATAATTTATTACATATTTTCATTATTATACCAAATAAGTATGCTTTTTAATTTTAATTTATTATTTATTAAATACACTTAAATTATCTCAACCATATATTTTTTCTTCCTTTTCTTTATCACTATTTTCTTTCTTTTTTAATGAGCCATGACCCTCTTAATCTGAACATGTTTAATTTATAATAAATTAAATTTAAAAAATTTTAATTATTTAATATAGAAATAAAAATAAATAATTAATAATTTGTTAGTGTGCAAATTAAATTTATATTTGAGATATTTTTTTCTTAAGAGATATTTGATGTAAAGATTCAACGGTGAAAAAAATTTATGATCAAATGAGCAAATTATAAAAATAATTTATTATTTAAATATAAAATAAATTACACACTTATATATATTAATAGTCAATTATTCTATCTGAAATAAAGCTTTAAATTTATCCTAGTAGATTTAAATTTTTTAATTAAATATGATTTTAAAATAATTAGTAATTTTATTAATTACATTGAAAAATAAATAAGTTACTTATTATTATTTTAAATATTTTGATATATTATTTAATATAATTAGTGATTAAATATTTTGAGTATTTCTCTTTTTTGCTTTTATTTTTCTTTTTCTTATTTTAATAAATAAATAAATTATTAAAAAGTATCCCAAATATAAAATCAATTTACACACTAATAAATTATTAATCACTTATTTTTATTTCTATATTAAATAAGTATATTTTTAAAATTTAATATATTATAAATTAAATATACTCAAATTTAGAAGGTTTTGACATACTAAAAAAACTAAAATAGTGATAAAGAAAAAGAAGGAAAAAATATATGGTTGAGATAATTTAAGTGCATTTAATAAATAATAAATTAAAACTAAAAAGCATACTTATTTAGTATAATAATGAAAATATATAATAAATTATTTATTAGAGTGTGTAAACTAATTTTATATTTAGGATGACCTTTAATAATAATTAATTTTCTTGAGGGATATTTGATGTAAAACTTTTAGTAAAAGAAAATTCATAATTAAATGAATAAATTATACATTCAAATCTATTAGTGATTCATTATTCTATCCAATGCGATGATTAAATATGATTTTAATATAATTACTAATTTTATTAATTTTTTTGAAAAATAAATAAATTACTTATTATTTTTTACATATTTTGATATATTATTTATTATAATTAACAATTAAATATTTTGAGTATTTTTTATTTTATGATTATTTTTATTTTTCTTATTTTAATGAATAAATAAGTTATGTATTCATTTTTTTTATTTTTCTTTCTTTCTCTTTTTTTCCCTTTTCCTTCTTTTCTCTTTTTCCTATTTTTTACCCTATTTTTTCTTCTTTTTCAGTTAACTTTAATGGAAAGTTTAACAAAAAGATCAAAAATGTCCAATTTTAATTTTAAAGGGGCCAAAATAGATTTTTATATTTAAGCAGAACCAAATGCGAATAATCTATATATTAGGAGGATTAAAAATGGAATTAAACCTTTTGTTTATTATTAAAAAAATAAGGATTTTAATTTTTATAATTTTATCTTTATATTTATATAATTAAAGTTAAAATTTTAAATAATTTATAATTAAATCCTTGTTCTTAATTATTATTCATTATTAATTTCTAACTAAAGGAATATTACATGTTATCAATTAAATTTTATATTTTAGCAATTTATTTTTATTTAACCATCAAAATTTATTTATTCTTATTAAAATCATTCTCCATCAAAATTAAAATATATTTATTTTCAATTCATCAAGTTTATGAATTTTTTAAACTTCCATTCTACAAGATGAGTGACATAGGCTTATAAGATTTTAACTTCTGTCCATTTTATTTTAATTATCATTAATTACATGATTTTAGATAAACATTAAATGTGTTTTAATTTTGACGTGAGATTGTTTTAAGGCAAATAAGTGAATTTTGATGATTAAGTAAAGATAAAATGACAACACATAAAATTTTGTTAATTACATATAACATCATTTAAGAGGGGGAGTTAATTATAAATTATTCAAAATTTTATGACTTAATTACACAAAGTATAACCATAAGGATAGAATTACAAATTAAGTGAAATTATAAAGGTTGAAACAGTAAAATTTTTATTTTCTCTTATTCTTAAAAGTAATTTTTTGTTTTTATATTTTTAAGAACAAAAGGCCTCTTTTCAGAATTTGTATTTAAAAATTCTAATTACAAATCTAGAACTTAAAATCAAAATATAAAAAAGTTTTACATATTTTCTTAACTTATCTTTTTATTCTTCATACCAATTTTATAATTAAATAGAATATTTTTTATTTACTTTTCTAAACATTTTCTATTTCTTATTTTCTAAAATTTGAAAATAATTTTTGAAAATAAAAAATTATTTTTTGAAAATGATTTTAAAAGATAATTTTTGAAAATAAATACAAAAATAAAAAACACATCCAAATAATCTTATATTCGATCTTAACTTCTAATTTTAGTAGCATCCACTAAAACAGCAACGCCACAAAAATGGAAGATTAAATTGTAATGATATTTATGACACAATTTTATTACTACTGTAGAAGTTTTCATCTTGACAAGAATATAAGATATAAGAACTAATATAAATATAATTTCATTATAAGTTGATAATCATAAGAAAAATAGCACCAGACAAATGTAAAAACACGTTAGAACATTAGCGAGCTTTCGGAAATCTGGAATGGCGATAACTATAAATTAATGTAATCTACTCCAACACAATCCCATATTTCACATTGATTCATGATTCAACAAGCTCCGCTGTTTCACTTGTTGTGGTCGAAAAGGTATTTTGGAATTTGAGGGGAAGCCATTGTGGTCCAATGCCAAAGTCTTTTAATTGTGCAGTGCATGTGAAAGCCATTAAATTTTTCATAGAATCACGCAGAGGAGAAGGCAAATTTTATAGGCTTTGCTTCAATCGTAAGCCAAGTTTGGTAATGCAAGATGAAGAGGACCACCGGCCAGTGAGCGGAGGAACCAAGACGTTACTTCCAGGGAATAAGAAACATTGACTTCTTAGTCCTAATGGTTGACAATCATCCCAATTTATTGTATAGTTAACAGCACAACCACAATAATTTGGTGTCCCTTTGTCTCCCTTGTGAGCTTGAGGTCCTCCTCTTTCAACTTTCAAGGAAGACTGTTTTGCCAACTTTGAGGGCTTCAACTTTGGACTCCTTTGCTCTCTTCGTATGTATCTAATCTTATTTAATATATATTAAAAATCTTGTAAATAGCAATATTTGGCCTTTGCTAGAGTGCTTTAGCAGCGAGTTACTTCGCCTTGGTCATCCGACGTACAGCATCTGTGAAATTGTTTCTATTTCTCTTGACTTATATAAAATAAGGTCTAAAATATTTAATTACATCAAAATATCATATATTACTTTAGCCATATCAAAGAATCTCCTAAGAGTTCAATTTTGAGGCGGTGATAGAAGTTGTTTAACCTGTAAGTCTACAATGTTAAATCACAAAGGGAAAAGGTCTAGGCTTAATGATCAACCAAATATTGAAGTGTAGTCTACCGACTGAATTTACTTTGTTATATACCTAAACACTTAGGTTACACAATTCATAATTACAGTTCTCATTAATATCACACATCCATCATAAATTTTATGGGCTCAACAATACCATTTCTCATATCAACATATTTTCATGCCACAATCACATTATACAATATTCAAGAATAATAAAATCAAAAATAAATAAATTCTTTCATAACTTTCATCTATCCTTATCCTTTATCATCCGTTATTAGATTTGATATTTAAATATCAAAAAAATTATATTGCTCCTATCACACTTCACAAGGTTTCGACACATTTAATCTCAACCACATCTCACAATTCAAATGGCAATAACATCCACATTCATGCCTTTTTGCATAGTCACATAACTCACTTTATCATCACATATTATATAACAACCATGCCTATTATCATATATCACTTAATTTGATTGACCTTTTCTATATCATAAGTCATAAGTTTTAGAAATGATAATCAATTATAATCAATTATCCAGCCCTGCAGTAAAAGCATAGTTGACTAAGTAATCAATTACAAAAAGTCAAAGATTGAAATCATTATAGGCCATCACTATCTAGATCATGTTCGACTACATATAGTCAATTATAAGCCTCTAACATAAAAGGTCTTATTTTATAATTGAATATGATTATTCAAAAGGCAAACTTTCTAATCACATTTTACTATATAATTGACTATAAGCCTCCTAAAACTAACATTTCAATGGGTAATCAACTATATAGTTGATTATGGCTATCCAAGGAATTGTTCTCATGCTATAATTAATTATATAATTGATTACATAAATTTTCAACACAAAAATGCTATTCATTCCACAAAAAATGTCCTTTATGCTCATTTATTACACTGTTATTTCATACCAAATCATAAATATGCATTCAAAAAATCACATTCATGCCATTTCTAACATTAAATCATATCAAGCATCATAAATTACCTCATTTCTCATGTAATAACTAAAACCCAAAAAATTTAACTTAAAGCAACCTAGAAATCAATTTAATCATCTAAATGGGTCTAAGATGTTCATCCACTTAGTGTGAAGAAGATGACAAGAGATTGTATTTGTTATTTCTTAATCTTAATCAACTAAAATCCCAAAAATCTCATGCTAGGGTCCAAAACCTTCCATAAACCAAAATGCCTCAATCCTCAATTTTCAAATGAAAAATGAGAGAACACTTGATGAAAATTAATATTTAAGAAATCTTACCTTGATTAGGTTAAAAAATTGATGGGTGATAACTCCTTTATTACTTAATTTAAGAGGATATAAATCTATTTCTGATTTTTCCATTATCATGTGGAGATTTTATCCCTTTATGTTCAGTCTATAGGAACTAATTGTGAGTCCTAAAAATAGATTAGTGACATCTACTGTCAAGTTTGCAAGGTAATGTTTATTGAGTATGCAAGTGAATCATATCTTTTTGTACCTATACATGTAAAATAGACCTCCTAATCACTAGCAATGCAGGCAACTTGCTATCACGAGACAATGTAGGTTACTTAGTATGAAGCTTGTTATAAATGTGGACTTGTGCAGGCAAGTTCACATGGGAAAAATCCTGCACAATCATAGCTCGTATGGTCACAAGCTTGACTGCAAGTAAGAAATAATTTTTTTAACCACTTTTTCTCCCCACATTTAGGCCCAATTATTTCTTAACAAACTCAACTTAATTTTTATATTTCAATCCAAATTTCCTTACTCAAGTAATCCAATAAAAATTAAAATATGAAAATATAATTTATAAATTATAACATAAAATAATTAATAAAAAAAAATATGCGGGTATGCCCACATCACATACAAGGATAAGTGAGCAATTTTTTATTATTCATTTTTACATATGAGATCTCATGCAGATTAGACCTACATAAGCCACCTCCACCTATTTTACGTGCCTAGTTGTACCAAGGCTGGTAATGCTTATTTCACCAACGTAACCTTTGTGATAGCATTTTTTCATGAAAACTGTTCTGGGGCTTTCAACTCTGCTCTAATCTCCTCTTTTGCACATTAGTCATTTCTACTAATTTGTCAAGCATATATTCTTGTGTTTTACCCCATAGGCCCACTTAAGATTGTGATTTTACCAGATTTTTCTGAATGCCTTTCCTTTGTGACAGGATGGTAGGCCACACACAAGACTTAAGTAGAAACATTCTCATGTGTATGCTGCTTGAGAGAGTGAGATTTACATCAGATGATCTTGAATGTGATAAACTGAAGTTGGATATGAAGCTTCCGAGGGACAACCAGATTTTTGCTCTTCACCTTTTTGGAGTTGCTTACATAATCAATTGTGAAATTTTATTGACTTGGGTGAAATTAAATTTAAGAATTATAATCCCTTTGATTTACAATTCTTCTTTTTCACCTTATATCTATCACCATGGGCAGTAGTCAACAAGTACAAGTTGAAAATTTGGAATGGAATGATCTTGTACTTGACAGGCTGACCTTAATCCAATAAGTAGGAACCAGTTGTCACTTTGGTGTAGGGTATAAAAGGGCAGACACTTATAATTCTATCTTATTTATTTATCTTTAAGCTAATTTACAAAATATGTTAAATCATATTAATTAAAACACAACTTATTGGCGTATGAGGCTAGTATAGTTCATATACCATAATATATTAATAGGTTAGGTCAAATTTTAAAAAATTTATAACAGACCTGGCCTATGCTTGTTACAATAGCTTTGTAGGTTATGTTAGTTTAAATAATTGACAAGTCTAACTTATTTTAGTCAAAGTTTAATCCAATTTAATTTATATTTGATCTTACTTTCAAAAAATAAAAAAGATTATTTGTATTATTAAGTGAAAAAAATATAAAGAAATTTTAATTTTAGACTAAAATTAAAATTTAAAAATTAAAATTATTTTCTAATATTAATAATAAAAATAATAATAAATATTATATTGATGCAAAAATAACATAAGATAATAATAATTAAATAAATAAATAGATAAATTGAACCGAATCTTTTATGTGTAGATCATGGATCAATTGATGATCCAGATTAAATTTAAATTGGATCATAAACAGAGAAAAGAATCAATGATATCCCTAAATTTAAATTTATTCAATCTATCCATTTGCCGCTCCTACTGCTGCTAACGTGGAAAGAAGGTTTGAAAGGATAAACCAACACCCAGTTATGTCTCAATGATGGCAAAATTATTCACTGTCTGCTTGCTGCGGAATGCGGAGACTCAGTTCTTTTTCCATAGGAATCATAGAAGTTCTTAACTTCTTAATACAAACCTTGTGATGAGTTAAGTGCCAATGATATTGAATATGTTTACCAAAGGTAACATTTTTCTTACTGTAGAGATCACCGTTTTAACTTGATTATTCTTATAATCTCCATTAGAATTTATGTCCTATGGTTACGATTCTTATGATGTATCTGCAAGTTTTTTTTTTTTTCCAGGAGCCCTGGAAAACTTTAAAGTGTCAGCATTCCCACATTGAAGCACTAAATTTGGAGTTGCCGCAGTCGCATCTAAAATTAGTTATGAGTGGAAATGTACTGTACTTTGATGGCATCAAGACTTAATTTTTTGTATCATAGTTCCTCGTATTATTAGATTATTCAGACATATAAAAAGTAAATTAATGGATGCATGATGCTCTGCAAGAATATGTTTCACTGATAAATTGTAGTTTCAGCTCTTTATGGTCTTGTCTTGCAGTTTAAGCAGTTGCTTAAAGGATGTCACACTAATGGAAGTACATCAATGACACATTTGTTTAATAATTGCTATATTCCTTCTTTCCAATTTTACTGGTCTTTCACGGTAGATTCCTTTAACGACGGTTCTTTAACATGAAAATTTTGGGGGCTAAAGGATTTAGATAATTTTTCTTTCAAAATTTTTCACAAAAATTGTCTAATCTTATCACATGGCTTTAAAATTTCAGGGAAGCCATGGCAAAAAAATTATATGATTTTGTGAATCGACAAAATGCATTTAATTGCAGGCATGCCCGTCCTACCACCGGAGACCAGTACGAAAACCATGAGGAACAAATGGTGGGCAAGGGTTAGAAACTTAATCACCGGAAAAAACTTGCAGTTGCACGTAACATATTATTCTTCACAATATGGGCTATGCTTATAGATGACAACTCTAACTTATTGATACAAGCAGGATATGTGAAGATCAAAGGATACTATGTTACTTATCCTCGACTTTGATCTAATATTTGCCATGAAAATGTTACTGATACAATTCTCCAGTTTCAACAGATAAAAATGTTCTGGTGCTACCTACAGTACGAATGCTTTGAGTTGGGCAGTGATGTTCGGTTTACTTTTGGCAGGCAATGTTTCCAACAGGTAAGCCTTATAATATCTATATCACATAATTATATGTAATGCATGATTTGAATTACAACGCCGGTGCTATTGTGGTTGTTCCTCTGTATAACTGGTAGGAGGATACCACTGACACTGATGAGGGAAGCATCACGGAGATGAGGAAATTCAAAATATGATGTCATGTAGAATTAATGTAAATACGATCTTTTCATTTTGAATGTTGTGCAATGTTGTCACGTTGAATGTGATGGAAAATGGTTAATTGATATATTTACATGACCTCTCACAAAGTAAAACGCTCACACCTCTGTTAACACCTCTCCATTTTCAGAGGAAAAACCCGTCTTTTTTTTTTTTATCTTTTTTTTTCTCTTTTGACTATGATATATGCTGTCTGAACTATTGTTTCCTTCAACAGCATACTAACAAAATCTAGGAAGAGCACAAAATTGGAAGTGGCCTGAACAAAACCGAGCAAGACACCATTATGCTTACTTCTCAAAAAATATAAACGATGGATTGGGAAAATGTCATGCAATTGAGTGCGCCCCTGGTTTCATCTTTTTTCCCCTTTTGGATTACTAGTCAGTGAAAATATGTTGTGGTTGGTGCTTCCTTTAATCTTTCTTTATAATTTGAACATGGAAGCCATTTGGAAATTGCAAACCAGGAGATCTTACGATGTCTCCTCCCTTGATTGGTCGCCACCTGAAACATTAGATGTTCAAGGGATTAATCTCCGACCCACTTTTCAGTTGGCATATCCTGAGACACAAATGTACATGATATTTCTTACTTGTACTTTGTTGCGAAGCAATGAAGAAAGACGGCCATCTGAACCTTAGTAAATTCTGTTCCAACACAAAATCTCATTCCTCCGCCAAAGGCCATGAAATGCTTGAAGCCACCACCATTCATTTCCACACCCTGTTGACCACATTTATTAAACCCCAAGCAGCCAACCCACTTTAATATCTCAAAGTGCAAGTAAAATTTCTAGTACTACTACTAAGAAAAGTGATCAATACTTTTCTTTAATCACTACTTAAACTTTAGTTTTTTTCTTTTTATGTTGTTGGATCCTCTTAAGCAGTAATAAAGACGTGAAAGATTGGATCAAATAGATCACTTACCTGCCATCTACTAGGGTTGAAAGCAAGAGGATCTTGATATTTGGCCGGGTTCAAATGGACAGCCGGGGGACAGACCATGACTGCCCAACCTGCAGGTATGGTATATCCTGCATGCATGTCACATTGTCAGAATCATATGCTATATTCTTCAATTTTCAATTACATAAATAAAAACCAAGTATTGTTTGTAAATCACAGACCCTTAAAAGTAATTTCCTTCAGTGCCTTTCGGAAGATTCCTGGAACTATATTTGCAAGTCTCACGGTTTCATTTATGAGCTGCAAGTAGTCAGAGGGTTTCTAAACACCAAAACACAAAAAAAAAAAAAAAGGAGCTTAAAAATATTATCTTGTTGTATAAAGGTCATTGCTTTACCCACCTGAAAAGTAAACGTCATTGATTTGTATTCTTTCCATGTCAATCCGGAGCTAGGATCTTCACGTTGTTTAAGGATGGCTTCGTGTTCTTCCTGACAAAACCACAATGCAAAGGGGCTTTCAGTTTGTTGAAAAGTCATAATAAAGGACCATAAAAGAATTTCTCAATACTTGCAATTGCTTGTACACCGAGGGATTGTCGGAGAGGAATTTGACAGCACAAGTGATGGCCAGAGAAGTGGTTTCAAAGCTTGCAAAGAGCAACACAAACATGAGGTCTAAAGCTATTGCCTCCGTGAGAATTGTTCCTTCTTTCTCAAGTTCTTCAACCACATAATCGAAGAAATCACCTGGCTGTTTCCTTGGCATTGCACGTCGTTCCTGCAGCAGATTCTTCAGCATCTTCATTGCCTTTTGCCTCCCCTAAAAGATTGCACCAGAAAAACATTTTCTTAGAAATTGACAAGTTAATTTAAACTAAGGAAATGTACGAAAAACCAGATTTACCTGCAAACATTTGTGATAAGCTGTTCCAGGAATCTCCAGAGGGAATGAGATAAGTCCTTGTATAAATGCAACGAAGTTGTCTCTTAAGTTCTCCTCAGATTCGGTTGAATCATAACTAATGAGCTTTTTTGCCGTCAAATCAAAAATCATCTGTAAGCAATGGAAATTGAGGAAGGAAGTTGAAGGTATTACGGCGGATTATCGTTCTCAGTGAAAACGGAAATGGTAATTAGCATCAACTTACCCTTGCCGTTGCCTCCTTCAATTCAACACTGTCTTGACGCGGCCACTGTTGTAATGTGGCACAAGCTCTCTGTTCAACTTCAGAAAGCATCTTTTTGAGGCTTTCAGGACCAAACAGATGTAGTACCATGTTCTTAAGATACTTGTACATGAACCCATGTAAGGAACCAACATTTTGTCGCCCAAAGATTTCTGTGAAGGTATCCGGGTACCAACTCCGGAATAACTGTCCCTCTTGTTGGAATACGAGGTAATTAAGATCAGGGTCTGTTGATACTACAACTGGTCTTCCTACCAAGCTGGTCCTGAATATTGGTCCGTACCTGAAAAATATGATATAATTGATAGTCACAAGACCATGAAAGAAAAATGAAGGAAGTATGCGGCCTCTGAAATATATATACCTCTCTATTCTCCTCTTGACAAAAGGATGAATATCGGAAGAAGTGTAAGGGGCGAAGAACTGGAGGGTCTCGCCGAGAAGTGGGAAGCCCATTGAACCTGGTGGAAGTTTTCCACTGCAACTGGGATTTCTCCATCTATAGACCCAATGTGCAATGCTTATAATAACAAATGCTGCAAGAAATAGAGCCCACATTATTTTCTTTTCTCTCTTTTTCTTCTCCTTTTAAAACCCCAAATTTAGGTACGATATGAGATAGAGAAACTAGCAAGTGCTGAAACGGGTTAATTTGAGCAGAAAATGGAATTGGAAGGAATGGGGGATGAATGGACAGAAAGGAGCAGACAATGCTGGCATGCATATCAGAAGATCTTCTTAAATAGGCAGGCCACGTCTCAGAGAACCACTTAAGGGAATAATTAATCCTAGTTTTTCGGGTTTCCTTTGTTTTCGTGCAGCTGGTTTCTGAATAATTTCTGTACTAGTAGTTGGAGATATAGTAAAATAATTGGAACTATATCTGTCCATAGAGAGCACTCATTGCTTTGTCAACGGCATACTTACATGAAGAGCCTTGCTTAGCTTCACAGGATGCTCTCTCTTTCCCACGTCTTCTCTCTTGCAGGTTTTACTATTTTTACTCATTTTCTGAACAGTCCAGGTAACACCAGCACGAGGCTCAATTATGGCATTTTTTAAGAGTATTTTGGGGGCATATCCTAGATTTGATGAGTATTGGCCCATGTTCAAAGAATCTGTCTCACCAAACTAAGCACCTCGAGTAAATCTTCTGAGGATCATTCTTTAACAAATTCGAAATCTTAAACTCCTAGTGTGCTTTAACAAATTTGAAATCTTTCTTAAATTCTCTATCTATGTGATGTTCCTGCCATACATATATTCTTAAATTGTTCACTTTTCTCTGATATGGAGATAGCCAGCAAGATCTCTTTCCAGATATTCTGAAGTGAAATCTGAACTGATCATCTGCAACCAAACCAAATGGAAATATCTCCCATATCAATTAACGTCATGCTTTATATCGCAAGGCATCCATCTATATCATACATCATTGGTGAGCTCACCGGAGGGTTCTAGAAGTGGACTCCAACTACTGCTACACATGGTCTCTGTTTGTAGGAGACAAAAACTAAAAACCAGGTCAGCTAATCTAAGCTAGTTTGCATGATGTGGTGAGAGTTTTGCTCATTGAGCACCGCCCCATCTGCCCATTGAGCCACGGATTTGACCACATTGCATCCATTACCATGATTTAGGTTAGGTCATTCTGACTTATGTCCCACCATTTTTGCATTTATATTATATGATTTGGCGTAGGTGCCACCACTTGGTTGGATGAAGTTCCATTGATTCATATAATTCATTTAAAGTAATTGGACAACGTATGTTCAGATGACCGGTCAATCCCAGATATCTGGCCATAGGTTTTGTAATTCCATTGCATGCTCACTGTGCAGAGGCTTCATGAGCCGGGAAACATCCAGGTCTCTGAATGCATATCCTGTAAATTTGGTCCCATTGCTACAGGACTATACTCTCGAATACACTATCTTCAATAAAATACTGCTGTTTGCACGTCATCTCATAACAAAATTTGAATCTCACTTATTTCTGACTTTTCAAGTGTGATATTTTCACATCCATTTTAAATATAGCAGTAAACTTATCATATAAAATATAAATATGGATATTGTAACTTTATTATCAGTGCACTTTGAAATTTGGAACATAAAATTATCTTACAACAAGTGAGTGTAATTTAAAATGACATACATTAAAATTATATTAGCTTGAGAATTGTAGTCTTTACTTGTTATACAAGAAAAAAGTCACTTTTATATATATAATATTTTTATACATAACATAATCTAAATTAAATTAATTGTTCTATAATTTAAAGGATAAATTACTTCCACCTCCCTTAAAGTTTAGACTAAATACACATGAATCCCCTTAATTTTCAAAACCATACAATCCTTTCCCCGGTGTTTATCTTCACATGACAATATCCTCCCTTTAGTTGTCTGTTGAGGAATTCTGTTAGATGATGATATCATCCATATTTTATAAATTTAATATCCAAATTACCCCTAACAAAAACTAATATATATATATATAAATAAAATAAGCATTAAAAACTATAATGATAAGCAACATTTATTCTCTTATATTATAATTTCATATATTTATTTTACAACACATTAGTTTATTAAAAAATATGCTTTTAACTAGAACACAACCTCCAATCGACATTCAAAGTGGCAAAAATTTTCTTTACCAAGTTTAATTCTTCCTCTGTTTGTTGGGTAATTCAATTTTTTCTTAAATATTTTTAAGTTACAAAATTAAAATAAAGAAAAGTGAAATTTAAATTAATGAATAAGTAATAAAATATTGTTATTTAATTTTATGCTACTTTAATTTTTTTATAATAATTAAAGTAATAAATTACTTAATACACACTCAAATTTTTACATTCAAATTTAGGATATTAAGAGAAAAAAATCTCTAAAAATAATTTCAAAACTCACTATATTGTTAAGAATACTATTAGAAATATTCACTACTTAATTAAATGAATAATTTCTTCTTTTATTGTGGATATATGTCAAACTTGAGATTTTCAAAAGAAAATTTGTATTATGTTAGACATAAATGGGTGAGCAGTGATATGACGTTCCAATATATTGATACTTCGATATTAAATAAATAGTTAATTAAAAATATAATGATGCAAATTTAATAATCACTATTTTTTTAATTTAATACATTATAACAATAGTACAACACATTATAGTGAAAAGATGAACATCTTTTAGACGTATTATTATATATTTTAATATTTATCATTTTTTAAAAATTGTCATTTTTTATTTTAAAAAAATAGAAAATCAAATTGCTCCTCTAGAACTCTTAGCTGCCAGAATCAGAATTTCCTTTTTGTTTGAGACAAATTATGAATTCTAGTTCCACTTTATTTATTTTAAAAATATAGAAAACCAAATTGCTCCTTTGGAACTCCTACCTGCCAGGATGAGAACTCCTCTGGAACTCCTACCTGCTGAGATGAGAATTTCCTTTTTGTTTGAGACAAATTATGAATTCTAGTTCCACTTTTTCCTGAAGGGACATGAAACTAGTTGTGGTTGAAATATTATTAATACTCGTTTTTGAACATTTTCGAACAACAAATAAAATTCATGAGAACACATGAAGATAGAGAATAGGATCTAAAAGATATAATAAGATTGTACTGTGATAAATAATAATGTAAAATTAATTTGTATTAATAATGAAAAAATTAAATTTATACCTTATTTGATGTTTGTAGATTAACTATATAAATCATATAAACTATACAAAATTATTTCTAAAAATAATTTAATAACGGTATCTTTTCTAAAATTTGAATTCAACAAGATAAGATTGTAATTGAATTCTTTTCATGAAAAATTTGATCACAATGAATTGGAATATTATGTAATTTACCAAATTATGAATAATTAAAAGGATTTAAATTTGATTCACTTTTAATATAAATCAATTTTGTACTATCATATGTTTATGCATTGTTACGTTAGTAAAAAAAATTACCAAATTTATTTATTATTGTTAAAAAAAATTTTAATTATTATAAATCAATTTTGTACTATCATATGTTTATGCATTGTTATGTTACTAAAAAAATTGACAAAATTTCTTTATTATTGTTAAAAAATTTTAATTATTATAATTTTTTCAATGACATGTCTTTTAGTCATCATTAATAATGTAAAATATTTGATAATAGTGAATCAAGTTTAAGCTCTAATTAAATTATAAATTAAATAAATTATTTTAATTTTATATTTGACATTTAATATATAAAAATATTAAAACTAACTAAAGTGTAAATTATGTATATCATCTTATTTATTGATAGTATAAGAAATTCTACATTGATGATAAATTAAATTTAATAATTTTTAATTTTTATTTATTTTAAAAATAAAAATTTAAATTTAATATATTATAAATATAAATTAATTTTATATTATTATATAAAATAGAGAGAGAAAATGAGAATTAAAAGTGACTGTTTGGGAAGAGTGTTTGTGTTGAAATAGTAGACATCAGGACATGAAAATGAAAAATTTTAAAAGTCTTCGTTAACTTGTGGTGCATAGGGGTATTTTTGTTAATAAATAAGATTGATCACTTCCGTCAGTTTTAGGAATTTGATAATCAAAATTAAAAATTGAGGGAAATGAAATGTAATTACTTTAAATCTTGGGAAAGGTGAGATAATTTTACTCTAATTTAAATTTAAATATTATTAGTATGTAAATATGAAAAATTAATGTAAAAAATCTTATGTACAAATTAAATCTCTCTCTCTCTCTGTCTCTCGTGTGTATGTATAATAATTTTGTATTTGTTGCACAACCTGATAGACTGTCATATAACTTAGCTGTCAAAGAAAGAGTGCATATTTAGTATGACATGAATATCGTGAGCTTGATTAGAAATCAAAACTCTATAAAGTCGCATCAAACCGTCATCAGTATATGTCCATTTTTTCTGAATAAGTATGATATCGTGGGTGTTCAAAAGTTTTAAAACCTGATGGATCTTCCAACACAACAGGATGACACAGATTGCTTAACTGCTTGGCATGAGCTTGGGAAGCTGTAGTAATGGTAGACCAAAGAACAATTATTTTAATCCATCTTCTCATCTTATTTTATAGGGGAAAAAGGATGCTGTATGAGGTCATGTGATTGCTTCTTTTGTTCTAACTACTCTTCCTTTCTCTTCCCTTAGAAACTCTTGTATGTACTAATTCTGCTATATGCTCTATAAATAAAATATATTTATTAATTTTTATAATTTTTTATATTTTAAAAATTAAAAAATTAAAAATTCAATATATATATATATATCGTAAAATTAATAAATAAATAATAAAATTAATAATTATTTTTATTTTATTAAATATTACGATAATCACATAATATAATTAAATAGAAAATTCTAAGACGTACCAGTATATGATACATTAGTGTCCAAAAATCGTTAAATTTCATTCAATTTGTATAGTATTGCACAACCTAAAAAATCTGAACTTTAAAAAAAAATTGGGTGCACCGAAGCCTCTCCCTAATTAAATATACGAAAATTTCCCGTGTTCCCATTTGTATTAAGAATGGGAAAGGAAGGGTGGCATAATTGAGAAGGAAAAGTCTAATGTTTTCGAGTGGGGTCCTACTTGTCTGACAGTAAATGGCACAAAATCTTATGGTGGGTGCCCATACGCAGCTGATCCGCGCAAGGGATCTGCTGCTGCATGTTCCACTTTTGTGTAATGAATTCACTTTGTTGTGTGTATCCAGATAGTTGACTCCCAGGATTTGATTACGCAGTTTGATTGGTCGATCGATACGAGCAATCCATTCATCAGTCTTAAAAAAATGGAAAAAGGAAAATATTACTCTCACGTTATTTTCTGCAATTTTATATATAGATGAATTAATAATAAAATTTAAGTGCAATTTTAAATTAACTTTTTAAAAATAAGTAATAAATTCGTTTGTTTATAGATGGAATTGTAAAGCTTTATGGCTTTATTTAAACTTATGACATGACAAGTGTCCCTCTACCAAGTTTTTTTAAAAAAAATTTCCGCACCACGCATCTTAATGAAAAATACTTATATATTTTTTATTTTATATCATATTATCATCTTCTTATCTTCTTTTAAGAAACTTTATTGGCATATATTATGTCAATTTTGGAAATAGTAAGAACGTATCCGAAGCTCTTTGACCGAAATATTGTTACAAGAAAAATAATTTTTTAATGTAACATCACTTTCAAACGATTTCTCAAAATGCTGTTGTTTACACAAAAAAAAATAAAATTATAAATGGCATTACTTTGCATAATACCATAAGGTATAAGTGTTTGGGTGCTGTTACCGGAGGTTACGCTATTCAAATATTTTTATTTTAAATTTATATATTATTATTATTATTTTTTAAAGAAATTAATAAAATTTAAGTATTTTAAGAAATAATAAATAAATATTAATATTTACTTTCATAATATATTAATATATTTTTAAATTATTTTATACTTATTACAGATCGAAATTATATATAAATTTTGTTATCATTGTAACATAATTTCTATGAATCAATAATTATATAATATTCACAAATTTATAACTAAATCATATGTTACATAAAAATTATTTTTTCATTTACAATACACGAAACTATTTTGGTTGCATATAACTTTCTTGATAAACTAGCTCAAATTAAGAATAATTATAAGGGGAATATTAAAATTTTACTGGTTGTTATTGAGTGTCCATGCATTGTTGCTAAAGTTGTGAAAAAAATTTCATTTGTGTCAAATAATGTAAATTTGGTTTGGTATCCTCGAGAATGTAATAAAATTTAGTTATAAAATATGAATATTGTATATTAAATGTATAAAAATTATGTTGAAATGATAATAAAATTTATACATAGTTTATATTTGTAATATATATAAAATAATTTTAAAATATATTAATATATTATAAATATTAATAAAGAAACTTATTTATTATTTCTTTAAATATTTTTTAATATCTTGATATTAAAAAATATTTAAAATAAATAAATTTAAATTAAAAATATTTAGGTGGCGATCTTGGAGGTATTGCCACCCAAACACTTATAACTTTTTTTATAATTTTGTGGAGGAAGAGTGGCGATGTATTACCCATAATTAGGAGTGTAAGTAGGTTAGGTAACTTGTTAGGACTTACAGCTTAACCTATTTAAGACTTAATTTAGTCAAATATATTTAAATAAATAGGTTAGACTTTTTTTAAGCTCGATTTATGAACTTATCAAGTCAGCTTATTTGATTATAATATATTTATAAATAATATAATATAATATATATTATATATATAAATAATATAAATATTTTAATACATATATATGTGTGTATAAGCCTAATTAGACTATTGAATAATTTTGTAAAAAAAAATTAATTTATTAGTAAATTTGAAAGTCTATTTATACAAAGAAACTTCTAAATATGTTAACAGGCCTAGCCAAACTTTATTAATAGATCAAGTCAAGCCTAAATTTTAACCTTATACAGGCTAATAGACCAGGTTTAGGCGAATAATTTAGAAAGTAAGTCTGATCTATTTAAGTAAAGCCTAGGTCAATCCAACCTATTTACACCTATACTCACAATTTTACAGTAAAAGTTTGTGGTGCTATTTTGAATAACGTATAACTACTCTTGCAGAGTAATATTATGTAAGGTAACATTATCAATAATTTTAATTTTTTTTCCTAAATCAACATTATTTTAAAAAATAATTTTAAAAATGGCATTATAATAAGAAATTATTTTCCCTTTAACATTATACATGAGAAAGAGCCTGTATCCAAAGGAAGAGGAAATACATGGAACTCAAGAAGTCAAGATATAATGGTATGAGCTTATAAGGATATTATTGTGCTCTCAATTTGAGCATTTATTTAAATAATAAGATTAATATTTAAAAAATAATAAATATAGTCTTAATTTTTTAAAATGACATAAATAAAAATATTTTTTCCTAAAAAGACACTTAAAAAGAAATAAAGAGAGTAATTATTAATCAATTGTATTTTTCACTGTTTATTTTAATGTTGTTAATGAAGGAAAAGATATCAATAAATAACTTATTTTAAGAGAGATAAATTATAATTTATTAATATATACTATAATACAAGTTAATTATTAAGTAAAATTATTGATTATTTATTTAAATAATAAGGATAATATTTGAAAAAAGATAATAAATACAATTTTATTTCTTAAAACAATAGATAAATATGAATAATTTTTTTTCTAAAATAACACTTAAAAAGAAATAAATAAAGTACTTGCTATTCAATTATATGCTTTTTTTACCATTTATTTTAATATTATTAATGAAGGGATGAATGAATAATTATTACAAATGTAAAAATAAAATATTGATAATACTAGTTATGAAATTTAAAATATATAATAGTTAATGTATTTATAAATGAAAGATTAAAAATTATATTTATTCTAAATTTTTTCTTTCACATTTTAGTACATATTTTTTTGTCATAGTACATATGCTTTAAATTCCACAATTGAATAATTAAATGATTGACAATTAATAATGTATTGATCTAATAGAAGGGATATTAATTTTAAATAAATTTTATTTATTAATAAATTTAAATTTAAATCTCAAAAATATAATTTTTATTAAAAAAGATAAAATTTATTAATGCTCAAATATTTACATTAGTTCTAATACATTATCTTAAAAAGAAAGTTTAATGATCAATGCAGTTGGACTAAGTAAAATAGACTCCATATTTATTTGATAGATATATCTTTCCTATGTCCTAATGAGCCTTGTAAATACATTCAACCAATAGCCCATTTTGCACTTTGCAGTTTGTAGTTGTTGCTATTTTTCTTGTAATATAAAGATGAAGATAACCTAGTAATGGACTAATATTAAGCAAGTTACTAAATTCCTTACTCTAATAATAAAAAAGCAAGTAACAATAAACAATCAACAAAATAAATACTTAAATTTCAACAAGCATGATAGATAACATTTATTAATAATCAATTAGTTCAGCATACTAAACAAAGTAACCATTCTAAAGTTGAAGTGCGTAAACTAAGTCAGCACATCCATAATAATTCATAAACAAAGTTGTAGCCTTAAACTATACCGACAGTTGTAATTAAGAATGGCAATTTCTGACACGACACGATAATTCAACACGTTTATTCAGATTTGGATTGATACGCCAATCCGTTTAAGAATTTATATTAAATTTTTAATAATCTTATTTAAGAAAATAATTTATATTAAATTTTTAATAATCTTATTTAAGAAATAAATAATATTTTAATAATAAATAAAGATATAATAAAGATATAAAATTATTAATTTAATAAAATAATAATAAATTAAAATAATATTTTTTTAATAATTAAAAATATTTTTTTTAAAAAAATAATAAGTAATTAAATTTAATAAATAATTTTATAATATATATTTTATTAATTAAAATTATTAAATAAGTTAAATAAGTGATCCATTTTGACACAATTAATAAATAGATCGATCCAAATGACATGAATTATCACCCCTAATTGTAATGTTATACATTAATTTGTCTAGGCTACCACCATTAATCATATATCTTTCTATTTATTGTAACTCTATGCAACAAATTTATACTAGCTACCAATTCACTAAGAGCCTAAAAATAAAAGTAATGTATGCCACAAACTATCCTAATGGCACTATGTGCAGCTCCAAAAAATCATGTTAACCCAATGGCAAGTCAAGTTAATATTTACCAAAAGAATGCTATGTAATAGCAATAGCTCTATTTACTTCCTAATTGATGCCAAATGTAGATTCTAATCCTTGTATACTAATGAACACCTTACCAACCATCCAAAAGAAAACATTAATTTTGTGGAAAGAAATGAAATCAATTAACAACCGTGGGCTATTAAGTTTGCCCTTTACTAACTTAAGCTGAAGCTACTTCAAATGAATTTGTATCTTTAAAATTTATTGCTATAGAAGAATTTAGTGCCCCACCTCCTAGAAATTTTTAAAAAATAAATAAATAAATAAAGAAGCATAAGGAAATGGATAGTAAAACGTTTAAGAGACAAAAAAATAAGAAATTACATTAAAAAACTATATGCATTAGTAAGTGAATAAAATTATACCTTATTTTATTTCTTCACACTTATCAAGTACTTTATAATCATCAATGTTATTTAAGTTAACCATTAAAAGCTTTAACCAATTTTAAGTGCAAATAAGGAATTTGGTCAATTTAGGATTTAAAAAACTCGTAAATGTTCCCAACACTCATCTTTTGGTACTAAATGTTGAATTATGAAGCATTGACCTTCTACTAAGCCTAAAAATCACAATACACCCTTTTAGTGAATTAAGTTTAAGGATTAGATTTATTAGTTTCTTGTTTGATAAGATTATTGGGAATTCGGATTATTACATGCAGTGAAATTTTAAAATTTTGATCCGAATTCTACCTAAGATTCATGCAAAAAAAGCATAAATTAATGATTAGGATTTTACCTATTGGGCACTCGTGTTTCTACTGATCAAAACTTGAGAGCGGATGAATCAAACGCTGGCTAGAAGATACAACGTCTCTATAGTGTTCACACGGAGTGAACAATGACCTCCCGCCTTCCACGAATCTGTTATGATGCGTTTCTCTCTCTAGGAATTAGGATTCGATATTTTCTGAGTGATTTAGGGTTTTAGGAAGCTTATGAGCATGTTGTAAAAAGTGTTGCCCTCAAGTCCCTTTTTATAGAACTTAGGCAAGTCACAATCCTAGTCCTA
This sequence comes from Sindora glabra, assembly GCA_020226215.1. Classification (NCBI taxonomy): domain Eukaryota; kingdom Viridiplantae; phylum Streptophyta; class Magnoliopsida; order Fabales; family Fabaceae; genus Sindora; species Sindora glabra. The sequence continues at coordinate 2,599,450 of CM035236.1, forward strand.
CTAAGATAATGCTTCCAAAATCCTAATCATATTTAACAACTCATTTTATCCTTATCCTAGAGATAATGAGGAGAGATAGGACTTATCTATTAATTATATAATATTAGATAATATTATCTTATAACATAAATATCTTAATATTAGATAATTGCATATAGTTATCAAATATCAAAATAATATTATCTCATAATATATTTATCTAATATCTGATAATGTAATTATTTGATATTACTTTAATATTAAATAATATCACATAATATATATATATATATTATGTGAATAACACATTATTATTCTTAATAATAATATATATATACACGAAAATAAGTCTAATTAATTGGATATTAATATAATTAAAGTTTAATTAATTATTATCTTATTTCTACTCCTTTTGTGTGACCTTGTAGGTTCTTACTACGTTAACAATGACTCATTATTGAGTCATAGACAGTGAGCAGTATCTAGCAATACATCACTGCCACTTAAGTAGTAAGAATGTTTGTGATTCAACATCCACCTAATACATAATCAACATTTTGCATCATAACCCTTTTGTAATAATATCCAAATTGAAATGAAGGCATGGAATATGTCACCTTCGTCAATGTTTAATTTATATTTCTTAATACTAAGTAGATTTAAAATAAATTATTAATATCACATATTAATCCAATTGAGCATGGTCATGCATTTCTATGTCTCATTCAATCAAGGGGCTCAAGGATATTTCTCTTTTATACAAGAGTAACAAAATCTCATCTACATCATTCACTTCCCTCCACACGACTTATGACACACTCAATCAATGCCCTACTCGTCATCCTGATTAAAGGTGACATATGACAATATTAAAGTAAGTAATTTCTCATGTAAGGAACTGTAGTGACTTCAAGTCAAAGGTTTATGTGTATTTGTGATCATATGAGAATAACTTATGACACGTCTATCCATGCAATATTCTCATAGTGGGTCAGTCCAGTACATTGTTCACTAATAATGTACTTATATATTGAACTGATATTACATATCCATGATTCGTAATCATCAGTCACTATACATGCTAGTTTCGATGTATTATTACTATCACTTTCATATTAATACTTGACTAGGGGCATTTTAGGAATAGTAAAGTTATTTCAAGGATAATTATTATATTAAGTTATAAATCATGCAAAATAATAATAAAATTATAAAAATAAAATATAATAATTAAATTACCTAAAATAAAACATAATACATTATGTATTATTTCAATCATTTATATGATTGGTTTCTAGGACACATACTAATAATAAGATCTATGGGTGATGGACTTATCTCTTATAACTTTATATTTTTATTATAAATAAAATGTCAGTCTCTAGTTGGAGTATGGCTTCAAGAATTATTCTCTTTTAACATGATATTTAGAGCTTCTATCTAGGTATCTTTCCATACTCAACAAAAAAAAATCAAAAACTAAAGAAACCTACTTTTTCCTTTTTCCTCTCCTTGTTTTTTTCAATTTTTTAAGGCATGACTAAGTCACAAAGAAGCTAAAAGCAAAAACCTAGATGTAGTTGTATAGTGCATAATGTTACAGAATAGTGGAGCTACTATCTGAGGTAGTTGATGAAAATTTAGTGCATTTTTTTAGAAATCTAGGTTAACGACAAAGCAGATTAACGACTGGTGACATCATCTAATCAGTGCGTGCAGCACACATATGACTTTTTAGGAAGCATGTGAGCACCATGCATAGAGTATGTTTCCAACACGTGTAGACACATGAGACATCATCTAGCAATGAGCTTCTAATAGGTGACATCTTGGCTTCTTCTATATTCATCTGTGTGGTTATTCATGTAATCTAATAACTCCAGTATGATTTTTCTAATTTTTTACCAATTTTCTAGATATTTTTTGTTGATTCTTTCTACACATTTATTTTCATGGCTAGTGAGATTTCTAATTCTGATGCATGTAACACATTTAAAAATAATAATGGTGAAGGAAAATTAGAACTAAAGTTAGGTTTTTTTCTGGTTTGCTTCCAATTAGTGATTGAATAACTGAACAAAAATTAGATTTAAAAGATTAACAATATAAAAGATAGAATAGGGTTATCCAGTATTATCTTAATGAGGTTCGAATGACCAATCAGCTCACCAAAGATCCATGCATAGACGATACAAAGAAAAAGTGGATTGTGGAAGATCATTGATTTTTCATATTAATATATAATACTGTAACATCTGAAGTTGATGATAATACTATTCACTATGAAACAATCAAAGAATTATGATAAACTCATGGGTCATTTTATTCTACAAAGGACAACATGTACCAAATTTATGTTCTGACTTGATCATTAGTTTATCCTAATGTAAACGATAAAACCCCATCTCAAATCTATATTAATCTTCACTGAGCCTTTCAATAATGGTGTTCTGTTTTGCCTACTACTACTGATATTGATGCAATTATTTTCAATAAGAATAATTAGGGCTATGTATTTTCTCATCGCATTGCCCTCTGAACTTAGTATTACCTATTAACAAATTTTATCTTATTTTGATTCTCTCACTATGAAGTCTTTTTTTATCATATTCAACGAGCATATAGTGAATCATCTTCTTCTTTTGCACATATAAATGAGTTATTTGCTTTAGTTAGTCCTAGTACTGGTAGTGGTCTTGGTGGTATTAGAAGTGACAGAGGGAGAGGAGGTAAATGACAAGATAAATTTAGTAGGTGTGGTGATTTTAATGAAGGTGATATTATTTTTTGCTATTACTACAAGAAGCTTGGACATATCAAGAAGTTTTTCCCTAAGTTAGTTGAAAAAAACACACCACTGTCTCAATTTACACATGTCACCACAAATAATTAGGAATAAGATATTAATAATAGTGGTACTATAAGTTTGTCAAAGAGTTAGTATGCTAAGTATTTACAATTTCAAGCATTTTGATAGTAACCACCCACTCAGTCCATTATTATATTAGTATAGACAAGTAATCCCATTACATATCTTTCCTATAATAATTCTAAATGGATCATTAATTCTAGTGTTACTGATCATATGATGAGTCATGCTAGTATTATATCTTTTTTTCGACCTTTTTCTTCTTTTGATATTACTTTGGCCAATAGGTCTAAAGCATCTATTATTGGTTATGGTGTAGTGGATGTTACCTCTGATATATCTTTGTCTAATGTATTATGCCTTTGAAGCTTCCTATTTAATCAACTTTTAATTAGTCAAATAACACATCTCTATAATTATTGTGTTTTCCTTTTCCTTGACTATTATGTTTTTTAAGATTTTATGATGAAAAAAATTTTTAGTAGGGTGTATGAATATGATGGTTTATATGTTGTTGAAAAGAAAGTTTCTCAACCAATTGCTACTATTGCTACTATCACTTTACACTAGCTTTATTGTCGCTTGGGCTATTCATCCTTGTCAACTTTACAAAAATTATTACCTAGTTTCAAATCTTTATGTAGTTTGGATTATGAGTTATGTCAATTTACTAAATAGCATCATTAGTCTTATGTTTTTAAAGTCAATAAGCAAGTTGCATTCATATTTAAGTTAGTACATTAAGATATTTGGAGTCTTTGCCTAGCAGTCTCTAAGTCTAATTTTTGGTATTTTATTACTTTTGTAGATGACTATTCAAGAGTTACTTTGCTTTATTTAATAAAGAATTGATCAAAGTTATTTGAGATTTTTTGTACTTTTCATGTAAAAACTCTGAATTAATTTAACACATCTATTCATTATTTTCATAGTGATAATGCTAAAGAATATTTTTCTGCTCCATTTATATTTTATTTTTCCTAACATAGAATAATTCATCAATCTTTTTGTGCAATTACTCCATAACAAAATAGGATAACTAAATAAAAGAATCATCACTTAATGAAAGTCCTATGTGCTTTACTAATTCAGATGAAAATGCCTAAGATTTTTTTAGTAGATATAATTTTCACAGCTTGTTTCTTGATTAATTGATTGCCTTTTTTAATTCTTGATAGTCAGGTACTCTATTCCATTTTATTTCCTTCCCAGTGTTTATTTCCTCTATCTTCACGTATTTTTGGGTGTACTTGTTTTATTCAAGATCATTGCCTTCAAGCATCTAAACTTAATCCATTGTCTTTGAAGTGTGTTTTTCTTAGTTATTCTCGTACACTAAAAGACTATTGATGTTACTTTCCTAATTTGCATCATTATATTGTCTCATTTGATAATACATTTTTTAAGTTCATTCCATTTTTTGGCTTTTCTGACTCTTCTTCCTCCATTATTAAGATAGATTCTTTTAATGAATACTTCTATTTTGCTCCTTAGTAACCTTAGGTCCCCCTATAAAATAATTAGGTTTATCTTCTTATTAAATATGTTTATTTTTATAAAAAGTACCAGTAACAACATCTCCCCTACCTAACAATGTTGACAAACTTGAAGCTGCACTAATCATTGATGAATCACTGGTTTCATCCTTTCTACCAGCTTCTTCCTTATTAGATCCTCATCCTTTGCCATTTAGTCTTGATATCCCTATTGCCTACTGAAAAGGTCCATATAGTTGCACTCAATGACGTAAAATTAATTACCTTTACTTTATTTCTAACTATGTATCCTACACTTCCTTGCCTCTATTCTTTTAATCATTTATTACCTCATTTGATTCCATTACTATTCCTAAGTTTGATATAGAAGCATTCTCTCACTCTAGGTGGCATGTTGCTATAGAGGAAGAGATGTAGGCTTTTGCTACAAATTAAACATGAGATATTATCTTATTACTAGAAGGAAAAAAATTCATTAAGTGTAAATGGGTGTATACTATGAGAGTTAATCTGGATGGTACTATTGCTTAATTAAAGGCCCATTTAATGGAAAAAAGACGTGCAAATTCTTAGGTGTCAATTATTTAAAAATTTTCTCTCTTATTGCTAAAATTTCCTCTATTCAATTGATTATCTTTTTTGCTACCTCTCATAACTAGCCTCTCTATCAACTTAATGTTAAAAATACTTTCTTACATGGTGATCTGCGTAAAAAGGTATACATTGAGCAACCACTTGGATTTGTTGCATATGGGGAATGTGACAAGATTTGTTAAATAAAGAAATCTTTATATGGCTTGAAGCAATCCCCTCGTACTTAGTTTGGAAGATTTAATAAAGCAGTGATAGAATTTAGGATGAAGAAAAGTGACCATGACAAGATTTGTTAACTAAAGAAATCTTTATATAGCTTGAAGCAATCCCTTTGTAAGTTTGGAAGATTTAGTAAAATAGTAACAAAATTTGGAATAAAGAAAAGTGACTATAACCACTCAGTGTTTTACAAACAAATAGATTTCGGTTACATTCTTTTGGCCATGTATGTGGATAATATTATAATCACAAGTAGTGATAAACTAGGTATTTCAAAGTCAAAAGATTTTCTTTAAACGAAATTTAAGGCTAAAGACCTTAAAACACTACAATACTTATTAGGGATTGAAATCACTTAAGGAAGGAAAGAAATTTTTTTATCTTAAAGAAAATATGTTCTTAATATCTTAAGTGAAATAGGAATGCTTGGATTTGAACCTTGTGATACTCTTATAATTCTAAATATTCAGTTTGGTTTAGAAGATAGGGAGTTGCTAAATGATCCAAAGCAATATAGACCACTGGTGGGAAAATTGAACTATTTTACCATAACTAAACTAGATATAGATATTACTTTTCTGGCAGGTGTAGTAAGTTAGTTTATAAATTCTACAAGAATCTTACATTGAGATGCAGTTATGTATATTCTAAAATATCTTAAGAAAGCTCTTGGACATAAAGTCTTGTATAAAAATCCTAACCATTATAGAATCAAATATTTTTCTAATGTAGAATGGGCAAGATGTCCTATAAATAGAAGATCCACCTTTAGGTACTGTGCATTTGCCAATAAGAATCTTATGTTTTGAAAAAGTAAGAAATAGGTGGTAGCATCATACTTGAGCATAGAGCTCAAGTATTAAGCCATGACTCATGCTACATCTGAACTTGTATAGATTTCTTACCTTCTTGTTAACTTAGAGTTAAGACTTCTAAAATCATACAGCTATGGTGTGATAATTAGGTTGCTACTCATATTACTACAAATCTAATTTTTTATGAAAGAACAAAACATGTAAAAGTTAATTGTCATTTTATCAAAGAAAAACTTCAAAAAAGGATTCTTGATATGAGACATATTAGAATTAGGGATCAATTAGTTAACTTATTTACTAAAACCCATCTAGGAAAATGGACTAATAATATTTCTAACAAGTTAGGCATATTTGATATTTATGTTCTAGCTTAAAAGGAAGTATTGATAAATTAAGTTTAAGGATTAGGTTTATTAGTTTCTTATTTGCTAAGATATATGGACCATTGGCCTTAATCATGTAATTCTATATTTTTATTATAAATAGATATATTAGCCTTTAGTTAGAATATGACTTTAAGAATTATTTTCTCTTAACACCCTTATAGGCTCAATGCACAACCTTAAAATAAAAAATAAAACAACCATCGTAGTTTTAAATCAAGATAACTAATAAGAGCATAATACAATCACATAATGTTAGTAATTTGATATTAAAGATCTAAATTACAAGTATTTACCTTGTGAAAATGCTATAAAATGAGGGCTCTACTTTGATGTCTTTAACTATTTTCTGGAAATATGAGCTACAGGTGTCAGTGATTAGCTAGTAGGTAAAATAGCCAAATGAATCTACGATGGTGCTTTACTAAGGTTAGGGTGAATTAGAGATTTTAAAGGATTGAATATGATAGAATGCATTTGATGCCTTCTAGACTCTTCTTCAAAATGCATGGCATTATGTGACTAAATAACATTGTTTTCTGCATCATTTGGTCAGTTCGGTCCTAAACGATTTGGATATTCATGGATTATAGCCAATTAACAAACTAACTTTACTATGCTTAAGGCTATTAACGATCGGTTATAAGCAACTTAAATTATTATTTTTTACCTGAACCGAACTTTTTAGTCTAATATTTTATTCACCCGCTCTTAACCTTTAATTCTGGCCTAACTATTTAGGATCGAAAGCATCGATTTAGAATTAGTTCGGGTGGTTTATATCGGTTACAATAACATAAAATTTACTTCTTCTTTAAAGCTCCATTAACAATACAATACAATGCAATATCGAATCTTATAACAAATCTTTCAACAACAAAATAAATAAAAATTCAACTTAAAACTTATACTCACAATAACTTCTTATCCATTACTAAAAAATCTTGCATCTTCTCTGAAATATGAAAGACCTACTATGATTATCGAGAAACCGTTGTAAGAGTTTAAATAGAAGGCATTCATTGAATCAAGATAAATAATAAGGAATAGAGAAATTAAACTTATGATTATAAATCTATAGATTTTTATAAATGAAGATGAAAGTAAGAATGATTTTCTCGCGAAAGATAAAATATATCTAAAGATATACATGAGATTTGGCATGAAAGTTCTGAACAGAGAAGCAGCCTAGATTAAGCCCCAGGACGGGACTGATCCTCCTGTTGACGTTTGGAATATGAAAATGAAGGGGAAGGGGTTTCCTTGTCCCTTGGCAAGTTTACAAATTTTCCTTCTTTTTGCTCTTCATCCTATAAGATAGGCTTTCATCTGGACTCTGGATGCTTCTGGAACTGATAAGATATAAAAAAATTGGTGTTTACAATAAAAAGAAATAATTTTATGAAAATAAAATCAAATGTCTAAAATATTTCAATCTTCACATGTCTTGAAAGTTTAAAACTATATAATATTCATTTAAAAAATAATCATTTATTATAATAATAAAATAAAAGCTTTGAATTTCAAATTTTAAGTCTCTAACCCTACAACAACTTCATATAGTTTCCTTGCATTTTATAAATGTTCGGTCGGATGCAGTTTTAATTGAATTACAATATTACCACCGAATTAGGCTACATATAACTGGATTTTTACATTTTCTAAATTGTCCCAAATTACTAATTAATTTTAATCATATTAAACTAATTATGTGATAGTTGATTCAAGTGGGTTAATATAGGTAGCCATCTTTTGTCCAGCCCTAACTATACTTTTTTCCTTCATAATTAATTGAGGCAGTTATTAAGCCATCACTGATTAACTATTTTCAACTTTGGCCAGTTAGTTTGTGGGTAGGGAAAACTTAAGTAATTATAATAGAGATAAAGCACCTTTAATTGAAAATCTTTAACTTAAATGATATATGATGTTATTTGAAGATTTTAAAATTAAGTTGGCAAATGTGGTCATTAATATCTTACAAGATTTTAAAATTAAAAAGAAGAAGAAAGAAAACTCTTCAATTGAATAATGGATTTTCTATTCATTTCTTCATGCAAAACTATAACTTTTGGGGAGTATTTATAACTATTTACATAAGCAAACTCATCCTAAAATTTACAAAAATATCTCTTTATTTTAGTGTTGCAATATGAGTGGAGTGATTTACAATTCCAAGGTTTCTCTAGAAATATCTAACTTTTTACCTTAGATTAGAGAGTTTTAGGAAAATATCTTCTGATTTTGGGCTAGACTATTTTTTTTCTCACAGACATGGACTAGGTTCTCCATTAGGTATTTCCGTTCCATTCTTCTTGAGTTGGTAGAGACTCACCCTCAAGTTTAGTTGTCATCTTCATAGTATAATGAAAGAACAGTAATGTTGAAGGTAGTGAAAATGTCATAGTAGTCTAGTGGCTCTATCTTGTAAGCATTGTCATTGACCTTTTGCATAACTTGGAATAGTTCATCTGCCTTTGAAGGTAACTTAACATTTGGCTGATTCAAGAATCTTTTTTTTTCATAAGTGTATCCATACTAAGTCTCCTTCCTTAAAAGTATGCTATCATTGATGTTTATCTCGCTGGGCTTTATATTTTGAATTCTATTTCTAAATTCTTGCACGAACTTGTTCATAAAGCTTCTTAAATCTCTTTTGCATTTTGCTCTACATTCGTATTATACTAATGGCTAGTAGAAGATAGTGCTAAATCAAGTGGGTTAAGTGGATAAGTACCGTACACAACCTCAAATAAACATGTTCCAATGGTTTGGTTGGTGGAGTTAGTGTAGGCGAATTTAATCTGAGTGAGTATAAGTCCAGTTACTTTAGATTCTTTCCAATAAAGCCATGGAGCAGGTTGCCAAGAAGTCTATTAATTGTCTCTATTTATCTATCTATTTAAAGGTAACTGATATTATTGAAGTAAGGCTTAATACCCATTTTCTTCTATAGAGTCCTTTAGAAATGACTCAGGAATTTGACATCTCAATTAAAAGTGAGAATTTTCAGAATGTCATGAAGTTGAACAATCTCTTCAAAGTATAAGTCTGTAATCTAGATGTCATCACTTATCCTTTGACATAGGATAAAATGTGACATCTTCGAGAATCTATCTATGACTACCATTATAGAATTTTTCAATCTCTAAGGTCAAGGTAGTCTAAGGATGAAATTCATGCTAATATCATCCTATGGTGCTTCTAGAACAGGTAAAGGCATGTATAGCCTTGTATTCTAACTCTTGTTCTTAACCATATGATAAATTCTGCATCTTTAGATGTGTCTATTGATGTCTCTTTCAAGCTTAGGCTAATAGAAATTCTCTTTAAACAAAACTATACTTTTGTCATGCCCAAAGTGATTGGCTAATCCTCCATCATGGGCTTTTTAAATACTAGTAGGGGTGGGGGAAAATATCTGACCCGATCCAAAATTTAGTGGGTGGGTACAGGTGAGAGTAAATACTCAGGTGGATCCCGATGGCAAATAAGCTAAAGAAGAAAATATCAGGTGGATTTGGATCACCTGTTCTCTACCCGATTGTGATCAAGCCCGACTAATGCATGAAGAAAACGACGTCATTTGGCTTAGAAAATCCACAAAAATAGCTTTATCCATTCGCAGTTTCCAAAGACTTACTTTCCCCAATTCACTCGTGCCCAAGCAGCAGGCAGCAACAGAGCGACTCTCAAGCTTCAAGTCCGGTTGTTCGTCACTATGCTGCGCTAGCAGATTCTCTAATTTCGTCTATTTATTAGCAAACACAGTGGATTTTGCACCACCAGGTGTGAAGGATTTGACGATTTGTAATGAAGAATCCTTGCTTGAGGTAAGCCACACAATTTCTGTAAATTCTTTTTTTTTTTTTGAATACTTGAGATGATTGTTCTGGTTGAATTAACTAGTTTATGTATTTGATTAGCTTTGGATGGGTTGTTTTAGGTGTTAGACATTGTTTTCATTTAGATGGCAAGGAGAGGGTTGTTTTGGGTGTTAGATTTTGTTTTCGATTAGACTGGTATACTTAGCTTCTTCTGGCCTTTGTCAACAACTTCAAAAACGTAACAGTGAAGATCACCTAATAACTCAAAGATAACCCGACTTGCAAAATATGAGAAATTACCAAATGTCTTGTTGAACCATTATGTTAGTTAGTTATTAAAGAAAACTAAACTAATTGTTGAGTTAGCTAAGTGTGAAGATAAACATTGTATTATAGATTCACACCCTTTTGAGGTTATCCCAACCATAATTTAGTTTTGCTCTGTTTTGATGCATCTGAAGCCAGATATTGCTTTTTCTCTGTCTCTGTTTGGCTTTTTCCACATTTTTTTTCCTTCCAATTTCACAATTGTCTGGTTTGGTTTGCTTCACCTTATTATGTGGAATGAATGTTTGCTTTTTTTTTTCTTTTGTTTCTTTGTAAATTCTACAGCATTAGTTTTTCCATTGATTATTTTATATGATATTTTCCTTATCTTTCCATGGCTTTATATATTTTATATGATATTTTCTTTATCTGAAAGGGAAAAAATACTATATATTTTCAACTATTAGTTTCAATGTTCTTGTTTGGGCTTCAAGATGGAGTGATTGGCATTCACATGATAATATAATTAAGAAAAATTCTAGAATATAAATTAAATACTTTTAAATGAATTTGTGTGTTATTCACAATTAATATGAATTTTTAATAGTAGGGCATCGAAGTCTAGACCTTAATATAAAATGAAAAATTATAAGTAACTTAGAAGATAAAGTTTTTGACGTTCCCAAATGAAATGCTCTAAATAATGTGGAAAAGAGGGAGCAAATATTATACTTAAGATGGCTAAATGGCTTACAACCAATCAGTCTAACCTATACACCCATTTGGCCTAATGCATCTATACACAACTATAATCCATTTGAGACTTACAATAAAATAAATCATAAACCAACTAAACCTTTTTAATTAGTCTAGTTATAACAGGTTGGAATGCAAAATTTAGTTTTGTTTGCAAGAAAATTGAACCACTCTAGGAGATGAGTTAAAATGAACAAAATAAGAAAATAAGAGTAAAGGAGTGATATCTGAGGCAGACCTTTGGGTTTTATTTCTAGGTATGAAAGTTGCTTGGGATAAGAGTAGAAGAGTGATATTTGAGATGGATTCTCAAACTGCAGTAGCTATGCTCTGTATAATTTATGAATATCAGTATAATTTATACTCTTTTAAATATTATTACAATGAAAATGATTGATCAGAAAATATCCTCTTCTTAGAAACCATTATGTTCAGTTAATTATTATAGCTTGAGAAGTAAACAATATTATATTTGTCTTTCCACCTTTCCTTCCTTTCTCTAGCTTCCCAAATCCCATGATCCATCAATACAATGATATAAACTTATAACTAGAAGTAGAGGATTTAATGATTGACTTCAATAGAAGTCCAAAATAAAAAAAAGTTTTAAACTTATAGTATGTATCCCTTTTCCTCAAATTTATAGGTTCCTTCCCTTCAAATGGAGCTCGAGCCTCCATCAGCTGGTGAGGCAGCAGCTCCAACATCCCATTAACATCCAATCCAATCTTCCTCTTCAAGTGCAAAGCTCCATCTTAGTTTATCTGACAAAGCTTCTACTAGTCCAACTCAAAAAGGCAAAGGTCCTGTTAAGGCAAGTGATAAAGGCAGGGCTTTTGCCTCATCCACCAAAAACTCTAAGGCAAAACCCTCTACCCCTAATGGCAAGAAAAGGAAGATTACATTAAGAAAGCCAGATGCAAACAAAGTAGTTAGGATATAAACAAGGAAAAGGTCTATAGCATGGGATCACTTTGTAAAAGTGTCGGGAGAGGAGGTAAGTGAACCCACTGCAGAATGTATTCATTGTGGGCATAGGTTTTTAGCTGGTAGTAAGGAGCATGGCACATCAAACCTATTGGCTCACATAAAGAAGTGTCCAAAATATGCACACACACTTGACACTGATCCTAAATAAAAAATACTAGACTTTGCAAATATGTCTACTGGTAAACAATTGGCTGGATCTATGTTAAATGCATTTGACCTTAAGGAATGTAGGAAGGGCATAGCTTTCTTTGTGATTTATGATAAGCAACCATTCAAGATTGTTGAAGGGTTTGGGTTTAGGTATATGTGTAAGAGGCTATGTCCAAGGTTGGATGTGCCTACTAGAAAGACCATAGCAAGTGATTGCTATAAGATTTATATGGAAGAGAAAGATAAGCTTAAGGGTTTATTAAAGACTGATTGTATAAGAGTGTGTTTAACCACAGATTATTGGACATCAATTCAGAATCTGAATTATTTATCTTTAACTGCTCATTTCATTGATAATGAATGGAACTATCAAAAGTGGATTCTTAACTTTTGTTTAGTTCCAAATCATAAGGGGAAAACAATTGGAAAAACCATTGAAGCTTATCTAAATGAATGGGGTTTAAAGCAAGTATTTACTATTACAGTTGATAATGCTAGTTCTAATGAAACTACTATAACATACTTGAAAAAGAAACTTAAGAATTAGAATGGTTTGGTGTTGAATGGGGATATGATGCACATGTGGTGTTGTGCACATATTCTTAACCTAGTGGTGAGTGAGGGGTTGAAAGATTATCACAAGTCCATTGCTACCATAAGGAATACTGTTCGATATATTAGATCATCTCCTTCTAGGTTAGCCAAATTTAGGGAGGCTATGAAACTAGAAAACATAAATTCCAATGCCTTGGTATGCCTAGATGTGCCCACTAGATGGAACTTAACTTACACAATGCTTAATTTAGCTGAAAAGTTTCAAAAGGCATTTGATAGGTTGGAAGAGGATGATAGTAATTATTTGCTGTACTTTGGAAATTCTAAAAGGAGAGGGAATCCACCAAATAATAATGATTGGGATAATGTTAGGACATTCACTAAGTTCTTAAAGATTTTTTATGATATCACCTTGGCTTTGTCTGTTTCATTGCATGTAACTTCTAACTCTCTTTACATGCATATATCTGTTGTGCAAAGTGAGTTAAATGAATGGACCTCAGCTGAGAATGCAGATTCTGTGTTGTATTTTATGGCAACTGAGATGAAAATGAAGTTTGATAAATATTGGGGTTTGATTGATTCCATGAATCCTAACACCTTTATTGGAAATATACTTAATCCAAGGTTTAAATTAGCCTACATTGCATGGTCATTTGAGGAGGTCTATGGATAAACAATTGCTGAAATTATGGTGACCAAGGTTAAAGCAACCTTAAGTAGGATGTATGAATGGTATGCAAGTGAATATGGAAACTCTACTACAAGTGGCAATGAAAAAGGGGTGTTAGAAAGTGATTCTTTAAGCTAAAGGGAGCCATCAATTCAAAGTCATGCTCATAAAGCAAAAACAACTGCATTTAAATCACACTTGAAGAAGAAAGACACCATGGAGGCAAGGAATGAATTGGAAACATATCTCCATGAGTCATGTGTTGATGATAAAGGTGAGCATTATGATGTTTTGGGTTGGTGGAAATTGAATGCAGTAAGGTTTGAAGTGCTTTCTAAGATGGTAAGGGACAGTTGCTTTAGAATCTGCATTTAGCACAGGTGGGCATGTACTTGATGTGTTTAGAAGTTCCCTTCAACCAAAGACAGCACAAGCTCTCATTTGTGCTTAAAACTGGTTGAAATCCTCCAAATTCCAACTTCAAGACTTTGAATTTATTGATAACACATATGAAGATGTGCAGAAGGGTAATTAATAATTATACTTTCTATATACTTACCAATACTAACTTTTAATATGTTTACTTCATGTTTTTACAATTACTAATTGTTTCCCATTAACGTTTTAGAGGTGGCAACTTCTCGTAAATATGGTAGCAGTAGTAATGGCCCTGAAACAAGCAATATAGGAGGAGGTGAAGACAACAAGCAAGAACCACAGCCTATGGCTATGGACTAGAAGTTTGCAAGGTATTTCTAATTTATATTTTGTTTAGTTTGTTTAATGTGACACATGCAAGATATTTCCAGTTTAAGTTTTGTTTTGTTTAGTAATTAAGATTTTTACGCTAGATGTATAGACCTATTGTAGATTGCAATAGGAATGTAGGCTACATCACTAAATAATAACAGTGGTGCATTTGCAGTAGGTAGCAATAAAATTTTGGACCTTCCTTTTGTATAGTGCAGAAATGAAATTTTAAAAAGTAATATTAGATGTACTTAGGAAAATTTCATTAAAAAAATTAATGCACACTATTACTAAAAAAAATCTACTGAGAAGCCAATCTTATCATATAAAACATAGTAATAAGTAGGTTTTTACATATTAGTTATTATAAACTGGCAGGAAGATTTTATTCAAGTGCTAGCATCTGTCTGAAAAAAAAAAAAGAAGGTTTAAACTGCCTAAAAAGCTTTTCTTTCTTAGTAGTATATAGAAGAGATAGAGATTACAAATAAAGAAACTGTAAGTTGTTGAGTTGCTTGGCCAAATAACACTAAATAGTCACAGAATACATGTCTGATTGAGTTGCATGGCTAAGGGTCTCTTGTGCTTTTGCTAAATTCATGCTTAAAATTAAGCAATTTTTCTCAAATAACTGCTTAGAATTGCCCTAAATCATGTTTAAAATAAATCCATGCTTGGCACTTTAACACAGGGAACACACGTGTCTATTGTTGATTTCATGCTTAACTTACAATAACTTTCTTCAAACAGATTAACTTGTACTGTACGCATGACTGATAACTAACAACAACATTAACCAATGCTTCAACTACTTTATTTGTATTTTGATGTTATTGACCATTTAGCCTTAAAATTTAGAAATAGCTAAAATAAACATATAATTTTCTTTATTAAAATTAAAATTATTAGTTAAAAAAATTGAGATAATCACAATCTCTTGTTCAGATGGTGAGAATCATTTTGAAGGGGATCCATGTCCACTTATTAGTGTGTCAAATAAGGTATTGGCACCTTGGTTTTAAATTAGTAAATCACAGTACCATAGAACTATCCCTTCTACAAACAGATGCACCTTTGATGATTGTATCCTAGCGAGCATCATCCCATTGGTCTCTAAAGTTATCTTTATAGATGCTTGCACAAGTTAAATTATTTTTCCTTATCTTACTCATTTTTTTTCAAATTGTGCAGGTTTCATGAAACCAGAGGTGCCTTCTTTTATTGATGACTTGAGGCACCAGCAGCTTTAATTTTTTGATAGATGGTACCTTAAAATTTTATGAATATTAGTGCTTAGGGCTAGCACTATATTTTTGGAGTGTTACTGGCCTAATTAGAAAATTATGGTACATATTAGCACATAGCCACTTGTACAGGAGAGTGGCTATTCTTGGTGGTACATAGCAGAATTGGTTTTGGATTCAATACTTAAGTGTAATGGCCAAGTTGGTGGTTGTTTTGAGTGACTTAAACTAACTACTAGAAACTCTTCCAAGGTTTTCCTTTGTATTAGCCCTTCAATGAAATTAATTGATTGATTTTGTGTAATTTTTATGCTATTAAATTATCCTAAATATTATTTTTGTTAGCATGAATGTGAGGTAAAATGTATGTAGAATTAATGTGAGTTATAAATAGGCTTTAGTAATGTTTTTTAGCCGAAATTTAGCCTCAACTGATGGAATAAGGAAGCAAAAATTGCTTTCTGCCATGACAAAAATATGCAGGATAGAGGTTACTTTTTAAACAGTCAGAGCCCGCTTAGAACAGTTACAATCCGATTTAATCAGATTTGGTCGAATAGGAAATTCGAAGCGGTCGGGTGCGGATGAGATTTAGTTATAAATCTATGTAGAATCAATGTGAGTTATAAATAGGCTTTAGTAGTGTTTTTTAGCCGAAATTTGGCCTCAGCTAATGGAATAAGGAAGCAAAAATTGCTTTCTACCATGGCAAAAATATGCAAGATGGAGGTTACTTTTTAAACAGCTCGAGCTCGCTTAGAATAGTTACAATCCGATTTGATCAGGTTTGGTCGGATTAGAAATTCTAAGCGTTCGGGTGCGGATGAGATTTAGTTATAACCGATTAGTGGCGATCAGTTGGAATTGAGTTTGTTAACTGACCCAAACCGACCGATTCCCACCCCTAGATACTAGCTTCTTATAAAAAATATTAAGGAATGCATAAAGCCTTACTTTTCAAGAAGAATCCCTAATGACTATAGTATTATTGGAATGGTTGTGTTTTAGTGATACTCTAGACTTTTTTGAAATTCGGATCATCTTAGTATAGTTTTTTAATCGTTTCAAGTTCAATAATCTTTATTTAGAGAGTAAAAAACAAGGTATGTCTTTTATTAAAAGTATTTGCTACAATATTCTGACTTTTAGCTTTATGCTTTAGTAAGATCTAGTAACCCTATAAGAATTTACTCCAAGCAACATGCCTATGACTAATCTTTTGTTGAAAGTTTAAATGTTTAAGGGCTTCATGATTAGAGTAAAGGACAAACTCCTTAGGCAACAAGTAATGGCTCCAATTTGTAGATATAATATTTTGAAATGTTATTTAAAGTTTCATTATTAAATATCTAAAAAAAATTTTTTTAATTAAAGAAGATAGTTAAATTATTTGTACTTATATTAGAATAAAATACGAATTTGTTAAATTTTCACTAGTTAAATATTATTATGATTTTATTATTATTTTAGTCTTGTTTGATGAAAGCATTAGCTAGGTATATTTTTATACAATTAATAATTTTAGGGCATTTGAATGATGAAAGTGCAAAAAATTATATTTATATAAATAAAAGTGATAAAAGGCTGAGATTAACTATAGTTTGAATTGAAGGGATGATATTTAAAAGGGATATGGATTTACAGTGCAACAAAAAGCATCGTAACATAACCCAAAGCTCTTTTTTCTATTTTTCCCTTTCTTTTTTTTACCGGTTAGCCTTCCCCCTCTCTGTTTCTCATGACTTCCTCTCTCTTTTCTCTTCTCCTTCTTTCTTTCTCCCTCCTTGCTTGATGTTAAAGCTGGTGGACCATTTTGTTGCCGCCGTTTATCATGTTACTTTCATACCAGTTGATTATTGCTAGTAGCGGCACCGGACAACGACAACAACAGTTGATTGTGGTAGAAACCATAATTAAAGTTGAAGCATAGGGTCATTCAACCCTTACCTAATTTTCTTAAAAAAAGGTAAGGTGATGTATAATATGATATTTCAATATTACAACTAGTGTAGTTATGGCTTAGAAAACCTATTTCTAGATATTTTGAGGAACATGATGTATACTATGAAAAATGGAAATTTTATGTTATAAGACATTAAAATGTCATGCTTATAGTGTCTTTAAGGTATTATACCTTAAGATTTACAATGATTTGAAATGGATCAGAAAAAAAAAACCTATTTTTTGTGTATGTTTGAATACATGACGAATGCTAGAAAAATATGATTTCTATATTATAAAGTAGTAAAATAAGATGATTAAAATATTTATAGAGTATTACATCCTATTATTTTTGAAAGACCCATGTATGATCTTGAAAATTCATTTTTATATATGCTTGAAATATATAATAATGACTCTAAAAATCAGAGTTTTATGATATAGAATTTAGTGTACTATGATTAGAGTAATTATGAAGTAATATATTTTCATATTTTGAAAGGTTTTAACTTGATCCAAGCTAAATACCAATTTTATGTAAATTATGAATTCTTAGTGGTGCTTTTGGAAAATAATATTCTTATACTATAGAGTGATAGGCCCTTATGGTTGAAGTTTTTCTAGGATGTTATATTTTGATATTATAGAAAATTTAAGCTTAATTCAAAGAACCTTTAGTTTATCATTCTATTTTGAGAACCTAATAGAACTTTAATAAAATAAAGATCTTGAGCTTAAAAATCTTAGACTAGTATACTTAGACCATGATTATATCATCAAAATCTAATGTTTTGATGTTTGGAATTGATTTGGAAAAGTTTTTTATAAATGTAATTTTCTTATTTTTTTTATAGAAAATGATCGCCTAGGATGATTAAATGATGGAAAATGATTTTTTTGAAGTTTTATGTTCAAATAAACTAATTTGAACAACTTCAAATTGAAAATCTCTGAATAATGGAATATTTAAATCACAAGTTAATATCAAGAAAATAAAAGAAATAGATACTAAGGAATCCTATCACATTATGATTATAATATAGATTAGTAATGTTTAAAAAGAAAATAAATACCATTCTTGTGTTTATAATAATATTATTATAACTGATGAATTAAGAGGATATGAAAAAAGTGAAAATGAATCATTTCGAGTTTTTATAGTGGATGCATACTACCGAGTATATATCTCATTCTAAACTTATGCCTTAATAATAATGTGCTTAAATGTATTATTTTATAATCCTTCTTATAAGTAGTATTGATCATATGTCCATTCATCTGTAAATTTCTAATAACATAATTGCAAAGCGTAATATATTATGAAATTAGTCTCGTAACCATGCATGAGTAACTTGAGGATGATACATATGATAAGTAATAATTATCGATTTAAGAGAACATTGACACATGCTCTCGAAGCATATATAATATTATAAATGATACTTATATTATGCTTGGAATTATATTGTTACTTCTATATTGATAACTATAGTGTGGCCTATATTGAAATGTGAAAAAGTATTGTGGCCATGTAAGAAAGCATAATGGTGCAACTATGTATATATTGTGTTATGTGCCTTGAGTGTTTCGTGATAATGAATAGTTAAGTTGTATTGAGATTATATTGAAATTGTGATTTATAAAGTTAAGCTCTATTGTGCATATTATGATATGAATTATGCCATAAGTAGCATTTGAAATAAGAAATGTGACAGGGGTTATGATGTGAAAACTTGATAAAAAAATTTTGGTAAAAGGTGGGTAGGTTGGCTTAGGAAAAATAAAGATAGAAAGTTCATGAAAGATATAAGGTTAGACAGAGAGATAAAAGGTGGATACGTATATTATCATTATGATTAATATGCATTTATTATATGATATGAGAACTTGTTTGTGATTGAATATCTCTGATTGAGGTAATTAAGACGATTTAATGTGATTGGACCTTAATTCTTATTGATGAAGGTAATAACCACCTGAAATTGGTGCGTGTGATAAGATAATGATATTATGTGCTAATGTATAGTTGAGATATCATGACTTGTAATGAGAATTATAAAGTCTAAGGTGTGTGCAAATGTATACTTAACCCAAGGTTTAATTTCATATGTTTCAAAGGCTCAGGGAGTTTGAATGGCATTCACTTCTTTAATTAAATATCTAACTAGATTATGACCATTTAATATAATTGAATTGAAATTTAGAAGGAGTAGATATATGCTCACTGAGTTCTCATAACTCTTTTCATTTATTTTTCAATATTTTTATATTAAGATAAAAGTACTTGAGCTTTATTGTATCTATGGAGAATCAAAGATGGCTTAGTTGAAGAATTCTAACAATTGGATTAGGATTAGGATTAGGATAGGGTTAAATAGAAATTTTATTGATTTACCATTTGATATATTGAATCATTTACCTCTCTCTCTCTCTCTCTCTATATATATATATATATATTAAGACTATATAGAACTGTGTATGCTGAACGTGCTATTATATCTAAGAATTCCAGGTTTTTTGATTTATAGTATGTAGCTTTCGAAAAATGTATAAAAATAAGGGAAACTTTATTTATTTTTCTATAAAAATTTATAATTTGATTTGAGTTCCTATAGAAATAAGGAGATTTTTGTTAGGTCAAACTAGTAAAATTAATGGTAAAGTTAGTGGATACTAAATATTGGGATCTAGCTGGTTATGATCGGGTTCGAGTCGTGATAGCAAAGCACGAACAATGGCATAAAACTCCTTGTCATAAGTGGAGTATTTGAGTTTGGCATTGCTAAGTTTTTTCACTAAAAAAGGTGATTAGACATCCTTTTTAGCTTAAAATGGCAGTAATTTCAATGTTAAAAGCATCAAGGTTGACTTTAAAGACCTGGTCAAAATTTAGAAAAGCTAATATTGAAGCTTTAATCAAACGTTTCTTCAACTCTTCAAAACTTTTCTAGGCTTGTTCTATCTACTAGAATTTATCTCATATGATGCAATTTATAAGTAGGGCAGCAATGGAACTAAAGTTTTTCATGAATCTTCAATAAAAAGAGGCTAATCCATGGAAACTCCTAACATCGTGAACAGACTTAGGAGTTAGCTAGCTATTGATGGCTTCTATCTTGCCTGGGTTAACTTGGATGGCTTTTGCAATGATGATATATCCAAGAAAGATAATTTCATTTGTTAAGAATGAATACTTCTTAAGGTTGACATAAAGTTTTTACTTCCTAAGGATCTCTAAGACTTATCGAATATGCCTTAGATGTCTTTCTTTGTTTTTATTGTAAATTAGGATATCTTTGAAGTATCTGGTTCATCAGTGCATAAAAATATTGAGCATCAATGCATAATGATACTAAGAGCAGTTGATATCCAAAAGGTATTACTGTCCACTCGTATAGGTCATCTCTAGTCTTGAATACAATCTTCCATTCATCTCCAGGCTGTACTCTAATAAGATGATATCTGCTACGTAGGTCAATTTTAGAAAACATAGTGGCACTATGTAGTTAGTTGAGTATCTTGTCAAGTCTAGGAATTAGGAATTGATAATTGATGGTGATCTTACTTACAACTCGACTATTAATGCACATTCTCTAACTTTCATCCTTATTCGGCATTAAAAGTGCTAGTATACCATAGAGACTAAAGGTTTCCCAAATCAATCCTTTTTTCAGTAGCTCTTCAACCTAATGTTAGATCTCAACATACTCCTAGGGACTTACCCTATAAGCTAGTTTGTTTAGAATGACAGTTCTAGAGATGGTTTGTTTAGAATGATAGTTCCAAAGATAAAGTTAATGGCACGCTGGATGTCTCACATTGGTGGTAAGCTAAAGGGAATCTCTTCTGGTGCAATATCCAAAGTGGAAGGGTAGCTTCGTTATTCTATTTGAGCAATAATACAAGGCATATGACTTAGGCTTCTATTAATGTCACCTTAAATTGAACTTTGGATACTAAAAATACGAACAGCTTAGCTTTACTTTTAGCCTAATTCAATTTTTTGAGTGGTAGTGGGGTCAACTAGATCTTTACTTCATCTTTTACAAAAAAAAAAATAGATATTTTCATAACCATCATATATAGCATGACGATCATATTGCCAAGGTCTTCTCAAGAAGAGGTGATAAGCTTCTATAAGGATAATGTCACACTATACTTCATCGTAGTACTTTTTGCCAATTGAAAAGGTAATAAGGTAGCATTCCAAAACTTTTACTCTATTATCTTTGTTAAGTTATTACAACTTGTAAGGGTGCAGATGCCTCTAGGTAGGTAGTTTAAGTTTTTCTATCATATATCTCGATATAACATTTTATAGCTTCTATTATTTATGATGACATTACAAACTTTACCTTAAGCTATGCATCAAGTGTGAAAAATATTATGCCTTAGCCAGGGTTCTTCCTTCTTAGTTATGATGTTTGAGCTTCATCTAATCACTAGTGATTCTCTATGATTAGCAAGAATGAGTTCTTTATCAAGCACTAGTGGTTCATCAGATTCATCTTGTGTTTGCTTAAGCTCTTTTTCTTCTAATACTTCTTGAATTTCTTTCTCAATAATAGTGATAACTTTTCAATTTGGGTAATCTAATGCAATGTGATCATTTCCTTGGTATTTGAAGTAATTAGGTGGTTTAGGTTGAATGAGTATTTTAGGGTTGGCTTTTTTTGTTAGTTTGGGTAAGGTCTTGTTTGAGGTATTAGGTTATGTGGTTTGCATTTTGTGAGTTTTCATCAAGCACTAGTGGTTCACAGGATTTATCTTGTGTTTGCTTAAGCTCTTTTTCTTCTAATGCTTCTTGAATTTCTTCCTTAATAATAATGATAACTTTTTAGTTTGGGCAATCTAATGTGATGTGGCCATATCCCTAGCATTTGAAGCATGTAAGTGGTTTGGGTTGAATAAGTATTTTAGGATTGGTTTCTTTAGTTAGTTTAAGTTAGGTATTGATTAAGGTATTGGATTATGCAGTTTGAGTTTTGCAAGTATTAGTAGGATTTCTTAAGGAGGAAGGTTAGAATATAGACCTTTTAGGAAGCTATTTCTTAATTCAAATGGCAAGCTGGATGATATCACTTAAGGTCCAATATTATTGATGCTAGACTAATTGGGCAATCTCGAAGTTCAAACCTTCAAGGTAGTGGATAATAATCTATTCCTTTTTCTCTTGAATATCATATTTCATAATCAATTTCTTAAATTTTCCGATGTATTCTTCCACTGATAGGGATTTTTAATGAAGATTCTACAATTGGATAAAGTTATCTTAATAATAATGATCAGATAGAAACTTACGTGTAAGTGCTCATCGTATTTTCTTCCATGTCTTGATTTTACTTCATCTTTCACATTCTCATTTTTTCTTCTTTAATTTTTTCTACTAGATGAAGGCTTGTTTCTTCAGCTTGATTGCAACAATTTTAACCTTCTACTGATCTAGTATGTCTTTTAATTCGAACACCATTTCAACTATTTGAAGCTAGTCTAAAAATTCATTTAGTTGGAACCTTCTCTCGAAATCCAAAATGTCTTCTTTAATGTTATTCTCTTGGGTTGGTTGCTTTCAAGAGTGATGGCTACTTGTTAATGAAAAGGAGCTATTGTCAAAGTCATGTTCTGAATTCCTTCTATGATTTAATAAGGCCTATTAGGCATTGATGATTTCCTATAATTGTTAAATCTGTTTTCACATTTCTTCGATCTCAATCACTTAGATATTTCTTTCGTTTTGTTTTCTTGGTGGCATTTTGATAATTTATAGTGGGTCATAAGGTTAAAGTAAAATTTATAAAAAGTTTGGGAGGCTATTTGTAATAGTTAGAAAAAGTTTAGGGTTAAAATTGAATTTTGACAAGGTTAAGGGTGTTTTTGTAATAATTAAATAAATTTTAAGTTCAAAATAGAATTTATAAAAGGTTTGGGTATGTCTTATCATTTGAAGGAATATTAGGGGTTGAAATGAAAATTTAAGAAAGTTCACGAGTAATTCTAAAATCCTTGAAGATTCTACTGACATGGCTCACTTGACATATAGTGCAACCTTTATGCTAAGTGGCATTAACTGTGTACAAAAATGCTAACTCTATAGGTGACGTTAGATGGTTAATTAGGTATGCTAACATGGCGTGCTTCAAGACATGGCACTTAGAGAATGGATTACATGTTGCTAACGTGGCACTGACGTGATCATCTTCAACCTCAATTTGGCTTGTGCAGGTGCGTGCAAGGTTTGTTCAACACGAAATTTTGCAAGCTGAAGTTTTAAAACTCAACAAGCATGCCTATGGTGCTGTTTTGCTGAGAAAGTGATCAGAAATAGGCATTTCATTACTGGCAAGGAAAGGTGAACATCGGAATTTGCACCAACTATAAAAACCCAAATGAACTTTGACTACTCTGAGCTTAAACACTCACACAGGATGTTGGAAAACTTACTTTGATATTAAAATGACTCAAAACCTAATTGAAAAAAAAAGAAGAGAGAAAATTCTTCAATTGAACAATGAATTTTTATTTAGTTCTTCATGTAATACTACAACTTTTAGAGAGTATTTATAGCTATAATAAATTTGTCCTAAAAACTAAAAAAAAATTTCTCCATTTCAAAGTTCCAATACAAGTGGAGTGAGATATTTTAATTGAAGGGAGAACAGAGAAGAGAGAAGAGAGGAAACTCTTTAATTGAACAATGAATTTTTATTCATTTCTTCATGCAAAACTAGAGTTTTTAGGGAGTATTTATAATTGTTTATATAGATAAATTCGTCCTAAAAACTACAAAAATATTTCCCCATTTTAGAGTTCTAATATAAGTGGAGTGAGATATTTTACGATCTCAAAATTTTTCTAGAAATATCTAACTTTCTACCCTAGACCGGAGAATTCTAGGAAAATATTTTGTGATTATGGTTGGACTATTTTTTCCTTTTTCTTTTCCCTTTTTTTAGTAGACTTGGAATGAATTTTCCATTGAATTTTTCCATTCCAGGAACTTTTTCAGAAAATTTAGGGAAGACCCTTCTTAATTAGTGTATTGTAGATTGTGCAGCTTAAGAAGGAGCAGGAAGTTGAATATACAATGACAGATTCTCTTGCAAAATGAATTTCACTCTATTAAATTGAATAAAGAGAGCGAAAATTATTTTCAAGCCGCCTACTTAAAATTCAAGAGTGGTCCCCAAATGCAATTTACATGCATGTTCAGGTAAGCCAACGAATATGAATAAAGGACAAAGAGACTGAAATACCCTTTTGTTATATTTCACTTTTTGCTCCTTAAATCAAAGTAGGCCTTGACACGCTATAGTCACGGCAGGTCTGACTGGATCAGGCCTTGCTGCTTGCTCTTAATTATCATTTTCCCTTGAAAATAAGATCAGTGGATTCCTCTTAGTGGAGCTTACAAGTAGTATATGCCCAGAACTGAAACAACATTTTAGGGAGAAAAAGTGAAAGAACAAATATTAGGCACCCAATCACTGCTGAAATATTCAACTGATATCAAATTAATAGTAAAAAAAATTTTTGCATCAATTTAGTATCAATTGCAAAAATTTCACCTCAAATTATTATTAAAAAATATTTTTACATTAATTTAATATTAAAATTTTTAACAATGATATTAAATTGATATAAAAAAAATTTTAATACTAATTTAATATTGACCGAATCTTTCATATAATTATTTAGTGCTTTTCTCTGTAATAAATTACATGCATTTTAATTTTTTTAGAATTAACAGACTTGTAGGAAAGCCAAAATTAGAATGAAGTATGAATTTAAGACCCACAGAGGGAAGTATTTGCGATTCTGAAGCATATATACCTGGGCACAAATTCATGATAGCAGAACCGTAGACGTAGAGCCATACCGGATTCTGAAAACCATGCTCGACGAATGACCAATAGTTTAGATTGGACAAGTGGTCAAACCAGCACTGCAGTTGTAAGTTGTGACCAGAAATCCTGGGTCTTGCTCCAATATACAGCAGACACGTGATTAGGGGTGCAAATGGACTAAGTGGAGTTAGATTTTACTTTAAATAAGTCGAGCCTGTATTACAAAATATTGATCCGAACTTGACCTATTAATCTATATAAGGCTTTATTTCAAGTTCGAACTTGACCTATTTTAAAAGTCTGGCCTATTCTGTTAGCCTATTTAAAAGCATGTTTTAAATATAAGTTTTTAAATAGATTAATAACTTAAGACTTAAAAAGTTTATTATAAAAAAGCCTTAAATAAGTTAATAACTTATATAAACTTATATCAATATATTCTTAAAATGCTCCTGATAATATTAAAATTAATACAAAATTTTATATAAGAATTAATTAACAAAAAAATAAATCTATATACTCATAACATAAAATTACTAATTTAAATATTTAATATTTAATTAAAAATAAAATAACATTAAGTTGTCATAACATCAAAGGTTAATAACAAAGGCAAATTAGTTCACCATAAATTATACAATAAACATTCAAAATATTTAATTTCTATAATGAAGTTGAAAAAAAAAGTCTATATATTATTACCTTTATAGTAAATAAATTTAAATAAAAAATATTAAATAGGCCGGTCTGATAGACTTGTAGGTTAGATTTAAAATAAAAAAGTCTGACCTGTTTAATTAAAAAAAAATTTATACTGGCCTTAACCTGACTCATTTAGTTAAATAGGTCGAGTCGAATTAAATCTTAATTAGGTCAAGTCATAAATCCCCGATAGGCCGCTCGGTCCATTTGCACCCGTACACATGCACATACATGAAGACAAGATAATAAACAATATTTTATTAGCCATTTGACTTCAGGAAGCAGTTCCAGAATGGTGCTGTATTGGACACATAGTCTTAGCATGGAATAATCTGATAATTAGGGAATATTATATTACATTACATATCACCACCAACTCAAAGTGATTAATTAAGAAAAAGTGCCGTGGAGCTTAGAATGCATTGGAAGGATAATTAAATTAAGAGAAAATTACTTTGACCTTCCCTCTAATTTTTAAAACTTACATAAATATTTCATTTATTTTTAAAACCTACACAAACTTTCCTTTTGTTTTCAAAATAAATAAATAGAAATATACAGACCTCCCTTAAAGTTTTCAAAACTGGAGGGGAGATTTGTGTAAGTTTTTAAAACCTTAAGGGAATTATGTATATTTTTATTTATTTATTTTGAACACAAAAAGAGATTTGTGTAGGTTTTAAAAATAGAATTAAAGTAATTTTCAATACTTCAAGAGATATTAAAGTATTTTTTTCTTAAATTAACGATAGATAGTATTTGCCAAATTCAATGATAAAGACGATTTGCTCGTCGCCAACTGTCATCTTCTATTCCAAATATGGATATGGAAGTTTCAGTCCCTTGGAATGCAAGTCTCTTTTAATCTCTTCCGTAAGTGCATCTTATAATAAAATATTTAGTGCAGTCAGCTTGTCTTCATCTCTTCAATCTGTCTACAAATAATTGACCTTTATTTGCCATTCAAGCTACTTCCTTCACCGTTATTTGACCGCCTTCGTTCAAAACTTCATGCCTTTGACACTTGATTAATCCAATTTCTGATTATTTGGATGAGTCTTCTTTCACACAAGCCCTTTCCGTTACAATCCAAGACGCTATGTTCGTGCAAAATTTAAGAGTATACACTCACCTATCCTGATATAGAAAAATTAAGAAAAAAACAGACGAATGTTGTTAAAAATATGTATTTACATGAATATTCATAAAAATATTATTTATTTATTTATTAGTTATTATAATTAAAATTTACTTGTTTTTTATTATAATGGATTAATGATACTCATCAATTAACGTATTGGGTTTATATATAGATGCTATATGGAGAATTTTATATATTCAAAAAAAGAGAAACTCTTCATTTTGTTTTATTCTCTTTTTCTACTTTTATGTTATTCTAATTTTGTTTTCATAATACGTTATTTGTACGAAACACTTCCAATCTGAGTTTTTGACTTCTTCTTTTATTTTTGAAATTTATGCATCTCTTTCTTTGTACTCATTCTCAATTATTTTTAAAAATTTTCCATGTCTCTAAATTTGAATTGATATTATTTTGTTGATCTATTTGTCTTGATAAAAATTCAATTTATGGCTAAAACCAGCTTCACAGAATGCAAAATGATACGTCGAAGTTAAAGATGATGATGAATATTATGATGATATCGTTTGCTCCACCTCAGAATGTATGGCTGACTTTTTCATCAATTGAAAAGAAGCTGTGATGAATTTGAAAAACCAAAAGTTGATTTCGTCCTAATGCGTGGGACGACAACAAAGAGAGAGAAAAAATTTGTACACATCTTGTCCAATTTTTTCAGAAAATTTATCCTAAGATTTAATTAGATTTGCATGAAATTTGAATTTGCTATTTCTAATGGACATATTTTATGGTATATCTTTTGATATACAATAATATCAGAGGTGGAGAATGTCATCTATACTGGATTGAAGAATCGCTTTATTATCTAAGTTAAGAATTATGTTTTACGAGGTAATGATTTTTTTTTTCATCATCTTTACAAAAAATTGAAAATAAAGTATTTTAAAAGGGAAAAATATATATCTTTTTTTAATTGGTTTAAATAGAGAAATAAGTAGAATTGATGGAATAAAATTTCATCTATTATTCTTATTTTCTCCTCCTTCTTTATCAATTGTAGCATAAGTTTTTCTCTCTCTTTCATTATTATAAAATTGTTGCTCCATTTATGTCTTATTGTAACTAAATACAATCATTAGTTTTTGAAAAAAATATCAAATTTATCCAATTGGTCCCATTGCATTCCCTAAGGAGAATGCATTAATAATTAAAAATTTTCTATGAAAAATATGAAAGTCAATTGGTTTTATTATGTTTCTTGAAGTGATTCATTTCATGCCTTTTGGCAACTAAACAAAATTTTTGAGTTTTTAAGGAAAAAGTATGAGACAAATAGAACTAGGTTTACTGTATTCTCAAAAGCGAATATCTTAATTATTAAAAGGTTTAGATGTAGATAAAATCGCAATTATAACTTTGTATATGGAAAAGACTAAAGTTTTGCAATTGTAGTAGTTATAAGAATAGTAAAAATAACCATAAAATTAGCTATCACCTTCAAAAGTTGGAGAATATAATGAAAAAAGTTTATATAATAAGAACTCAAAAAATTATTGACAATATATATTATTAATATGATGTAAAAAGTCATTAAAAGTTCTAAAAGTATATGCTTCCAAGGCGGTATAAAAGGCATTGTTATCAATATAAAAATATATAATGAGAAAGACCTACATAACAAAACTTAAAAGATTTTAAAAGTATATGTTATTGATATGATGTGAAAAGTTATTAAAAGTTCAAAAAATATATGCTACCAAGATAGTATGAAAAGCATTGTTTATATACATGTTGTACATCTAAATATTTTGTGAAATTTTACTAAACTCCACTTTAAAAAGAAGCAAAACAAAGCCAATTTTGTTGACAAGAATAATACTCTTATGATATCGCATATTTCATTATAAAATTTTTTTTATACATCTTAAAGAAAGACTTAATAATTTGATTGTTAATGACAGTAGCAAATTTCATTTTCTATTGAATTAATATTGAATTTTTATCTCTTCTAGATAGTATAACAATACATACCATTCTTAAAAATTGGAAAATAATTTTTTTAATTAATAACTAGTAAAAATTATGTCAATATGGTAGTATAAAGTTGATTGAAGATTATTGAAGAACTAATATAATTTTACTAGAAGATATACAATATTTATAGATGCATTATTATCATTTAAGTCTCAAAAAATATTTATTAAATTTTATATACATAAGATGAAATAAATATTGTATTGAAACAATAAGATATTAAATATTTTTATATCATAATGATTGTCTTGAGTAAGAAAAATATGTTGAAAAAATTACTATTATTTTCTTTTGATATTTAGAAAACATATACAAAGTTAACTAAAAGAAATATGAATTAGAAGTTCACTAAACAAAATATTTTTATGATATGTCATGAATGGATAGGTCATCTTATATCAATAATAATGTCAAAAAGTCATTGAAAATTTACGAAGTTATTTGCTGAAAAACCAGAAAATTCTTTAATTTGATAAATTTTCATAAACTACTTGTTTTCAAGGCAATTTAAGTATAAGGCATTAAGGCCATTACCAACTAAAGTTAAAACTAAATCCTTAATATTTTTTGAATGAATACAAGATAACATATGTGGAATATTTGAATATTTTATGAATTTAATCCTATATGGATTTATTGTCTATTTGCAATTAGGTATTTATAAGATTACTTACTCATATAATTTAACTTTAAACATAATTTCTTAATTATGCAATTAAGACAATATGTCTTGATAATTCTAATAGATTTATATCTAAAGCCTCTAAGGATTATTATTTTTCATTGGGAATAATTGTTAAATATCCTAAAGCATGTTTATATGTAAAATGATATAGCTAGAATAATTTTAATATCCTAAGTTATTGGTTATATCATTGTTCAAGAGAAGAAGATTCTATTTATCATCTTGACGGACATACAACTTTGCATGTTGTAATACTTATACATATCAAGCTGAAAAGTTATAAGTTTCCTTCATAATTAACTTTAGTTAGGAGCTAAAAAGTTTTATGCAGAGAAAATGTTTGAATATGCAATACATTTTTACTTCATCACAATACACATAAATGATTTTGGAAAATGACAAAGAATATAAATTCATATGTGAAATTATATTATCAGAATCAAAGGAAAAAAATATGCAGTTATAGAAATAATATGATATACAATCATCTTGATCCTTATACAAAGTGATATAAATTAAAATTTTATATATAAATCAGAAGTTTATAAGATGATTAATTTATAGAATATAAAAAAATTGTCAGATATATTACTAATAAAAAATAAATAAACATCACCTATCAACTATAAATGCTCTTGTTCAAATTGATGCCTAACTATAGCAATCTATTTTTCAATAACAATTAATTTTTGAACATATTTGAAGTATGACAAATCTATTAGTTTCAAATATAAGTATTCTTAAAATTAGGAATGTGCAAATAAATAAAGTAACTTTATTAAGGAATTAAACACTCGTAAAGAGATTTAAGACGTAATGACAAATTTTTGGAAAAAGTTCAAGTACCTAAAATTTATAAAAATAAAAAGACCTCAATTAGTTATGTCTCTAATAAAAAAAGATGGAATTAAAAGGGAAATAATTATAGACAACATTTACTCTCATATACAATGTGACACTCAAAATTATGAAAATTAATGATTAGCAAGGAATTTGAAATTATAGAATAATAATTATTGGTCAAAAGGAAAAGAGAAAAATACAATTTAGATAGAAATACAAAATTTATATTTATTTGCAAAATAAAGAAATACCTATAAGTTATTAAGCTAATGAAACACCCTAAAAGTGAGAAGTAAATTGAAGTTGGAAAAAGAAAATATGATTTGTGACACAAAAATTTTTGTAAAGATTGTTCTTAGTTATGAGAAATATTTAATTTTACGTGATGGATACAATTTTTATAACAATATATCAAAATTTTAATAGACGTATGATGGATTTAATTATATTTTATTTTTATGCACAATAATTAGCAATAATATTATAGTCCTCAAATGATTATAGATTCTTGAGATATGCAATTTGAGTATTTAAAAAATATATTCAATTCAATTGTAAATATCTTTGTATGAATTTATGATGAATATGTTATAATTATCTTAATGAATATTTGTTGAATATATATATAATCCTTTGTATTGTTATCTAAATGTGAATTATTGTATATCTTGAATATATTGATAATTTAAATATTATTAGAACTCATGAAGAGCTTCCAAATACAACAAAATATTTGAGAAAAAAAGATTAAGATGAAAGATTTTGAAAGATTAAGTTTTATCTTTACCTACCGGTCAAACATTTAAATGATGGAACATTTGTTTATTAATCAAAATGGAAATATCCTTCTAAATGCGTAAATTATATCCATCAAGTGTTCTAATGATTGTGCAATTACTTGATAGCAATAAGGATTTACTTCAAACTCTAAAAAATAATAAAAAGTTTCATGGTCCCAAAGTATCATATTTTAGTGAAATTAATGTACAAACTGTTTTTCAAAAGTTTGTTAATAAATATATATATATATATTTTCAATTAGAAGATATTAAAATAAAACTAAACATATATTTTTGGTATATTTGTAGAATAATGATATGAGATTATTTTATTTTATGAATTTTGAGTCATAACTATCTACTTATGCAGACGTAAGATGTTTTATCCACACAAGATGCAGGATGTTATTTTGATATCATATTACTATTTATGATGATGCATTTATATCATATTTTTTAGTAAGATAAATTATAGGTGCAAGTTTTTCAACATACATGTAACAAGTGAAGAATCAATTCCCTTGAATTCCAAAGAAGAAATTTTAATAAGTCCATATGAAGGATTGTGATAATTGATCATGAAAACAAATTTGCTCAAGTGATCCTTGATTAAATTATTAGCAAAAACATTAACTTGGATTTTCAATGATATTTTCAATAAGGGAAGTTAAGTCCATGCGGCACTCTTTTTCCCTTGAACATGAATTTTTTTTGCCTCATTGAATTTTCCCGGTAACATTTTTAATTAGGGAAATTATTTGCTAAAAGAATAATGTACTCTTTTTTCTTTACTAAAAATTTTTCCTATTGAGTTTTTTCCAAAGAAGTTTTCAATGAGATATATTCTTTATAAAATGCACATTCAAAGGGAGTGTTATAATATTTATTTATGTTCATATTTATAAAATATTTTTTACTTATCTATTAATTATTATAATTGAAATTTATTTGATCTTTGATTGTAATCAATTAGTAATAAACATCAATCAATAATACTAATCAATTTGTGCTTTGGAACTATATATACAAATATTATATAAAAAATTTTATATGTTAAGAAATAAGAGAAACTCCTCTTCTACTATTATTTTCTACTCTATTTTTATTTTCATAATAAATGTACATTTTTAAAAATAGAAAAGACATAAATATAATTAAATTAAAATTAAAAAATATTTGTAGAATCTCTAGTTTCGAAAGGATAAAAGCGCGTATACAATCCTCCCCCCCCCCCCCCCCTCCTTCTCTTTAAGGAATGAGACCAGCTAGCACCAATCTAATTTTAAGATGTTGTAAGTTTGAGAAACTTAAAAGCCACAATAGGAGGCGAGCTGTTTGGACCATCACAAGTTACGGGACTTGAACCGCATTCCTTGCGAAGCAATTGAATTCCAGGGAAGCAACACGGAAAAGCAACCTTGTTTCTTTCTCAGTTACAGGCACATGGAAGGGGCACTTCTTTTTAAGATTAATTCAAATCCCCTTTGATTGTTCAAATGTATATATAGGTCAGCACTGACTAGATTTTCTTTTTCTCAAGGCAAATATTTCAACAAAATCAGCCCTATCATTCTTCATTTTCCTTCGTTTTTGTTGGAGATTGTCCCCCTCCAGCTCAGTTACGTTGCATTTTTGGGTTGTTGGGAAAGATGCCTCCGACTTGAGCCCACCTACGTACCTTCCCGCAATAATGACAGTCTAGTCCTCCATTAAAAATACTTATCTGTTCTTTATTTCATAGGGGGATTAGAATACAATAATTACAGTTTCTACAGTTGAGTGTTTCAACTTTATCATAACAAATTGAGTGACTAACAACATCAGCATCACATACTCTCAAACAACCCTTGTACTCAGGGATAACAAAGCAGGGTGTTCACAAAATATAAAATCCAATCAAAACACAAGTTGGATGAGGAAGACCTACAAAGACGGGAACAGCATAGTATAGTATAACCAATAATGAAGATATGTCGGGGTGCTTTGGCGTTGCCGGACCAATACAATGAGATGCCAATTGATAACAAAGCATGCTTCGGATATACCGACCAGAAAGTCAAAATGCATTTGGAGTAAACTAGGGTGCGAGGGTCCCTAACCTATTATTAAAATCTGGACTCGCTGAAAAGATTAAAGACGATCATGCATGACGCCAATTCGAGAGGAGAGAGATTTCTGATTCAATGATATACCACTACACTATTAGATTAGCTATAAATTAAATTTATTTTGTTCTAAAATCAAATTTTACATGTCACATAAAAACATATTGACAGTCAAATTTGATGATATATCAATACACCACATGTCAGCAGTGTACCATACGATTTTCCATTTCCAAATTTCATTTTCATAATTTTCATATTTACATGGCCTAAGTCAACTGTGAACCCTAACTCCTCCTGATAAAAACCGGTCAACAAAGTTGAATGAGGTGGCAAATTAAACGATTGCCATGCTTTCACTGTTAATTCAACAGCAACTCCACCAATAATTGTTGATCTAATAACCATCACTATGGATCAAATCCAGAGAATGCATAATTTGTAGAGCCTGAAAATCTATGATAATTTTGTTAAAAATAATTATATATAAAAGGAAAGAAAAAATGAAGCACTAAGATACCGTGATTCTCTATTCTATTTTTAACAGAATCTATGAATGTACTGACATCATGCTAGTCATTGCAGAGCCTTGCAACTTGAGCACCCATAGAACTCAAATCGTGGGCTTCGTGGAGATCAAGGAGCCCAGAGAAACTTCATGGCAGCATATGAAACCACACTACAAATCTTAAGATTTGACATCTTAAGTTTTCCAGTGGATACCTTTGTGAGAATTCTATCATGTTTTAGCATGGCACTAACTCTCAACCACTAGAATGATCTGCCAATATGAGAGGTAAAATGCATAAACAAGATGACAGGATGGCTAAGCCATTCATTAATCATAAAGTAAACCCCCCTCCCTCCAAAAAAAAATTTTAATAAAAAAAAAAGAAACATTTTTGAGAGGAATAACTCAAAAGCATGTACACTTGAAAATGAAGCAAAAACTGGATGGAAGTAAATCTGATGCTTAATCTTTGAACTTGTAATTAACCACCTTCATGTTAAACTTTAGAATAACCAAATCCGTGTGGTGGATATGAATTTGATAAGGCCCTCAGAATATACCCTAATGGCTGATGTAAGGCCACCCAACATGTGGTTTTGAAAAAAAAAAAGGGGGGGTGGGGGGAGGCAAGGTGTAGAAAGAAACTTCAAGTGAAAAGCAAAAGGAACTACATTTCCCCACTCAAGCAGTTTTTAATCATTTGTAGCTTTCAAATAAAATAGAATACTAATATTATTCCGTAAGATAATGCACCTGGAAGCAAGCATAAGCAATTGCAGTCACAAAGTAAACATGTGCATTCCGTGTACCCTGCGAAGTTCATTGGATGGGTGAAGATCAAATGATGTTTTATCTATTTAAAAATCTAGTTCAACCCAAAAAGAATTCATACCCTCCCTATCCATAAGTTGTGCATCACAGGACTACGAAATGTCCCAACATAACCACAGAATATGAAAAATGAAAACTGCATATCTGAAAGTCATGGAAGGTAGAATGGTTAAAAGAGAGAGCCAAAACAGGTCATTAAGAACAGAACTAACCTGAGAATTCATAGGCAAATAACCCCGCCCTGCATAGAGCTGAATTGCCAACCTAGTTAAGCAGAAACAGAATACCTAGAGAACAAATTGACTTTGTAACAAAATGCTAATATATATATATATATATATATATACCAACAAATTGATTGACTAAATGTCAAGGATGCATTATTGAATGGACTGAATGAAACTCAGCAATTGTAAGATTTTTCTAATCTGCAGATTAACAATTTTACACTAAGTTGTTTGGCTTTCTCCCTTCTCTGTGTCTGTATGTGCAGGTGGCAATGCTCAGTTCAACAATTTTTCAGTTTTCTATATCTGGGACAGTGTAAACTTTCCTTGCACCAATATCATAGATCGGAACAATTCTCTAAATGACAATATTCTTCCCTCCAGATTGATAATCATCTTTTTTATCAATGCCCAAGGAACTTTTGATATATAATTTGAACTTTCATTCTCAATTTCTAAGAAAAATCTCTGACCTAGAAAATAAATAGGGACAACTTACACTGAAGGATAAGACTTCAACATAGAAGCAATCACAGCATATACAAAAGCTAGAAAGCTCGGATGGTGATTAAACCGTATGGCTAGTAGCACTATCATCAACAGCATGTTCCCGCAGAAAACTATCAGGAAGAAATTTCTGAAAAAGTCAGAAACTTACTGCAAAGAGGTACCTGTTCTCAAATATCAAGAGTTAGAAGACTATTAATAGCCACAGTTCATGAGGGAATAAAGCATTCAAGAACTTCACTGATGTAATACTTTTTGATGGAGCATACCACAAAACACCTATATTTGGAGAGAGATCTGGAACAGTATGAATGAAGCCATAGGTCCTGCATAAAACAGCCATAGGTCCTGCATAAAACAGCCACAGGTCCTGCATAAAACAGCCACAGGCATAGGACCAATCAAGTCAAATAGCTAAACAAAAAGTAAGGAGATAACAAGCCATCCTCTAAACCAAGAAATTTGTGAGAGATCTTGATAAGGCAGGAGCGGGTAAAAGAAAAATAGGACTTATAGAAACCCTAATCACAATGAGTCAGTGTTCTTCAGTTGAGCACTAATGCTTGCACTCAATTCATCTGGTATTGATTGTCATTTTTATACTTTATTTTTTTGGCAGACAGAATCAATT
The DNA here is from genome assembly GCA_020226215.1 of Sindora glabra. NCBI lineage: Eukaryota > Viridiplantae > Streptophyta > Magnoliopsida > Fabales > Fabaceae > Sindora > Sindora glabra. Next base: position 2,635,759 of record CM035236.1, read on the forward strand.
TTTAATTTTTTAATCCTTATGCTGAATATCATGCACAATATTCACAGTAAAAGCAACAGAAGTGATAAACTAGCAAATGATTGCTATCATTTCCCAAAATATAAAATTTTTATCATTTACTTCATAATAGCAATAGTGCTCCAAGTACTCCGTGAAACAACTATGGAATTGTAAAAATCCAATTTTCCAATAGTCAACATGGTGGCCGAGAATTTGTAGGGTCTCCTACGAGAATTGAAGTCAAAATTGAGGCAGACATTATCACAGTCAGCTCTGAAACCAGCTGCAAAACAGGAATTCTTTGCTTCCTGAAATATTTGAATATTCTAGTTTGCAAATGGATACAGACATGACAAACTACAAAAAGAAAAGGTGTAGCTATCTTGGGGCACTTGAAAGTTTGAGCAAGAATAAGACCTTTTAAACAAATTCTGGAGACCACTGTGTTTTCTGACATATATACCGCATAGAACTAGTACATAGAATGATCACAGCAGAACCCGGTACAGAAAATGCAGGACTGGCCTCCATGAGAAGACATTCAGCACCCTTAGCTGATTCTTCACTTCTTTCTCTTCTGAGAAACATCTATTGATTGAAGAGGCACTACCAAGTTAACCATATTTTTTTCTTTTTGCAAGAACAGTTTCCTAGGAGGAGCATGTGGACCATAACCTAATAATAATACCACCTGTAAAAAGGATGGTATATTTAAAGTTCAAATAAATAAAATACCCAAAAAACTTGCAGAATATGTCGTGTAATGAATTGAACTAAGAGTATACTGGAATAATTAGGATAGCAGGGTACAGAGACATATGTGTAGCCAGGACCCACACAAAGGCTGCCAGGCAAGCTATTCCTGCAGTACATCAGAAGTACAATTTTCACCATCAAACAGAACATAACAGAAGAACACAATCCACAAATCCAATTATGCCCTACATCATCTCTCTGCATAAGAAACAAAAGAAGTATTACAACACAGGCAGTGACATAGAAAGACAACTAGAAAATTTACAAGAATTATAAGGGTTACTAAGCTGGTCTTGTCTCAGTGTCTCACAACTATTCTGAAACAATCTGGGAACAGAGAAACAGCCAGGGAAAGAATGTATCAATGGAAACATTTAATTATAATAATATAATCTCAATGATGCTAGGGCCAGGGGAATCAACTATGGAACTTCTCAGATCATACAATCCATAATAAACACAGCACCTTGAATGGAAGGAAGCTTATAGGTTATAGTGATCATAATAACATTGGATGCACACTAGTTTGATTTCAAAGGCAAGAATTAACTAACCAATTGGCAATATTATTAACTTCACTCCTTTGTAATGATAACTATATATAAGAGGGTGGCAAGTGACAATGCTCATTTTCTTAACCGTACCTCTTTGGTAGTAATTAAAATGCAATGCATCAGACTTTCCCAGGAGGAACAAACAAATTTCAAGAACTATTAATTAAGGTGAAACGAGTATAACAAAATCCATAGACACCTTGACATCACAAAAAATAGATTATTAACTGCTTACGTGCACAATGTCCGTAGAGTGATAATAAATACATCAAGTTCTCAATTGGAGAAACTGACAAACTAATGCATGCAACTACTGTGAAAGGATTCCACAAGTATACAAGAGCAGCAATATCTCCTGAAGGAAGAACCCCGGGAAGCAACAACAAAATTCCTACCAAAGGAGTAAAGAACAAGAATCTGCATCATATTATAAGCTCCTAACTGTTTCTCAAGATTATCAACAGTTATCATTCTTTCTTGTTGGCTGTTTTAACAGAACTGAGACCCCCCTTTAGTCGAAAGATTGCTCGGGATGGAAGTTCTGTTTCCTCCCATTTGATTTACCACATTAGCATGAGTCATCACCACTGCATTTGTTAACACTAACAGAGAGGACATGGGGAAGAAACAGAAATCAAAGCATTAGTGCTAACCCATCCAAAAATCAACATACTAATATAATTAGGAAAGTCTATAGGTGTGATTGGAATTTTTTTTTTTTTAATTGTTCTTAAAAATTGTTTTTAAAAACTGTATTTTTGTTTTCAAAAATTGTTTCCAAATTAAAGAAAAATAATGAATATATAATGTTTGGTGAAGAAAATAAGCAAAATTTCATTTAATTACAAAACCACCATAAAAAATTTAAAGAAAAAAGTTCAGAAATATCTAAAACTATTTTTTATTTTAAACAAAAAATTTAAAAGTTATTTGTGATTGCAAAGTACCTACTAAACTTAAAGAGAAGTTTTATTTAATTGTTATACAACTAGCTATACTTTATAATAGTAAATGCTGGGCTCTGAAGGGACAACAAGAGAAAAAAAATTGGAATAGCAGAAATGAGAATGTTAAGATGAATGTGTAATTATATAAGAAAGGATAAGATACAAAATGATTGCATACCAAAGGATATTAGTATGATATCTATTGAAGAGAAGATAATATAAAATCAGTTAAAGTGGTTTAGTCATATACAAAAAAGGCCACTAGGAGTACTAGTGAAAAGAGTTGAATACATAGTATTTATCCCTGTGAAAAAGCATAGAGAGAAGTCAAAAAGGATACAATGGAAAATTATAAAAAAAGATCTCTAGGTGAATAATATTTTCAAAAATCTAATCTTTGATAGAGCCTAATGGCGTAATGTGATCCATGTAGTCAATTTCACTTAGTGAGATAAAACTTTATTATTGTTATTGTTGTATTTTTAACAAAAATTTTAGGAACAATTTCAAAAAACGGATTTTAAAAACAGTTTGTCAGACATATGTTTTTGTTTTAAAAAAAAAAATAGAAAACTACTTTTAAAAATAGTAAACAAATATTTCTGGCTAAAGGTATTGCATCATAGCATCTGACATCAAAACAAACGATCTCACTTTATAGATATGCCAATTTAACCTGAATTTTCTGATAAGTGATGAATGCCCAGAGATTTTAATCTCAAACTGTATGCCTTCTGAAAAATTTGACCAGCACCACGAAAAAGCATTGCATTGGCCAGATCTGTAATCACGAAGACCACTCCGTATCCATAAATGAGTTGACATCGATTGCATAACTAAACACAAAATATATGAGGTGTACAATAAGGATGAAGAACTATGAGGTTAGAATGAATTGGAGAATGTCAGGCAGGTGATGATCCTTTTTCACCTGCGTGGTAGAACCTAAGGTACATATGAAACAGTGCATTGAAGTTTTTGGCCAATCCCAGTCTTTATCCAGCACATGAGGCACATCATTGAGTCAAAAAAGCCAATTAAATGTGAAAAAATACTTCACTTCCGCCAGATGACAATGGTGATAATTGAACAATTAAGCTAGATCAATTACAATTTAGAGACCAAACAAATATATGAATATTAATTACAGAAAAAGCCAGAGAACGTTACCTGCATAAAAGATGATCCGGCTGCCCTTTAATTCTGTTATAGAACCAAGTAGTTCAATGTCATTACACCATATCAAGCAGGACATTATACAAATCACAATTCAAACGGTCTTTGAAAGTGCACAAATGGGCCAATTTCATCTATCACGTAATTTGCATGGTTTTTTTTTTTTTTTTTTTGGGGGGGGGGGGGTGATTAGAAATGTCCAACGAAAACAGAATTGGCTTCGATGTTAAGTTGATACCTTTTAATTGTTAGAGGTCCGAGAAGTATCAATAAGAAGGGAGAATCATGATACATTGATCCTGATCAACAAACAAAGGCCAAAAATTTCTCAGTTTAAAGAGAAAGTATTTATAAACAACAATTTGTTAACAAAAATATTGAAAAAGGAAGTCAGCCGAGGAACCAGCGTAAGGCAACATTGATGACTGTCTCAGCCAGCAACCCTCGGCCGCTGCAAAACCAAGGGAAAATAACATAACTTAGGCACAAAACCAAAAAGCCTAACACCTATTTGAGCAAGTAAGAACAAGGTGAGCATACGGCGACGAAGGCTGGGGAGAGGGTTTGAAACCTCGGGGCGAGAAGAGAGGTTTAGGTTTTTAGGAAAATAAATAAGAATGAATCTAAAAATGACTGAAGCTGTCGCCCAAATCCGAAAACATCTAAATTTGTCATCGGCGACGGAACCTTTCATCTCTGTGTGGATCGTGGTGGAACCCAGAGTCAGTGTGCTTCCGAGCAAAGCGGTGAAGAATGGGCTTTTTAACCGTTACCCTAAGTTTTGAAAAAAAAATTATCGAAACGTTGCACCGTGAAAAGAATTTACCAAGATACTTAAAATTCCTTTAAAAAAAAAAAACTTCGATCACGGGATGCAACCCGGTATAACTAGACAGACTGATCACATTGAACTGCAACCCGTAACCAGTCAGACTGATCATGTTAGGTCAGACTATGTGATTAGTCTACACTGGTTACGCTTAAGTCATTCTCATGATCCAGTTTGCCCAAACATCCTCCGGCTACCACGTGTCTTGTTTCTGTCCCCTGGACTACCACGTGTCCTGTCCTTATTGCCTTGTGACCACCCAACTGTCCCGAACCCCCCCGGCTACCACGTGTCATGTTCCTATTACCCCGTGACCATGTGCACGCCCTACAAAACTCTCCTCCCAGCAACCCTTCACACTCTCACGTAGTAGAAAACCCTCTTCCCCAACAACCCTTCTGTAAAACACCTCCTTCCCAACAATAATTCCTTTCCATCAGCAACCCAAAATCCCCTATCTTCAGCAGCGATCGTATTATTTAGGAAGTTAGTTATACAAGTAAGATTATTTAGGAAAATAGAATATGTTAGTTTAAGTTAAATTATTTAGTATTTTTAAATTATATGAAAATATAATATATGTTTAGTATAATATTTTTTACAAATATTCCTTAATTTTAATTTGTATTATCAGTAAGCATTATAACTAGATTGTTATTATTTCATTTAATTATATATTTATGACTATGTTTGAATTAATTAATTTGATCTGTTTGTTACGGTATTTATACTATTTTAATTTACTTTTATTATTATACTTGTGTATATTATTTTTAATATGCTTATATTATTTAAATTTTTTTATTATTATGATATCTGAGTATATTATTATGCTTCTAGTCTAACTAGATTATGCATGTTGTGCAAATTGTTATGATTTGAATTATTATGCTTGTGGGTTAGGCATTATTAAAAAAGAAATAAAAAATTTAAATACTTGCAAATATTTAAAAAATAGTAAGATTTGTTAATAATAAATTATTATTAAATTTTAGTAGTTGAAGGTAGAATGTTATACTCCGATATTTTTAAAATATATTTGTAAACCATAAATCTTGATTTAATTAAGAATAGATATTAAAATATATGTAATTTTGATTTGATTAAGAATAAATAATTATATAATTAAGATAAATATTAAATAGATAAGTTAAGGTATTTTAGAAATAATTGAAATAATATAGGTACTCACTTAAAAGTAAGGAAGAAAATATTAAAAGTATATAATATTATCCTTAATATTAAAATAATATTATAAAACATAAAATGCTGATTAAGTAATATTCTACACATCGGGGTCTTTTTAGGTTCAAATCGGGAAAAGGGAATAAAATTAGTAGAAGGAATCAAACGGAGAGAGAAGGAACGACTCCTAATTGCCTAATCCGTTTGGTCTAAGTGTTTTTAATTTACTCTGTAAATAATCATTAGTATAAAAAATAATTTACTTATAATTGTTATTGAAGTAGTTATTATATTATGCATCTTATAAATTTTATTTTATTTAGCAATAGCATAATTTTTACAATTGTTTAATATTAATCACTATTATGTTATTGATATTTAAATTAAATTAATTTATTTAATTTATAATAATATTTACTTGATATTAATATTTTAATACTACGTGTCAAAGTAAATATATATTAATTAATAACTTTATCAAGATTTTATACCTTTTGTAGTATTTTAGTTTTTTTATTTCTACTTTTTAAGTATATTATTCTTAACCTAAATACTACTAAGTAATGTAAATTTAGGGTTTTAAAAAAAATTGATACTGAAAAATTTTCAAATAGCTTACATTTTTAAATTTTTAATTATTAAATTTTTATGACTCACTTATTACTATTATCTTTTTACATGCTTGGTTTCATATTTTCCTATTTTTCATGTCCATGTGTTTTACTTATGAGTCAAATGTTAATATCAGTAGGTAATGTGGGTGTATATATATATGTCAATATTTTTATAACCATTAAGTAATATATATAACATAACATAATTAAGTTTTTATGGATGTTTTAAATAAATTTAAATTTTTTGCAGTGATGAAAATTGTTGTCAGTACTAATCTTAAGGTTAAAACAAACATTGAAAGTGTGTAATATTATCATTGACCTATTGGCCTTGAAAAATATTACAATACGCATAATGTTGTTTAAATAATATTTTAAGCTATATATTTTACAAGAAACTTGTTTAATCCTTCTCTGCAAACTTGCGCTAGTATACTTACTTATATAAAATTTAAATGTCAGAATTGAACCTAAATTAAACTTGCAAGTAGATATTAATAAATAATTCTGATAAATATGTAATATTGCAATAATGATGATTAAATAATTAATTACTAAGATTAAAATAAATATGAGCATGTGTGTAGTAACAGTTAATTGCAACTGTTTTTGTAACTATGAAACTTTTTCTTTATTGTATAATTCTAATTCCTGAAATGTCATATAAATTCGACTATGGTAAGAATTAAAATGAGTACCAGGGAAGAAAATATCTGTATTTACTCGAATGGAGAAATTTATGAGATGAACCAGTACGGCATATTTAAGTGTCATAGGGTGAAAGTAATAAGAATTAAATCAGATATCACCCTAGATGATTTTAAAAATCTAGTTGGGGGAAAGCTATAACTTGATGAAAATCAAGTCGTAACTAAGTTGGTATATAGACATTTGCTTTCGTTAAATCTGACGCAGTACAAAGCATATTTATTGAAAGATGATAATGACATTTAACGGATATGGGAAGCGAATGCATAATTTTTCACTCAATTATCTTGTCCAGAATTGTATGCATACGTCTTAACCAGGGAACTTGATTTGAACATCGCAAGTTAACCAGTTGATGATTGTGGTTCATGCATAGAACCATGCATACAACCGTCCACCAACCTACCTCATAACTTCAATGAAGGGCCATCATATTACAATTCATACTTTAGTGGAATAAACAAGCAAAATGAATATGGCCAGCCGTTTCACACCCCTAGTGTCGACTATGCTCCTAAGTCATATCTTTCTTAATCCCATTATGGTTTACTTCAATCACCCTCTTCCCCAGAGAAAATAAAGGATATAATGAATGAATTTGAAGAGGAAGATGTATATAATGATGTTCTTGAGGAGTTTAGTGGTGATGATAACAACTACAATGACAATGATGATGGATAAGACATTATGAATACACTCCTACCAATTCCAGTAAGCCGATATATGAAATCAACTGCTGCCTTTTTTTCCAAAAATCCTAAACTTTTTTTTTTGAATAAATATAGAAGCTGCCATGAGTTATGATGACCCTGAAGTGGGAGATGATATGAATATAAATGATAATCAGGAGCCATATATGGATTTACAATATGTGGACCAGAAGTTATTTCACCGTGCAATGAAGATATACTCAATTCGGACCCACCACACATTTTATGTGCACTACTCTTTAGCTAAATATAAAAAATATCGGTACCCTCACTATGGCATATAATGCAATTGAAGGATTATAGTATGCCATAAGTCAAAAGAGAATCATTGGCAAATATCTAAATATAATAGGCCTTATACATGTGTATCTGCCTCTCTTTCCCGAGATCATCCAAAATTGGACGCAGATATTATTTCATTGTACATTGTGGCCATGGTGATTAAAAACCTAAGTGTGTCCATCCGAGAAGTCATTGAGCGAATCCACTATATTTTTTGGTACTTAGTGCCCTATAAGAAGGCGTGAAAAGGCAAACGTCGAGCCATCATACTCGCATTTAGCATTTAGGAATTAGGAGAAGTCGTATTCTATACTACCGAGCTGGTTAGTCGTAGTGCAATACTTCAATCCTAAGTCTTATTTCGAGATTGTTAGCAAAGAATGCTTGCCAAGTAGTTATGAAGATGAGCCAGTCGAAATATTCCATCGAGTGTTTTGGACTTTTAAGCCATGGATCAAGGCGTTTAACTATCCAAAACTGATAGTCCAAGTAGATGGTACCTTTTTGTATGGAAAGTATAAGAGGATGTTGCTGATCGTGACGTCTCAGGATGGAGATAGAAAAGTTGTGCCTCTTGCATTTGCCGTGGTGGAGGGAGAAACATACAAGACATAGGCTTGATTCTTATCAAACCTTTGACAGCATATCATTCAGGGCAGATAGGATATTTACTTGATATCAGATAAATATCCTGAAATACTAGTTACTGTTGCAAATCCACGTGTAGGTTAACAACCCCCTTATACTTATCATGTGTTTTACCTGTAATACATTGCCAGTAACCTAAACTCAATATTTAGGAAGGCGTGACTGAAGAAACTATTTACCAGCATCGATGCATTTTACTTACACTGATATCATTATTTGTCATTGCTTCTCATGATTATTATTTATTTATTGTGGCTGAAGAAACTATTTACTAACATCGGTGCATTTTACTTACACTGACATTATTATTTGTCATTGCTTATCATAATTATTATTTATTCAATCACACCGGTGGACGGTACAAGTTACCAATAGGAGTGACATGTTATGGATAACAAGTTAGATGGACTGCACCAATTGCATCCAAGAGTCACTGAATGGATTACTAATATCCCAAAAATTCAATAGAGTTATGCTTATGACGAGGAAGGCTAACATTGGGGGTATATGACCACTAACTTAGCAAAATGTGTAAATAGTATATTCAAAGGGGTTAGATTTTTACAGATCACTAGATTGGTCAAAGCTACACTACATCGAACAAATGCATACTTTGTTAATCGAGCGGAGACCATTGTTGCACAATTACAAGCAGGAAAGATGTTTAGCAAAGATATTCGAAAAAAAATTTAAGGGTGCATCCGGAAAGCATCTGCTTGTCATGTCTGTCACTTTGACTACTTAGGGTTGGCTTTTGAGGTAGATGAGCTGTATAACCCGACTTGAAAATAGTTTGGTCGAATGTGCAAGGTTAGCCTGCCCGATCGAACATGCAATTGTGGCAAATTTCAAGTAGAGCATTGGCCCTATTAAAATATTTTTGCAACATGTGCGAAGGTCACGGTGAATCTGTTACAGTACGTCAATCCTGTATTCTAATTAGAGACAATGCTTAAGGCTTACCCCTGTAAGTTTCCTCCAATTGGCAGTATGGAGCATTAGCCAACATTGGATGGAACAATACTAGTACCGAATTTAGCGTAGATACATCCCATTAGTCGACCACGTTCCACATGAATCAGAAACGAAATGAATTGGAAAGAAAGTCCATCAAAACCTTAGAGATGTGGGTTATGTCGACAAATCGAGCACAATCGTACAACTTGTCAATCTAGCAGACGGAATATGTCATGACACTTAGGGCCCTAAAAAAGTCAACGGCTAATGCATTCTTCAAGATTTCTACCACGAATGTGCTCGGACTATGCATTATTTATTGATATATTGGTAAAAGCTAAATAACTTATTGTATCTGAATAATATATTATGCTTGTCTTATTATATTTAATATTTTTTTTCTTACTCCGTTGTGGAATACTTGCATAAGTTGATAGTTGTGAAATTGATTGAATTCAGTCAGTCCGTCATAGTCCATAGCTCCTGACTATAATGGCCAATTAACGTTGTGTTATGACCCCTAAGCCCGATGATGAGTCTCTTTTATACTTACAGTCCAGACATATTTCGCAGGCCATGTGATTTGGCCAGGTAAGTTTATTCCTTTAGAAATAATTGCTTAATTATGAACGTCCTAACTATTTCTTGAACTAATATGAAAAGGAGGTTCGAATCCTGAAACTACGACATGTCACCCATGTGAATCAACTCTTCGATCCATCACCTGCAATTGTGTTCTTATCTGTAACAGGCAGGCTTCTACGACACCAGTCAACTCGAATACTTTGATTTCAATACAACTTTGGTCTTGCCTTGGTTGAACGATGATGTCCCAAGATACACACTTTTCATACCACCTCAGAGGAGTGCACTATTATCCTACATGATGTTTCCATCTAACTAGGTTTATCGTGTGAAGGCATCCCCGTATCTGGATACACTAGATATGACTGGCCACGGCTTTGCGAAGATTTACTTGGGATCAGATTAATCGATGAATGTTTATAAGGCCAGCACATGAGCATCACTTGGTTAGCAACTAACTTTGGACACTTACCAGATGATGCAGATGATGAACAAACGCGGCGCTTTGCACGTGCTTACATATTGAGACTCATAAGCAGTTACCTTATGCCTGACATTTCAGGTTATAGAGTGTTGTTAATGTATTTGCTATTGTTAGGAAATTTTGCAGATGCTAGTCAATATAGCTGGGATTAGTGGTTCTGGCATGCTTGTACAGAGAGTTGTGTACCACCATAAAATGTGATGAGATAAATATTTGTAGATGTTTGCACCTGCTGTATTTATGGGCGTGAGATCGATTTCCTACTTTAACAGTGGCAAGACTACCATATCTTGATCCTCGGCTAGATATCTACCCTTTACTTCCCCATTGGGCTTCAGGTGTGGATCATATATGATTTGCATATCGTATTTCTCACAACAGCTCCAAATATGGGAAAAATAATACATAATTTTTATTACCCATAAGTGGAAGAATACTGGGCTGCCTCCTCGACCGCCAGGCATGGCCCTACAACAATACAGAGTATTGCTTGATTAGATGAGGGCCCATTAGGTTAGAAGCCCTACTTTATTATATCTAATGTAGCCAGCCTCGGCTCTAGTGATATGTTATTTATATTATACTTATGTAATGCAGATTATTTGGCATCCTTATGACATTCTCGATGTGCAACAACTAATACCAGGGTATTGCTTGACCTCACCCAAAATATGGCTGGCATCAGTTCTCGTCATTTGCTTTCACATCATGGAATAGCACCACACAGATTGTATGCTGCGATAATTTGGTAGGCGACAACCAATCCCATAGGAGCCATTCAATCTCGGTTCTTGTCATACCTTGCAACTCCAGGGTAAAATATTAAAAGACTGGTGGGAAGGGCATATCATTTTTATTGCTACTTGGAATGTATGGCGCAGCACATTTTTATTAACGAAAATGGCAACAATGCCCTTAATCATGACTCGGGCTACATAAGGTGGTATTGGAGACACACCAAACGGTGGATTCATCCAGTTAGTAGTGATCTAGGATTTATGGTAACCTTTCATCATTCATACACTTTGTGCTTACATCTTCAAATTGTGGTGATATTAAATTGTAATGATGTACTTCTTTGCAGGCTGATGTAGGTAAGAAACTATGCAAGCTGAGTGTCAAGGAATCACCCTCTCAGTTGTACAACCAATTTAGAGAGACAGTGGATCGAGAATATGGTCTCATGCTACGTGTATTGGGAAAGCATCGAGATATGATAGCTTCCCAACTTGCTTATCTAGCTACTGAGTTACTGAAATCACCCATTCCCGAGCCAAGGTGTGGTACGAGAAGTTACGGATTCATGTCTTTTAGGGACCTTATTTTGCTCGAAGAGGGGGATGATGATGAAAGTATCTTGCAAGGTCATCCATCAATGACACAAGCAGGTGTCCCTTCCTCATACACCTCTTCATTGATGCAAGCTGCTATAAGAAGTGTAGGTCCATCAAGTTATACCCCCTTAACGCAACTCTTTGCAAGTGATAATGTTGGCCCATCATATAGTATGACACCACCATCACAATAACTTCATTATGCTCCACAGTCCTTGTTCTTCACTCCATCACCTTCACATTCAATTCAACAAGTCCCTGGTTCATTGATGTCGTTATTAGCTGACTCGTTTGCATTTACTACTGAGTATGCTAGTGGATCCCTGGACTAGCAGCAACAAAGGTTTTTCACTTTCGAAAACCCTATACCATCATTTCAGTCCTCCCAATGGGACTTGAACTCTCTACCCTCTAGGGGTCAAACCCGCTTGACTCACGCAGTTAATGATGAGGATGATGACAAAAATGAACAACATCATTCCCTGGCTTAACGACTGCAATGGGTAAAGAAACCTTCAATGTGGAACTGGAAACTATTATCTTGGTGATTAAAATTGTACCATCGCATTCTATCCAATTTACTTAATTAATTGATTCATAACCTTTTTACTTCTGATTTAGTACTCTTCCACATTTCATTTATCGCATTATCTAATTTTGTATATAATTTGTACAAGTTAAAAATCATATATTTCACTCGTACTCATTAATTCAAATTATTTTATTGAGTTAACTCTATTCATTATATTATTATTTCAAAATTCAATTGAGCATTCTAAGATACCACTTGTTATGATGTTATTTTAAAGTTATATTTACATGTAACTATAAGAAATCACATAAACCCTAATATTTTGTTTACTTAACTAATATTTCATTTACTTTTTTACATTTTGAATGTTATCTTGATACTAATTACCCCAAGTTTAAAATAATAATCAATAATTGTGTTTACTCTCATAATATTGTAATATATATAATACAATTAGATTAGTGACTATCTGAAGATCATCAGATTAATTGAAATTTAAATTAATATCAGATTTTTATTATTATCTTGTATTTTTATTAGATAGAAGATTAAATTAAAAAATTTACTTTTAAAATAATATTTTATCATAATGTGATGTATATATTCATAAAAGTATTTAACTAAACATAAAATTAAAATATAATCTGCATCGCATAAATAAATGTTCTATTAGTAAATTGTGTTAGTCCACAATGTGATACACTTTAATTTATAAAAAAATTAATTAGATATAGATTATATATTATTAAGAAATTGCTAATAAGAATTCTAATATTATAATATATTATTTATTTTTTATTTATCACATATAATTTTTATGTTACTTAAATAATAAAAATATATATTGCAAAAAAAATATTTAATTACTTCTAAACAATGTGTTGAATTACATGCTAAAACATTATTAAAAAATTTACAGATTAAAATGTTTAGCGAAATATTAAGCACTAATTTAGTAAAATTCAATCGTCAAAGTTCAAATTTCTAAAATTTAATTGTAAAATATTTAATTATTTTATGATAATTTAAATAATAAAAATATAATATTTATGTTACTTAAATAATAAAAATATATATTGTAAAAAAATATTTAATTACTTCTAAACAATGTGTTGAATTACATGCTGAAACATTATTAAAAAATTTATAGATTAGAATGTTTAGCGAAATATTAAGCACTAGTTTAGTAAAATTTAATCGTCAAAGTTCAAATTTTTTAAAATTCAACCGTAAAATATTTAATTAGTTTACGGTAATTTAAAAGTGATATTTGACTTTAATATCTAAAGTTAATATTTAAAATAATTTTATGTTAACAATTTAGGCACTACTTGTTTTATTAGAAAATATTTTTCACAGAAAAAAATAAGATATATATTAACAAAGGAGTAATATGATTCTTCTATCCGTGATCATTAAAAATTATCCTTAAAATTATAGCAATAAAATAAAGTAAATATATTTTATCTTTAGATAACACTGATGAAAAATATAATTCAATATTAATAAAATTAACTAATTTGAAGTATTTTTTAATAGATATAAAATATATAATTAATTTACTTAATACAAAAAATAAGAAAAAATTGGCAAGTAATAAGTAAAATAGAATTAAACAAATATTTCATCAAATATAATTTTTTTTTTTACATAAGAATTACAATATTATAAAATCTTAATTTAAAAAAAATTGCATGTAATTTAACACATTATTTTCAAGTATTTATTTAAAAAATTTTATGCATAATTTATTTTTATTATTTATATAATGTTAATATTATATGTGAAAAATAAAAATTAAATAATGTATTATAATTTATGATTCTCATTTAACATTTTCTTAGGAATATATAATCTTTTATGTAATTAATTTTTTTATAAGTTAAATTGTTTCAAATAATGGATTAACATAGTTTACTATTAAAACATTTGTTTTCATGATGCAGATTATATTTTAATTTCATGTTTAGATAAAGATTTTTACATATACATACATGACATTAAGATAAAATATTTTTTAAAATTTAATTTTACTATTTAAATCTTCCAACAAACAAGTTTACAAAGGAATAAGTCAAATTTATATTCATTAAGATTTTAATTATTCCAATAATTTTTTGATAGTTACCAATTTTATTATACTATGTATATTATATAATACTATAAGAGTTAATTAAATTATTAATTTTTATTTAAAAATTTGCATAATTAGTATAAAAAAATTCAACATGTCAACAATTAAATTAACTATAAATTAAGTTAGGATTAAATATAAAATAAAAATAGGGTAACAAATTAAAAATAAGTAAATATTTTTAAATAATTGGATCCAAGTAAATAAAAAAATATATAAACTAAATAAAATAAAAAAATTCTTTAAGGGAAACATTCTCCTAATTAAAAAATTTTAAATTAAACAAAACAAAAAAAATTTAAATTAATCAAAACAAAAAGCTTCATCTGGTTACAGGTAGGGGTGTCCAAAATTGTGCAATCCAATATTACCCGACCAAAACTGATCGATTTCAGACGGTCGGAGGCAGATAAGGTTCAATTTTCAGTTTGAATTGAAAGAAAAAAATGTGTATGAATCAGTTTCGGGCGGGTGCGGGTTATGTATATCTAACCTGCTTCAAACCGCAACCAACCGAGATGCAGTAGGGAATGGCGTCGTTTTGGCCTTGTTGGCTTGAATCAGCTTTCATTATCCATTCCAATTCGGCGCCATACATCCCCCAAAACACAAAACCTAGGCTAGCAAGCAGGGAGCCCTTCTCTGCTCTGCTCTTCCTCTTAGCAACAGCAGCAAGCCACCGTATTCAGCGTCGCTCCACCATCCTTCTTCGATGAACGTCATTTAGCGGCCCCACCAGATTGTTTCTCTTGATCCGACTCTTTGCATCGAAAATTTTTTAAGATGTTTTAGATTCTTGTATTATATTGTATCTGTGCATCGTAACAACTGTATCTTGAGATGTATTTGTAGGATGTGGAATTTATACTAGTAGACCCTTTAGCAGAATCCTTACAATTAGGCTATTTTCTCATGTGTCTTCTCTCTCTCTCTCTTCCTCTTTTTCTCTCTTACAACATAAACATTGTCTTTGCATTGTGGAATGTAGGACGCAAAGGTGCGAAGGGAGCAAATCCTAGTCTAGTGTTGTCATGGGCAGAGAAAGCTAAAATTGCAGTTGGGGCAGCAAGAGGACTTGAATATCTACATGAAAAGGCAGAGGTTCATGCTGCTATTTGATGATGATGTTGCCAAGATTGCTAATTTTGATTTGTCCAACCAAGCCCTTATGCCGTTTGAACTCTTAACTGGGAGTGATAATTGAGATGCAGTGTTTCTTGTTGCCTCATTTATTTATTTGACCGTGAGCCAACCGACGGAAATCACATGGAACCGTTTAAATCCGAATCTATCAGTTTTTGTCGGTTACGTTCTTTTGCTCGGTCGATTTCGATTCTCATTTCAGTTGTGTTAAGTTCAGTCGGTCGGTTGGGTTAGGGCCCACAATCCGTCTTTGACCGACCGCTGGACAGCCCTAGTCACAGGGGATAGGGAGGAGAAGGCCCACATGCATCACAGGCTCTTTCATCCCATGATTCAGTATTTTTTTTTAAATTTTTTTTAAGGATTTTAGGAAATAGTTTTGCCAGTGCAGCGTTTAGAGAATTTCTTTTTTAAGTTTCAGTGTCCCGGTTAAAAACCCGTGAAGAATAGGCTTAAGAGCCTGTTTAGTTACAATTTTTAAAAGTTATTTTCAATTTTTTAAAAAAATAAAAAATTATGTTTAGGTATGTGTTTTTTTGTCTTTGTTTTTAAAAACTATGCTAAAAATATGTGTTTTAAAAACTTTGTTTTCCAAACCCAGTGAAAATTGCAGACATTATACATTTATTAATAGCAATTCTGTAATTAAAAATTGTTCTCAAAATAGTTTTGCCAAACACATTTTTATTTCACTTGTTTTTTTAAAAATTATTTTTAAAATCTATTTTACAAAACTATTTTAAAAAACACAAAACAAAAACAAAAACAAACACAACCTAGGTTACTGGCTAGCAACTTGAGATTTTAGGAGTATTATATTAGATGAACAAGATGGCATCCATTAAAGTATTTGAAAAAGTTCATGAAATAATTATAGTATCTTAATTTATTTATAATTATAATTATATTATAATTTATATTTTTAATTTAAATATAACTATAGAGTGATTCAAGTTCACTATCGAAAAGTTGAAATTATCGAGACTTACATGTCATAATTTTAACTCGTTTTACCCTTTTAAAGGAGATTAAAATGCACCATTAACAAAATGGAGCGTCCATACTCCATTAAATAACTGGAGGAGATTGATTCAATTAGTGTGATGAAAATTTGGCTAAGGAATAAGGCAAAAAAAAAAATTCAATAGATAGCCCATACAAGATAAAGATTTACATTTTAAGTTTTGAGCTAGATATTATTAAAATCTTGAAACCTAATCTATGAAAACCTAATTGAATCCTAGAAGTTACCAAGTACAAAATAAGGGTAAGGAAAGGAAGAAGGAACGACGAAGGAAGCGGGGTTTAGGTTAGTGATAGTACATGGACAAGGGACAACAGTGGATAAGTAAGCAAGTAGGAAAGGAAACCAAGGTAGATGAAATAAAGTGGATGATTGTAGAATTTCATTTGATTTAATTAAAAGTTTCCAAATTCAACAACAGAGGTTAGGTTTCGTTTGAAGTTGACACTGCATTATTCTGTATCATGTTACAAGCAGTTGCACTCATGTATATTTTAAAAAAATTGTGAGTAAAATATAACTCTTTGCCAACCAAAAGATATTGAAATAAAATTAAATATATATTTTTTTATATTTTTGTAGAACAATAATATGAAATTATTTTATTTGTATAAATTTTGAGTTATAACTATTCAGTTATACAAATGTTAAATATGTTATTGACACAAACTTTGGTCCCATATTATTTTATATTATTATTTATGATAACACATCTATATCATACTTTTTAATAAGATAAATTATAATTATAGTTTCTCCAATATGTATGTAACAAGTGAAGAATCAATTTCATTAAATTTCAAGGAAAAAATTTCAATAAATCCATATGAAGGTAATATTATGTACAAAAACTTAATTAGAGAGATAATGCATCAAAGAAGATAACCTTTTACAAAAGAATTGTAATAATTGATTATGATAACATATTTATTCAAGTAATCATTGGTTGAATTATTAAAGATATTGACTCAAATCTTCATTGATATTTTTAATAGGAGAAGTTTTTTATTATACATTTTTTTTCTTAATCATGACAAAGTTTTTAATGAGGCAATTATTACTAGATAGATTCAATGGAGAATATTGTAAATATATTTATATGAATATCCACCACATCTTTTGATATATTTATTAATTGTTATAATCTTAAGTTATGTCTTACCCCTTATTGTAACTAACAATAAATAATTATCAATAAGCAATAATTATTTATTAGAAATAATTATTATTACTCATTATGGTAGTTATATATCTCTTGACATTTAGAGGTTTACAATATGAAAATTGTGGAAGAGTTTTATACATTTAAAAATAAGATAAATGTCTCATCTTTTTGTTCTATTCTTATATTTTTTTTGTTATTCTACTTTTTCATAATAATTAATTATTATTTATTAATATTATCTGGCTAGGCTAATTCAATAATTTATTGAATTAATATTTAATAATCTTAATTATTTATTAAATTGAGTTAACAAGTCCTAATCCTAATTTTTTATCGGATTAGACTACTATTCTTATTTTTTGTATTAATTTCAATCCCAAACTTAATAAAATTATATTAATTTTTTTATAAACTTACTAGGTCTTACTCATTTGACAAGCAGAAGATGGGAGAAGGGAGAAAGAAGAGATGAACACGAGAGAGAAAGAGAGAGCGCGCTGGCGCTAGTGCTAGAGTTTAGGTGCGGTAGTCTATGCATTCGTTTGCCTGCATTGCCCCTCATCCTCTTTCCTCCTTTGCCGGTTCTTTGTCTCCTCCATTCCCAAACACGCCAAAATTCCCCACACCATTTCATCAATTTCATTTTCCTCCGACCAGTGCACACATGCCAAAACTCTGTTCTTATCAATCGATCTATATCTTTATTTTCGGATATAATTTACCATAAAATTTAACTATTAAAGTCTTAAGAGTTTTTATTTTTATTATAAAACTAATTATTTTATATCAAGATTGATCGTTTTTATTAGACTTATTTCAAATTATATTGAGAAAGAGATAGTTTGTTGCTAAAAATTAGCATTTTTATTAACATCCTATAATTTACTTTATGAGGTCAATCTTTTGTATATTTTGTCTTCAGTTTTTTCTTTAAGTAACTTTTGATAATATTCAAAACGCTTTTTATTTGTCTGTATTTCACGTTCTATTACTGTTTTTTAATGTATATGAATTTGATAACTTCGTCATTATTATTATTAAAATAATTTTTCTCATTTTTTTATCATGAATTATATTTTATTATTTGATGTAATTTAATTTATACTAACTCCATTTACTTATTAATTAATTTCCTTTTTCATAGTTTTGGAATGGATGCTTAAGTTAGTGTATTAATAATTTTCCATTTTATAACATATATACAAGCACCTGCAAAGAAAATTAAACCTACGTTTAGCAAAATAGTGCATAATTCCTAATTAATTGAAAATACTCAAAATTAATTGAAAAATAAAAGAAAATACCCAAAATTCATAACCCAAAACATAAAATATCCATCACAAAGTTTGTTCATTTGATGCTCTATATATCGCTTCCCCACTTCGCTCTACCACATCAAAACCCCAAATCTTCCATTGCTCTCTTTCTATCTCTATATCTCCCAAAATATTATACACCATCCATCCCATCATCCATCACCATGCAAACTCATTCTTACACTTACACATTAGATGATGCTTACATTCATGAAGATGATGATGAAGAAGAGGACTCCATTTCCCTCTCGCTTGGCCTTCCTGGCCAACAACACAATTTGAACCCAAAACTCTCTTCTTCAAACCAAAACCCTACTCACCACCATATTCAGAACCCTACCTCTGATGATCACAACGCTGTAACGGTGGCTCTTCACATTGGCCTTCCAAACACCACACCAACCACCACCAGCAGTATTTCTGCAGTTTCTCCAATTGAAGCTGCTCAATATTGGATTCCTTCTCCTGCACAGATCCTTATTGGACCAACCCAGTTCTCCTGCACAGTCTGCAACAAAACTTTCAACCGTTTCAACAATATGCAGGTAGTTAATTAGTCAATAACGTTAACCATCGGAAACTGATGAAGTAATAATGCTAATGACCATGTGATTCTAAATTAGAGTTACGATTTTAGTGCGATTTACGAAATTATGGGCAAATGCAAAAAAAAAAATGCCACTGTTGCAGCATAAAGTTATGAAATATCATCATTGCAGTATGATTCATTACAACAATATTGTATTTAAAGACGGCAATTTAAAACTTTCAATAATCATTAACTGTTTTATTTCTTTTTTCATATGTAGATGAGTTTATTTATTTATGTCAATTACATATGATCGACAGATGCATATGTGGGGACATGGATCTCAATATAGGAAAGGACCTGAATCTCTCAGAGCCACAAAACCAGCTTCTTCGTTTCTCAGACTTCCCTGCTATTGTTGCGCCGTGGGTTGCAAGAACAACATAGACCATCCCAGATCAAGGCCGCTCAAAGATTTCCGGACCCTCCAAACACACTACAAGAGGAAGCACGGCGCGAAGCCGTTCGGTTGCCGGAAATGCGGGAAGCCATTCGCGGTGAGGGGCGACTGGAGAACGCACGAGAAGAACTGCGGCAAACTGTGGTTTTGCATCTGCGGTTCCGATTTCAAGCACAAGAGGTCTCTCAAAGACCACGTCCGGGCTTTCGGTGACGGCCACGCGCCGCACACTGTGGATGGTAGTGAAGATCTAGTGATTTGTGAAGACGATGAAGAAGACGACGATGATGACGACGGCGAAGTTATTGTATATGGGAATCAATGTGGTGGCGGGTCGGGTCATGGGTCAATTTACTTCTGAATAGTAGCTGGGCTGGTTGTTTTTTAGGATTTTTTCGTTGGGACTAAGATTTGGTTAATCAATTTAGACTTTGTCTACTGTGTGTCTGAGAGACTGAGGCTGGGACTGACAGTGATGATGAAGAATAGGACGGAGACAAACAGTCAAATGAAAGCTAAGGTTCCTTGCATTTATTGTGATAGAAGTGGCAGTTCCTCTGCCATGCAAATTAATCTTTCCTTTGAGCTCTGCCTTGTAATTCTTTCAATCTCTGGTACTCTACACTTTACTTTTATATATATATATATTCCTTACAAAAGGTTTAAAATTACAACATATTTCGTAAAAAATTTAGAATCAATTGAGTAACCTCATTATATACAACTGTCTGAAATTGTTAGTCTCAAACTTTAAACCTAAAAGTTAATTCAAAAATATTGTACATACAGGGAGTAAAATTTGAAATTGGATTTTTAATATTATATATTGAATTAAATTTTATAAATTTATTTCATAATTATATATTAAATTAATAATTCTTAATTTATATTAAAATTTTAGTTTTAAATTTTATTTTTGGTATATATAATATTATTGAAACTATTAATTACTTACATTCTTTCACATAGGAATATGCACTAAATAATTAAAATAATATTCTTATTATTTTAAGGCTATAATTTTAAATCTTTGTATGAGGCATTAGGTAAAAACAATGAAGATTGTCTCCAAGATTAAAAGATATTTAATGACAAATGAAGTCTGTACAGATCAATATACTTTCTATTAAGTTGACATAATTTTAAAATTTTAAAGTATTACATATATATCTTTCGTTGATCAGAATTTTTATTATAGACTTGCTACATATATTATTTAGAGAAACTTTAAGGTTATTATTCTTTGTTAAATTTCAAGTATTAACTATTAATAAATTTATCAATTATGAATTAATTTATAATTTTTTTTGGGATTAAACACAATGAAAATATTTAGAAAATATTATATGTCATTGACTATCAAATTTATATGCTTGATAAATGTGAGCGGATAAAACTAATTTAGATCAGATTTTGAATATACAACAGCTTCTGTTTAGAAAATGAGTTGGGGTTACAACCACACTAAAGCAATTGCAAAGGTGAGAGGGAGGAAGGTGGTGGTCAAGAGAAATGAGTGAGTGCAGATAAGAGAGCAGAGATGCAGACAAAGGCAGTCACAGATTCTACTGTTCATAATTTTGCATTTGCTTGCTATACATATTACAGCGCAGAGAAAGAGAGAAAGGCAGATAGATAAAGATAGAGTGTACGTGTCATGTGCCTAAAATTCGTATGAAAAGCTAAGGTGAGTCTGGGAGACTGACTGAACTTTGGACTAACACTAATAACTCCACTTCGCATCCATACACTGTCAGTGTGAGGAACCATAGATGGACCACTCACATTTTGATGCTTTTGGGGTTTCACCCAAAGGCTTTCGTTTTGCCTTTTCAGACCAGCCACAAACACAATACCAAACATTTTCAGAGCCTTCTCTTCTTACTTCTTGCTTGTCTTCCCACACACTTTTTTTCCTCCTTTTAACCATGGTAATAATAGCAGCGTTAATTAATGCTTATAATTACTGATACATTGCATGACAACACTTGTTTATAGTCCTTGGGTCGAGGCTAAGAGGTGGTTTAGTTTAGTAGAAGTTTTATTTCTTAAAAAAAAAAAATACATTGTTTGATTGATTATTATTTAACAATTTTAAAAAAATAAATTTTTTTAGAAGTTCAATTTCTCATAAAATATAAAAAATTATTTATTTACCTTCATTTTAAGTAAGTTTTATTTTTTATACTATTTATAAATATATTAATAAAATTATTCTCATTAAAAATAATATTAAGGATATAATAATTATTTTATAAATATTTCTTAAAATATTCAAAGTTGAATCAAATGAAATATAAAAAAATATTTTCTACAAGTATTATTTTTTATGTATTAACCATAGAAAGTTTATATAAAAAGTTATTTTCTAATAAATTTATTTTTTTATGAAAAGTTACTTTTTAAACTAATAAAAAATTCTCTTATTCTTATCTTTTTCCTAGTCTTAGACTATCAGAAGGATTTGGTTATAATCAAGGTAAATTCTGCTGTATCTTTAGATTCTAAAATTTAAGTAATACGGTAATTTTAAAAATTATTAAATTAAAATTATTTAGTCATATTATTAAAAAATAATTATAATTAAATATTTTTAATTTAAAATCATAAAATTTATCATAATATTATTTTGAATTTTAAGTTTTAGGTATACAACAAAAAATACTTGTATTTAATATTATCTCCTCTTAAATTTGGGAAAGGGTTGATTAGTTCCTTTATTATTCAAATTCAAACAAATATGTTTCTATTTTTAGCAATATAAAATATTATATTTTTAAAACCTTTTAATTTCTTGAATTCAAATTTAGAATCTTATGTTTGCGCGTGTTAACTTCTTATTCTCTTGCTATAAAAATATAAAATAAATACAAAAGTTGGAGTAGTATTTTATATAGATTTAGGAGGAAGTGTTGAATATTAATGGTAGGCGTAAATTTCACTTGTGTTGAAATTAACCAAGTAGACAAACACTAGTCCTATTCCTAAACTCGACAGAGAAATATAATATTATATAATAATCACTGTGGCAGACAATACTTGGATAATTTGATCCCCCAAACACCCTAATAAAAAATTGAATCCAGAAGTTTTTCGTTGGTGTGAAAGATTCTATCATCACCAAACTACCATGCTAGGTGATTATTTAAACCCTTTTTTTCTGCTATAAACAAAGCATCACAAAGCTGAACGTGAAAGAAAAGTGTAGAAATTAATACACGGAGAAAAAAATTCAAAGAAAGATAATTATAATAAATAAATCTTGTGCATGCTAGAATCTTGGAAGTTATGCTGCCGGTAATAATGAAATTCAAACTGAGATTTTGATATCCTATCCTTTTTGTTTTATTTTTTATGTTGAGGAGAGATAAATAAATTAATTACTTGTAAATCTTATCTTATTATCCATAAAAGAGATTCAAACTAGATGTAGCTAGTTAGGAGTGTAGGCTTGCAATTAAAGATCAACGTGAGTTCGAGATCCGAGGAAAAAAAAACCAAGATTCGGATCTACTGTATAGGATAAAATGAATATTGCGATTCTTAATAAAAAAACTGAGTGAATGAAAATTTATAAACGTAAAAATTATTTTTTAAATTTATTATTATTTATTAAATTCTAAAGTTTTAATTTTATTATCAATAATTATGATAATACATTTTATTATATTGAGTACAATTTTATAATTTATAAGAGCCGGTAACAGTTGCTTTAAACTTCAAACCGTTTAGTCCCCTAATAAGTTGGCATGCAATTACTGTTTTCATCGTTTGTTCACTGCTTACTAGGATGGCAAATTTATTATTAATATCCTCCGCTGGCTTGCCGGTTCATGTTTACTTAGCGGAGAAATGCTACGTATATATTTCAAAATCACACAATTAATAAAACGAAAAAATCCATTACAATTTATATTAATTGTATAAGTGGATGAATGTGTTAATATAATTAAGCACACGTGTTGAGCATTTTTTTTTTTTAAAAAGATTGCAGATAAGATTATTTAATAGTTGTCATTAAAGTATTATTTTCATAAGAATATTCCATGTTGCTAAATTATTATTATTAAGGCTCCATCTATTTTAATGAAAAATATTTTTTAAAAGAATATAGTTAAAAATTATTAAGATGGTAGAAACTAATTAATATATTCAATATTAAATAGAATAAATTTAGTAGAAAATATTTTTTTGATAAAGAAAAACTCATTTAGAGGAAGTCATTTTCTTCATTATCATGATTTTTTAGGAATTATTTTTGAATTATAAAATATAAAGATATATAGTACTCATTCATTTATATACAATAAAATGAGATTTTCCTATAAAAGTTATTTTTTAAAAAATAAACTGAACCTAAAAATCTTTTTTTTTTTGTAGTATCCGTCTCATGTTGCAGTGAAATTCATACTTGGGAAACTTCACTTTGTGTAAGTCCGGTAAAAATGAGAATATTAACCAGCGCACTTGAAATAGAGGTGTATATAATAGAGATGTGTAATTTGACATTTTGTTGGCCCTTGTAGCATTTAAATAAAAATATTTTACTTATTATTTTGAATTTGATTTGAATAAATTTATGTCTAATTTATTTAAGAAAGTCTTTAAAATGATTGAAAGATGTTCAAATTAATTAAACACCTTGTGTTGAGAGTTGCGTTAAGTCCTTCTAAGGAAATGACATAACTTGTGTTAGCCTTCAAGAGCCAAGCTCTAAATCTTGCATATATTTATTGATATATGCATCTGAACTGAAATTTATGAAGCCAGTCCTATCAAGCTTAATAGTTTGACCGCTAAAAATGTCTTGTTCACCTCTCCTTTCCCCTGAGCCTTAGAAAGATTTATTTGCACTTAGTTTATTTTTATTTTGTAAATTAAGTCCATGAGAAGAGGAATACGCTATTTTTTTCATTCAATATTTATATGTTTAAGTATGAATTTACTAAAAGAATTCTTGCTTAAGGTGGAACTCATCATATTGGAATAATTCAATCTTGAACTCAATCCTAATCTAATTGCAAAATTAAATATGTTTATATGAAATTATTTAATTAAATAGTAAGTATTTATCCCAAATTTCTCATTAGACTCAAAATATATAAATTCGAGCTTGATCTTATAATGAATATAAATTTAAATGAATTTATATAATCTTATTTTATTTTTTATTTTACTTAAATTTTAACATATGAAAACTTATTTTTTACAAATAAAGTAGATACCAATTTTTTTATTACATTTCACTTATTAATATAAAAATTTTAAACCATTAAATTAATCTAGGAGAAAATTTAGATGAAGATCTATAGATGTTTGCTATGAAATTTTCAATTAGAATTTTGCATGTATTTTTAGGTTCTATTTTGTATAAATAACTGATAGATTAACTAATAGTTAATAGTTTATAAGCTATTTGATTGTATAAGAAGTATTTTATAAAATTAATTATTAAATTAATTGAAATTATAAAGTAACATAAAATGATATATTAATAGAAATAAATATGTAAATTAAAATAATTCATATTTATCTATAGATCTAATTATATTAATATAATTAACATGTTCAAAATAAAAATATAATATCTAAAGCTTAATTAATTATATTTTATGGCATTACAAAATTATTTGTTTACATATTTTTATATATTTATAACTTAAAATTATGATATAATGATATTAAAATTAAATTAATTATATTTTATGATATCATATACTTTGTTTCCAAAAGAAAGGGGTTGGAGGTAGAAATACATTATTGAAAAAAATATTTAAATTTACGTTATGAAAGGTATAGATTATAAATTAATAAAAAGAATAACAACAAATTTAGAAAAAAATTGAAAAGTTAGTTGTTTATAAATTATAAATTACTTAAGATAACTTATTAAAGTAGAATTTTTTTTAATAAACTAATGCATGAAACACTTCTAGAAATTAATTTATAACTTATTAATTATGCTAATAAATTATAAGTTAACTTATTTGTTACATAAAATGAAATCTTAATTCTTAGTAACTAATTAATAATTATATTTATTGAGCTGTAATTATTAGTGATGAGTTGAAAAAGTAATACACATATAAAATTACGATTGAAAACCTCATAGCAAACACTTATGAAATTTCATGTAAGTTTCCTCCTTAAATCTATGATAAATGTCTACATAATTGTTAAATAATAACAACAATTACACTTAGACTGCATTAGTTTTGATAAAAAATATTTTCTATAAAATATAATTATACAATATTAAAGGAAGGAAAAACATTTTATTTATTTGATGTTCAATATGAAAAAAATTGAAAAATGTAATTTCTTTTATTTTAAAAAAGAATTTGCTTTCTCCCACCGTCATATTTCTAGGTATCATTTTTTTAAACTATCAACATAAGTAACACCTAATACTTTCATTAATATATATATATATATATATATTTTCCTACCAAAAATATTTTCTAAAAAAATAAATGGAGCCTTAGTAGAAAATAAGAAATACCGTAAAGCTAATTACTTCTGCCAAAAAATCATACTTCTTCATACAACCTCAATGATTACTAGTATTATATTATTCATATATAATATAGAAATAAAAATATATATTTTATTATTAAGCTTGTTATTCATGAATACTTCAAATTGAGTAATATGAAACTCAAATTTAGTTCATGTATTATTTGAGTTTGACTTATCTAATAGAATCAAGGTATTTCTTTTAGATTAAAGGTTAAATTGATCATCAAAAGAACAATTAGACCAAAAATTAGGATACATTATTGGAAAATAAAACATCCATCAAATAGAAGTAAATGAAACACTCTCATAAAAATTCTTGTAGAATCAAAAATAAAGTTTTTATTTTGAACATGTTAGATCATGAATTAGTAATCACATCCAATCTTAAAAAAAATTCCAATTGTTTTGAATTTTCTCTTTTTGAAATGAAATATTTATGAAATCCCCATAAATAGGATCAAACCTTATTCCATGATATTCACATAAGATTCATCTTTCTTATTCTTAAGGAAGTCTTTAAGAGGCTTAGTTAATCCATTATTTATATTATGTCTTTTATTTATTTCAAGAGATATATTGATTAACTCCTATTTTTTTCTATTGATTCTTTTTTAGATTGAAATGTATGGGATCCACGAGTCTGTGTCTATATAGATCATGTTTATAAATTAATAAAAATATGCAAAAGTTCTATTTGTCTTTACCATTCTGTAAGTCTTTTCTTTTTTACTATGGTATTGCCACCCTTTTTGGTTGTATCCACTAATTTGAAACTTAATTTGAATGCTATATTTTGACCTAGATATTTTTGGGATGTCTTTAATAACTAATGAATGGTAAGTGCTTTTTCTTGTGCAGATTCTATTTCAATAGGAACTTTATGAGTCCATCTACCTACACTTCTTACTTTTACTACTATATTGGAAGTTATTACATGCATTGCTTAACGTGAAATATGTAATGGATTTGTTTCTATCATTTGTTGAATCTTTTTCATGGCTTGATAGAAAATTTGATAAGCCAGTGATTTTTTTTTTTGCATTTTAGAATATAGTTAACCAACGTGTTAACTAATGGATTGTGTTATTTTTTCTTCTAAAATACCTCAACATGATATAAGCATGAAAAAGGTTCAAAAATCTATCTTTATTTTTCTTTTTTTATTTTTATAAGAGATAAAATCATTTTTTTTTATCTTTTTAACCTATATTGTAAGGTGGATCTTGAAAGATATGAAAGATATCCTTCCAAACTGTACATATGACTTTCATTGAATGCAACTTTCCACAAAATTATGTATGTACCTATAAGATTGAGTATGAAATTCTATTTATTCACTTGAAATTGAGTATCTATTTCCCTCCTTGTCCTACTAGGATTGAAAATCCTATATTTTCCATATCCATATGATAGAGTCCTTGGGTTTTTGAAATAGTGTAAAATGACATATTTCAAATCATTGCTATTTGACTCGAGCCTATTTTAAAAAAGTTGAGGCATTTCAAATTGTTTGTTGACACAGACAAAGTAAAGGACAACCTATAAAATTATTTAAATATTGGACATTTGACGTATTATAGCTCCAAATCAAATTCTTTTAGAAAGAAGATCTTTTGTCTCATGGTATCATGCTTTAATTCCCTTATGAAACTATTGTTATTAAGTTAGGTATACAACTTCACATATTTTTAGTGATTTACATGGTATCATCAATTAATACAAGTCTTGGATAAGAATGTACAATGCACTAGAATGCCTTTGTTGACAATCTTTTTCTCCAATAGTATCAGAGGTTCCTCAAACAATGTAATACTCACATTAGGTAAATCCTTAACCCTTTCTCCTTTTACTAAGACTACAAAATGTTTTTGTAAATTATGGCCAATACCAAATATATAAGCAATGATTTCAAATTTAGAGGTTAAACTTACTCTAGCAATTTTGCATAAGGTAGAGTTTAATTTTTTATGGGTGATAGTGGAAAAGTTGACAAATAAGTCACCCTTAATTGCCACTTTATAGAACCATGCATGAGATTTTCACCTCATACGAATCCTCAATCAATTCTTTTGAAGTCATTGGATCTTTTTCCTTGTTAAAAAATCTTTTCCCTTCTTTGACTCCATCCCAAAGAGTAATTAGGTCCAAACATGTTCCAATTGATTCCTTTTTTTATTAGGAGAAGATTGTTCTTTTTACCAAGCCTTTGCAGATTCAATCATGATCTTATAATTACAATAAAAATAAGAAATCTTTTTTTATCAATCCTTTTGCCTCTCATTCTTCAAGAATTGGAAAGATCCTTTTCAATCAAGTTTAAATTTAATTGTCAAAGTTAAATTAAATTTTTTACAAGTTGATTTCAATTGCTTATGAGTAATTTGATCCATTTGCACTCCAAATATAAATACCAAGTAGAACAAAATTATTTGCAATAATGTTAATAATCAGTTTTATGTTTGAAGAATAACTCTGAATTATGGTTGTAATAGCTGCTACATTACAATTTCTTTGCTTAGAAGTATGGCAGATGCTAAAATACTGATTGAAAATGTAAATTTACACAAGTCCGCACGAAATATGTTTGAACCACATAACATCAACAAGCACTAATACGCGTGATTCTAATTCACATCACAATTATGGTCTATTTGATTACAATTCCTTCCGACGATCCACAATTTAAGAACATGCTTAGAAGGGATTGGACTTTTCAAGGTGCAAAATGCACCTTACAGCAAAAGGAAACATCACAGTCCTTACTGAGACAGTTAAGGCAGTAAAAGATAATAAATAATTATAAATTTAAAAATTAATTTTTAATTAATTATTATTTATCAAAATTTTTATCATTGATTTTCTCATTGATATTAGTGATGTTTCACTTTATTCTCTTAAATGTACTTCATACCTTGTAGAGGAACCAAATCCTTTCTTTTTTTTGGTGCCAAAAAACAGAGAGTAACAATGATTAATATCAAGCATCATTCTTGAGTATTACTATCGTTATAAAATATTTAATTTGAATTATAATTACTGTTTAAAAAACAAGTTTATCATTACATTTTCTTGAAAGTGCTAATAATCCTAAAAATCCCCCCTCCCTTTATTGACATTGGCAAAGGAGCCAAATCCTAATTAGAAGTCTTGTATTTCCTCTTCTTTTGCCTTTTTTGGGGCATCATATCAATATTTTAAAGTTCAATGCTCCTCTTAATCAAGTCCGGCCATTATTAGAAAAACATTAGTGACTAATCTATGATCAAGCTTCAGTGCCTATTTAAAGAAGACAAGCCTGTCCCCTTTTGTTGGGTTATTTTGGATTTAACCGTACAAATGTATGAAAACTTATGCATGAGTACTTCAATGAATCAACTGATTCTGCTATTTATTTCTGAATACCTGCCTGCATACAGAAGCTTTGGTACTATGTATTTGGAGTCATATAGCCCATTTCTGAAGCACCTGCATATATGTTAGTACTGTGTGACCTGAAAAGCAATCTAATTGATCTGAAAAGCCTTTCATTGTACAAACAATATAATATTTATATAAACCATATTTATTTATTTATTTATTTTTTAATATATGATAGGTTTTGTTCTTTACTGGGGAGTTGGTTTCTTGTGAAGTACCAAGCAGATTGACCAGATGGTGTTTTCATTTTTCACAACTCCACCCTATGGAATGGTTATGCAATCATACAGCGAGATATCAGCTGCTTCTGGTGCCCAATAATTGGCTTGGTAGTGGCCCTTCACTATTGACTATTTGCGCTTTAGCCGCCGACAGACCCAGAACTCGAGCGTTAGTGGGATCAAAAGGTAATACAAGTAAAATTTTATTTTAAATGTTACTATACTTGGAATTTAAATTTGATTTATTATGAATGTAAAATTTTTTACACTATCAATAGATAGGAATATAATATATTATTAAAAAATTAATAACATGTACTAATTATAAAAATATTTTAATACTTTTTTATTGATGTAATAACACATGAATAACTGATAATATTAAATTGGATTATGTTGACAGTATTAATCCATATATTTATAAAATAATTTTAAAATAATTTAAATTTAATTTACTATTAATATAAAAATAGTTTAACATAATAGCCACACACATGTTGTCATGTAATTAAATAATAGCTAAAATTCTTATACTAACAGTAAAAATGCTTAATTAACGTTGTTTTTTAATAAAATATTATTTTTTATTTATTTATAGTGTAAAAAATTTTACACTAACAGTAGTAGATCAAATTTAAACTTTGAATTAAAATTTTAAAGTTAAATAAAAATCAAATAATCATCTTGATGAAAAGAATAATCATATTCCAAAAATTGTCCTTGATCTGATTTAATGTTTTGAAATTATTGAATAATTAATTTATGATCAATCCCGTTCAATATATGATCAGTAAGTAAACAAGTTTCGATTTATTCAATATCCCACATTATTCTTTCCAATCCTCGTATAAAATGTTCCGTCCAGCATGACTGCGATAACGAACAAATTTATCCATTTTGAAAGACTTATAGGTAACTTGGGCTTTCGCAAACACAGTAGGACTTGAAACCCCAATGGACGCGAAAAACACAAATATGAAGTCCGATTCAGAAATTATGGGCCCAAAAGGCATGGTGATCTCATATTTATTGAAAAGGCTTGTTCGCAACTTGTGCTACTTAATTATATTTAAAGATGATTAAAATTTGTCAAATTGATTGAACTTAAGGTTGGTCTATTAAGAGTAATTAATATGCTAACATCGGTTGAAATTCATATAAAAAGTGCAAAATTTGATGGATCAGTTATAAAAATCCTTAATCTCACAAAGTCAATACTAACTAAAAATTGAAAAAAAAACTGCAAAATTGGATTGATTGTTTAGGGAGTTTTGAACTTTTGCTTCATAATTTTTTTTACTAATTTTGTTGTCCAAACTTCGTATATGAATATTTAAGTGTTATTATCATGTTCTATTTGAATTAAGATTCATATTTTATGTTTAATGATCATATTTTCTAATTTAATGTTGAAATTGCTTCTTATTATAATTATTTATTTATGGAATCATGAAATACAATAGTAAGTGTTATTAGATCAATTTTAACCATTGAACTCATAATGAACTATGATATTGTTGTACCAAATTTATCCTATGCATAACCGATTGAAATCGAAATAATTGGTTAAATTTGATTAAGGTTTGATGATTGATTAATTTTAGTTGAAAAAAATATAGTAATAATTAGAGTTGGTTGGTTGGTTAAGAAAATAGTCATAATCACTCTTAATTGACTAATGATCACCCTTAATTATATCATTTCATTATAATATTTTATGCTCAAAGAAATCCTCTCTTGTTTTGTCAAAAAATATTTTTTTATATAAAAATGTCTTATTTATTTAAAATAAGTAGAGAAGCAGCATATGTATGGTTTAATTAAAAACTTATAATATCAAATACAATAATAGTGAGAAAAAGTAAGTTTCTTCTTAAAATATACAATGTTATTTTCTACCATACTTTGTACATTTAACACTAAATAGATCAGATATTTTTATTATCTTAATATTTTATAATTATAATTAATTTTACAACATGTTTTCCTTCAAAACAAACCCTGAATTGATTCTTTTTATGTAAAAAGTTGCATTATCGATTTCTATTGAAGATGTGAATGTAAGACAGAAATTTTTTTATATCGAAATGATATATCTACGAATCTCATAATCATAGTGAAAAGATTATATCTTTATCTCTCCAAAAATTGGTAAATAAGTAATTAAAATTTTATAAAAGGACCTTGCAAAGAGGTGTATCTATGCTTCCTTTTTTGAGGGGAGAGGAAGCAATTCCCTTGATTATATATATTTTGAAAAAGATGGCTCCCCAACTAAAATGTTTAGGAATCTGGTTACTTGGGGACTGGGGACGACTGTATTAAGGATTTCATTGACGGTTTCGAAGGGCAAACGAAGAATTCCCTTCCTTACCATTATTTATTTTAACATACTCTGTTTCCTCATTAATGTTCCTTTGACTAGATGGTGATTTTGTTCTGCTTTATGTTGTTTCGCCTACCTGCTTCCCCTTGGATTGGTCGTCTTGCCCTTGTGAACGAGATGCTTAATCAGACTTTTAAACGATGAATTTTCTTTGTTAGCATTCTTGAAACTTAAAATCTTGATTACTAAATGTGACTATGATCGTCCAGCTGTAGGAAACTTGGTTGTAATATGTAGTTCTCGCACTTGGTATCAACAATGAATGCAAAATTTTTACCTCGGATAAAAATATAAAATAACATAGTAATTTCATTCCACAAAGATCACATGAATATAAATTCAGCATTCATTTATTCTGATTTTTATCCTGTGAGAACCTTGGATTCAGATTTTCAACAAAAAGATCCAGAAATGAACTGGGAAGTCTGATTAAAATTGATTTCGAAGGACCAAAATATGATTGAGAATTATCTGAAAGAAACTAACATCATGCATTTTTTTTTCTTTTGAAATACAAGAATTATGAAAATCTTGTTCTGGTCCGGATTGATGATTCACACATGAAGTTTTCCAGCAGAAACCTAATCTTAAGACCAAAATCTGTACCACTTGAATGCCTTCAATTCAGTCAGTGAAATTAGAAATGCAGGCATGAGGCTGTGTGGCCTTGGCAGCTTCAGATGGCTCAACACTTGGTGATGGCTCCACAGGCTTCCAAGTAAGCTCAGGAGGCAAATCAGGAATACCCTTCAAGTAGAAAGTGTAGAACAACTTGAAAGGAAACACAATCTGCTGGAGTTTGACCTTCCCATAAACACCTTCAAAGATTCCAGATCCTCCAGTCACTGCCAGATATGTGTCTTGGTATGTTAGATAAGATCCTTGCACTGACATGTGGCCATAGTCTCCGAAGTAGAAGCCGTAAATTGCTTCATATCTGTCTCCTTTTTTCTCAGGCACATGTTGGATGAGCACACATATGCCTGCAGTTATACCTAGCCTCTTCTCTAAGTCTCCTGAGTAGAGCTTATTGCTGAATGGCACTAGATCTCCCAGAGAGTTCATAGATTTTTGACTCAGCCTCAAGTATGCAGGGCTTCCCCGATCGCGTTCGTTGATTTCATAGACACTCAATTCTTGAACTGAATAATGAACATATAAGTAAATGAACAAGAAATACTATGCAAATTATAGTGGTTTCCGAGTTTTCAGGTTAACACCATTCACAGTTGGGTCATGACCAATCAAGTGGCGGGACTCCCACTTATGCCTGCTTGTGAGTCGATTGTGAGTAAATTGATTAGATGGACACTTACCTGGCTTTTGAGAATCTTGACTCTCCTTGGGCTGATTGAAGAAGAAGGCTGTGGTTGTGCTACTCTTGGAACTCCTGGTGGTCGATAATTGATGGGTACTTGAGAAATTTTCACTATGAGTTAGCAAGGGCTGAAAGAAAGTAGATCCTAGTTGCTTTGGAGTTTGGGAAGAAGGGATTGAATTCGGATGGAAGAGATTAGGGGAAGAAGAGATCATTTTCGAGAAGCTTGTAGATGCCATTGATATGGAAGAATAAGGTTGGAGAGTATAACATAGAGATGGGAGATATATAAATGATTGGAATATTGAAATCCAATGCCGGTGGTTGGTACAAAACAGAGGTTGGCCATTGTTCTGTGTCCCCCATAAGAAATCTTATTTTTCTTACGGTGTGTTTACTTTTCATCCATATCAATATGGCCATTTGTTCATTCCCATATTTATTAGAGTTGAATGTTACTAGTCAATTTAAGATAGAAGTGAAAAACATAAAAATGTTACATTGACTAGCCAGAATTTTGCTGCTGCCTAGGTCATTAAGTTGGTCATTTGCTAAAAAAACAACCCAAAAAGCAAAACCGACAGAATAAAAATATGATTCCAAGTAACATTTTTAAGTGATTTACAATGCATTATTCAATACAAAACTCATCTCTTACTAAGAAGGTTTAGAAAGCAAAAGATGGAAAGTCAAATATAACTCAAGCTCCTTTATTTCGACAAAATATATTTTTTATAAAATAAAATTATAAAATATTAAAATAAAAATATTTTATTTATTTAATATAAATATGAAAAATTTTAAAAAAAGAAAATCCCTCTTTTTACAATAACTTTAGCTATCAATTTTTTAATCACGAATACAACCATTTCTTTATTCATATACATAGAAATGACACTTTCATATAGAAAATGTTCAACAAAACAAACAAAGTTCCGGTTAAAACCCTCCTCAAGTGATTGATACATCCCTCAGGACAACTGTGTTTTTAGTAAGTATAAAATATGATTGTGCATTAACATCACTTTATTTAACATTATTTATTTTGGCAGGACTCAGATCAATAAATGGCAGCCCACTCACATCAAACTAGTCCATCACGTGATTGTGATCTCTGCCTTTTTTTGCATATTATTTTATATCAGCAACAGCTGGAATTTAAATAATTTCAGGAGTACTCCAACTCTCATCTCAACTCTTTCCAATACCTTCAAGAACCATATTAACACCACTCCGAAAGAACAGAAGCCACATTGTAGTTATTGCTTTAATTGAAGTACCAACTCTCAGAACTGTAAAAATTACTGAGAAAAACTCTCATGAACACATTTGGAAGTTTCTATTCAGTTTATAGCAATAACCTTGTATTTGCAGATATAAACATGTACTAATCAATCTCTGTCTATTTGGCTGTTGTCTGCTTCTTCACACAGAAATAATATAAGAGAATGTTGTGTTTACCTGGCCACAACAACCTTCTTGTCTCCAGAAGGAAATTGGAGGATAATATTTACACCTAATAAAACCAATAATACCCAAAAGAAATTGCTGCATATAATTACCACATCAACATTTAGTCAAAATTTCTGCACCTGTTCTGGTTATTAAAATTGTATGCTCAAATTGTGCAGCAGGACTTCCATCAGCTGTTAAAGTTGTCCAGTTGTCTGTCCATGTAATGCAGTCGGTGCGTCCCATGGTAAGGATTGGTTCTGCAATCAAAGTAAAAATTCATAGGCAAAGACCAAATACTCAATGAACGTAGAAAAAAGAACTCATAATATAATCAAGTGTACATAAATTAAAGATAAATGATCTGGTTCAAATATAAATTAAGAACCGACAAGTAATTTAAATTAGAATCTCAAATGAGTAGGCTTGTGAGTATCATTTCCAGAGTGTGACAAGGAAAGTGAAAAGAAGAGTCGTCACATCCCATACTGTCCTTCGTTGACTGAAGATCTTGCTGGTATTGCCAAATCAATATTAACAAAAGCAATGAGAAACTAGAAGTCCAGAATAACAGAAGTTCAGGACAGCATGGGTTACAAATCCTAGTGTAGCGCTCAATAATCAGTTACAAATGAAATGAATGCAAATCATGCTAAAGAAAACAGCAAGAAAAGATACTTCGGACTATAATGCTCTGATGAATTCTCTAAAAATTCTTGGATGCCACCAGGAGAAGGATAAGGTGCTGAGACCGGAAGTGGAAGTTTTGGCTAACTCTAACCCGTCAGCTGGATTTTTCAGACTCTCAGTATTTTTATGGTTACAGTAATAAACATCATTACCAAATAGAATCTTTCTCAGATAACTCTTTCTGAACTAGCTTAAGGAAGCGCAAAAACATAATTTCTAGCATTGGCTTCTTCAGTGAGCTGGTGACAATTGAACAGCTTCACTCAAAGGAGAACTGCCAAGAAAAATCATCTACTCCATGGAAATGTGGCATTCAGTACTTAGTTCAAGGCTGCAAGATGAACCTTTAAGAGGGAAGTCGTGAGGCCACTATGTTCTAGCTTCTACGGTGTGCTATATTTGTCTTCTATTATTTTTCTTATTTCTCCACATTAAGTTGTGGGCTGGCCCTTACAAACTCTAACGTTATAGGTGCTCTGAACAAAGGAAAAGTGTGCAGGTATCCATATGAATCAGAAGATTCAAAACTAAAATAATAGGATAATCAAAATTATAGTTGCAAGAAGTTGTCAGAGAGACAATTAAACATGTGAAACAATATAGTATAATAGAGGTAGCAATAATGACCTAACATTACAGATAAGAAAATAAGAATGGGCTTACCGATTGTAAATGTTTGACCTTCAACCATGCAACCAGCCTTGTCATTTCCTGTCAAGCAATTATGTAAAAGTCAATTTTATTCCAAAAAGCTGCACAACTACTCTTCCAACTCAATTGCAGAGGGAAGGGAATATGGAAGGGTGTTTTGGGAAGTATTGTAGATTCCATCATTTATTTAAAAAAGAAAGACAGGTTCCCTAATCAGAACAACTAACTGGTTAGTACCAGTTGCCCAACTTTATCAATCACCAGGAATTTTCAAATGAATGATCTAATCTGGTCAATCTCAAAAATGTAAAGATTTTTCAACTTGAAGATTAAATTTGTGACACAAGTTGGAAGCATGAAAACAGATATTAGATAACATTCTAGTTGATGACCTAAAATCTACTGGGAAAATAACTTCGGAATACATCAAAAAAGAGGAAAAATTCCTTGAATATTGTCAACATAAGATATATATGGCTTACATAGCTTTCCACACTGATGCCTTATTTATAGGCCCTCACCAAGTAAATATCTTTCTCAAACACTTGTAACTCATATAGTTTCCTACTAGGATTCCAATTCTATATTTCCTAAAACTGTTCTAAATAACTAAATAAAATCCATAAGAATAATACCTAAGAAAATTGCGTAATAATCATGAAAATCCAAAGGTAGTTGTGATTAACTCATCTCCTTTGTTCCACATCAATTTAGCATCATCAAAACACACTTTATCATGACAAGTAAAGCCGAGTAGTCTCCATCAGCATTTAATCATAAGCAGTTTGTGGTACTAGTACACAATCACAAGCTTTTGTTTGCCATTGTAAGTTATGAAAAAAGCAACATGGAACATATACTATTGTTCATAGGTGACTTACGGTGATGTAAAATAAGTGGCTCAGAATGAAAAATTTGTCCCACACCATGTCCAACAAAACGCTCAACCACACCATAGCCATTATTTTCAGCATGCTCACTGAGAAAAATAAGGTCTTAAGAATAGGCATCATAAATAATATTTTACACCTGTGATAGTAATTCTATCAAGTACATCTAAGATAAACACAGAGACAATGCTAAACAAAAATTTTACTGTAATTACAAAAATGCTAGCATCATTTATGAGGGAAATTGTGCTAATACTCTTATGCAGATAGTTGTAAGTTTTATACTCATAAATTGTTAGTCTCAAGCAATTGACATATAAACTTAGCATATTATCACTAAGTTCATTCTGCTTACAAGACAGAATGAGTTTGCCTAATTAAAGGAGGTAAAAAGGGCATGATAAATGCTAGCACATTTATCCATCTGTAAACACAGAGGCTTCTTTTCATCAGACTCTTATAAATTTACCTTATTGTATTGCCAATTATGTTAAAACTAGCACCATCCTTGCAAACTGCTATTCCCATTTCCAAGCACTCTTCTGTTACCTGCCACCATCAGATTAAATAAGGCCGTCAATGCATTTTAGTTTGCATCAGAGGCTTTCCTCAGTAAAGAATAAACAATTGTGTATACTTAAAATTGATTAATACATTATCAAGGAGTGTTTCCAACATAGTACAAATCACAACTGCACAATAAAAATGATAAATATATTATACATTTTTTCCCTTGAATTTATCAGCAGAAAAATCAAATATTTACCTTAACAAGTTTTTTCATTGCATCACTGACATCACCACAAAAAAAAGTCTTAGATGTGTCTCCGTGATATCCCTAACACAGCATGTAAAATGGCGTAAGATTGGTTGGAACTTGGACATTAACAGCATCAGGCATATATAAATGTCGTTCAGGGTGATGCACATCAATTTGCTACATTTTTTATTATTTAGAACTTAACCTATGGGTCACCCACAACTAATTTGCTTGAATAAGTAACTAACAGGTAAAGCATCATATAATAAAGCTCTACAATCCCATTTAATATTAATGACAAGGGGGAAAAGGGAAAAACCTTAAAACTACCACATGTTAAAAAACCAAAAGCAGCCGCATCTGTTCTATTCCCAACCAAATGAGATGATGGCACTTTGTTCATTAAAGTTCTATGAATTATTACATATACAGAAATCAAGTAGACAAATAAATTCATGTTAGAAGTTGCAATTGGTAGAATAAAAATCATCAAGGGAACATGCCATTTGTCTAAGTACATTTATAAATTCATATAGAATAAGGGAACATACATTCAAGTAGACTGTCACATCAATGTTAATAATGTCGCCATTCTGCAAAAGAGATTATTTTTAGGAGTTATGAATAATATGTATACTAAGAACAAAGCCAAAGGCCATTTAGGCTAGTAAAACCTGTAACTGTCGAGAATCTGGTATTCCGTGGCACATGCACTCATTAACTGATGTGCACACACTTTTGGGAAATCCACCGTAACCAAGCGGAGAGGGATAAGCACCAGCATCAATTATCATTTGGTGCACTGCTTCATCGATTTCATTTGTTGTTACAGAAGGCTGGCAACAAACCAAGAATAAGCCAAATACATTGACATGCACAGTGAGGTAACGAGTGGAAATATGAGACAAGAAACAGAGATTAATAGTAAATAAGAGACAACCAATCATCAAAGTTGCTCAAAGCTTAAACAGAAACCAAACCCAGTTGTGCAAGATTCATACTTCTAGTTAATTTTTGATATTTAGAAGGTAAAATACATACGGAAAAAAATTCCATTTTGAACCAGTCATGAAAAAGCTAATAAAAAGAGTTGTGCTACCAGAAACAACAACTAGCGGTTCAAGAAATCTTTGACATGGACAGACTCTAGGATATGGCACACAATGCTGACCGAAGCCTAGAAGAATGAATTCTTACCCTAACCAATGTTCCAGCATAGTTAAGAACCCGAGCAGCCAGCTCACCTGCAGCCCTCATGTGAGCAACGCCTTCAGAATCAGGGATTTGATATTCACTTGATATTTCTGGCAATTTATTTGAACCTACATAAGGAGGCTTTGGAATGTGGTCAGGCACAGGGAGACGTGGAGAAAGTTTTCCACGCCTCAATGGTGGCATTCTTATACCCTTTGTCACACCTTGAGCTTGAAGATTGCGTTCTCTTCACATTACCAACAATAGGTAAGAAGGTACATGAGAATTAATGCACCCATTCTATGAAAATAAGTAAATAAATCTTTTACCTTTCCTTTCACAATGACAAAAAAGTGAGACAGATTGTTATTTTGTGAACATGAATTGTCAAAGGCTTAAAGAACAGATAAGAGAAAAGATGTAGAAACAATATGATTTCTACTCTATATTTCAAGATCTAATATTACAAATTCGTAATAAAAAATGCAATATACGCTGGTATTTTTTTGTTATCTGCTTCATCATCTTTATATATTATACTGAACTACTTTATAGGTATAGAAATAAATATTACAAAAAAGTTAGAATTACAGCACATATTGATATTCTTTTTGTCAAATGTTATGGAGCATGTCTCCAAATAGAATGGAAGCTCACTTTTACAATCCAATTAAACATTGAAGCCATGTCAATAATCAATGAAGTCATAAAAGAAGCAGTAGAACATATAACGCTGTCAAATCATATTTTGAATGTTAGTTTAGCTGATTTTATTGTTTCCAGGCCTTATTACTTAAACACAATATCATAGCATACCTGCTCTTATTTCATTCAGAAATAACAAAACGAACAAGATTTTCAGTTGAGATTCTCAAATATATCCTTAGAAAGTAAAACACATCTCTAGCGGGAGTCGACTATCTGAACCGCTTGATGAAGTTGCAAGCCAAATATAGATAGCAGAATACGAGTATACAACAATAGAAACATTTATAACCTTCCCATATACTCAAATTTCTAATATCATTAGTAAGTTTCTAAGCTGAACTACAAGTTCATTTCACTACAGACCGAGAATAACTACATTACAGTTGTATACCTTTTTATTCTCATGGCCTCCTGCAATCCTGACAACCTCTTAGATAAAACCACAAGTTTCTTCCGATAGATTGAATGCTTTCCTGTAAGCAAGAAACCCATAACAAATAACCATTCCCCTATAGAGAAATCAAATTCAACGGTGCCCCATTGGGAGATGGGAAGCATGATAAACTAGAATTTCCAGAATTTGATAAAAACCGACTTCATATTTGTTAATTTATAGTTCTCAATCGAAACGTGCACTCAAAAATTGAAAATTCACCCAAAGTCTTTTCCACTGTTTTTCTACTGAGGAAAAGAAAGAGAATGTAGCAGAGAGATACGAAGATGATAAACCAGTGAGCGTAGAACGCGAGAAGGTAAACGGTGTTCCCATGAAAAGTGTAGAATTTGATGGAGATGGTAAGGCTTCGCCATGTAAAGAAGATGAGAGCTTCAGGGATGCACCAGCAAGCGAAGCAGTAAACGCCATTCTCTGTGCAAAAATGAAGATAACGGAATAATAATTTTTTTCTATCTTTTAAAATGAAATAAATTATTAATTAGTGGGATTTATAAAAGACACAATATGTGTGTGGATTTTTTTTAATAAATAAAAATTTTAGTTCCTCGTTACATTAATTCTTGATTCTCCGAGGAATTTTAGCATTGTATTTCTTTTCACTGATATTACTTTTTATGAATTTTACTAGAAAATTTTATGAAATTAATAAATTTTTTATAAAATTATGTGATTTTTTAATATAAAACTCATATTTTTTTTATAAAATTATTCAATTTTATTTATAAATCTTTCAACATAAAGTAGTAACCTTGTAATATGGAAACTTGGAAGAATGTTACGATATCTTATGAAAAAAATCGTAAACTTTGTATAAAATATTGCAAATTTTATAAAAAAATTTGTAGGGATCATGTTGGTACATTTGATTTCGATGGTGTATCAAAAAAGTTTCCTTCTTTAGTATTCCATAGTCATGTCCAATTAAATCTCATAAATATTTTTTGCATCAATTAAATTTTATAATTATTTGATTATGTCTATAGAGATTCTCTGTTAGATTTAGGAATGCAACTAGTGAAGTTATTTGCATGTGATTCAAGTTCCAATCACAAAATCCTTGATTTAAATTTAATTTTAAAGAAGTTGAATATAAATAAATTGAGTTCGATTAATATTTGAATGAAGTATGAATTTTATACTATTCAATTCAAACTAATTACAAACTTAAATTAGCCTAACAAAATTTTTTTATTATATAAATAATATAATACATAATATTAAGGGCACAAAAAAATATAATATTTTAATTGAAATAATTAACTTTTTAGTACATTACTTTTTATTAAATATAATGGCTATTATTGTATAAGTAATGTATTGATATTTTTAGTAAATTTGGTTGTTAAAGAAAATTTTACATTGATTAATAAAATGCGATGAAAAAATATAATATCTAATTTATTTGTAAAAAATAAAATTTTAAATTTTTATGAAATAACAAATCATTTGTATCAAATTGTATAAACTCAAATTGAAATTTAAATATTTTAAATTTGATCAAATATTGAAACTTTTTAACATACTACTTAAATAAATTCATACACAATCCTACTTGAGTTCAAATTATCCAAACTTAATAATATTTGTCATGAATTCAAACTTGTTATCCTTGACAAACTCAAATTTAAGCATATAAATATTTCATGGTACATTTGTGCTTGTGGTACAACACATATTTGACCTATGGTGTAATGACATGTGGCTTAGCAACATGAAATTGGCTGTGACGGAGGAAATCGCACAATCATCACTGGGAACCTTCACATTTGCAAAGTGGTAGTTCTATCGAAATAGAACATCGGCAGCCGGCAGTCACAATGCAGAGAAGGCGAACGTTGATTCGAAGCCGACGACGACGAAGAAGGCAGAGGAAGGATGATCCAGTGAAGCGAATTAGTAGTCGTCGTCAAGTAGTGTGTTGGGCTTGGCGCACCGAATTGCCTCTGAACCCTATACCCAATAATATCAAACTATAATAATTGAACATGCAAACGCTACAATGCCATTCGTTTGTGTAGTTAACTAAAAAGTAATTTTTAAATTTATAATTAAAGGTTCAAAATTAAATAAATAATAATTAACTAAAAAGTAATTTTTAAATTTATAATTATTTATCTTATTCTTTATCAAAAATTATAATATTTTATTTTATTTTTAAAATATACCTTATATTTTAGAGAAATTTTATTCGAAAATATCGGGTGGTTGGAAGTGGAACTTCCCACCATGTGGTACCGCGCTGCAAGAAGGCTTCCGGTGGTCCGCCATGATTAATGGATAAACAGGAAAACTTCTATATGATAGGCTTTAAGTTAGGCCAGACTTTGGTGAACCAACACCACTAAATTTAGTTATCCATATTTATTGATATATGTAGCACTGTATAAATTAAATTAAATTTAATAATTTAAGATTATTGATGCACTAAAGTCATATACCATAATTTAAGCCATGTTCCAAAGGTTAATGTGGTTTTTGTGTGCTTTTTCTTAAAAAACAAATCTACTTTAAAGCCCAAAAATCAAAGGTAGAGCAGTTCTGAAAAGCAGCTGCCACTGATTTTTTTTTTTTTTGGGCCCATTCGAATCTCATTTTATATTTCTCCTTGGTAACAGAAAGCCACCCCTCCCTTCTCTTCCTTCGTTTTTTTTTTCTTTTTATAAATTCAATTTCATATAAATTCTATTTTTTATTATTTCAAATAAA
The DNA here is from genome assembly GCA_020226215.1 of Sindora glabra. Taxonomy (NCBI): domain Eukaryota; kingdom Viridiplantae; phylum Streptophyta; class Magnoliopsida; order Fabales; family Fabaceae; genus Sindora; species Sindora glabra. The sequence goes on from CM035236.1 coordinate 2,679,200, forward strand.
ATTAAAAAATATTTTTTAATTCTGCACAGTAAACTGCATACACGAGTTAAAAAACTTTTTTTTTTTAGTTTATAAATGGTTTAATTTATACCTTTCATCTTATTGAAATGTTTGTTATATGGAGTTGAGATTGAAACGCAAGCATAGGTTTTGAATTTTCTTTGCTGTTAATTAATGCATAAAAAATTATTTTGTTAAGATAAAATAAGTTTAATTATTTCTATTTTTATTTTTCTTTTGTAAAAAATTTAAGCCAATGAATTTGAGAATTTTCCATGTTCCATTCCAAATTCACAGCACGAAGAATACAAAATTAAACAAGTTTTTTACCTACTAAAGTAATTTGCTGTGTTTTTAGTATAATAAAGCAAAATTCATAAGAGAATCGAAAATGACGAATTATGAGACTTCAAACATTCAATCCTATATCATATGGTTGCTATCTTAAAATTAATGTGAATGGCACTCAAAAAATATCTCAAACAAATTTTAATCATAATTTTGATAACAAAACATCGTCAAGAGATGCAACATTACTTCATAAATAAAGAAGATTCATTAATGCAAGCTATTTATCCTTTGCAACAAACTGATTGAAAGCTAATTGACAGTTGGATATGTCACAACAACTGAGCATAGCTCTAAAGGATCAAATCATATAATATCAAATTATCATGAAATATTATGAATGTATTTAATGCAATCAATTGATAAACTAGTTGATAATTACTAAATTAATTAATAATTAATAGTTGAGAATTTATAATTGATAACTGATAAATTAGTTAATTATATTAGAAGTATTTGACAAAACTAAGTATTGAAATAATTGAAAATTATAAAATAATATAAAAAATATATTAATATGTATAAATATATCAATTAAATTAATACATATTTATTTTGAAATCAAATTATACTAATGTAATTAAAATATTCAAAAGAAGAATATAATACATAAAATATAATTAATTATATTTTATAACATCATATATTTATTTTTTATTTATTTATATTAAATTAATGAAGATATATTAAAATTTATTTATATAATTAAAATATAAGTTATCATTTAATTAAAAAAGATAGTTAAATTTGAAAAAATTTTAAAAAGTTACTAATGTATAAGTTATAAGTTATATTATGAAACTTATCAATTAAAAATTTATAGCCTTTAACTTCTAGTATGTTAAACACATCTAGAAACTGTCTTATATTTTATTAATCTTGTTAATAAATTATAACTTTATTTATTTATTATATCAAATACACACTATATAAACTCTTCCACTTGGGAAGGGTTTTTGGACATGTGGCATGTTTTAATGGGTCTATTTCCCACCTAAAAGCAAATAAATCTCAACCGTTTATTTAAACTCTATCCAATGGCTATAGTCAATTTAAAACAAAATAAATTATGTCAATTTCTACAAATTATATTAAATTAATTTGTGTACACATATACAAAAATTATGTCAGACTTCTTTGTTATTTTCATATTAAAAATTTTATTTATATTAAATTAATTGCTATCATAATAATTTACACATATTTTCAAAATCAATTTCAACACCACGTAGTCTATAATATATTAAATGAATGAAATAAATGAATTAATGGAGAATTAAAGTTTTAAATTTTACATTTCTGAATAAAATTTGTTTTATTTTTGTTAGAATTCTATTATCTCTAATTTTGCACCAAAAAATATGCCTCTCAGTTTGGTCCATCCTGATCTTAAGAATTTATGATATTTCTTACCAAATCTTTGAATTATTTTACACCTAAATAATCAAATCAACTTTAACGCTTTGTAATCTATAATATATTAAATAAATGAATTAATGGAGAATTAAGACTTTAAATGAATTATTTTTGTTTCTTTATATATTTTAATAAATTATTATTTTTTATTTTGGTGAATACATAAGTTTATAGTTTAATTATCTTGATTGATTGATTTTTAATTTTTCTAATCAAACATAGTGATTTGATTGTAGCATTGGTGCCTTAGTGTCTTATATTTCATTAATAAATATTATTTAAAGTTATAATAAGTGATAAAAAGACACAATCAGCAAAGCTTAACACATCATATATACGGTGCTAATATTAATAGTAATATATATAATTATAAGTAATTCATGATAAATAGGTAAATATAATTGTAATGTAATTTTTGAAAAGATATATAATTATAGTGACTATACATGGATTTCCGTTGATTCCTAACATTAAAAATACAATCATAGATAAAGGAAAAAAAAAAGAAAGTACGCTTTCCTTTCTATATAGAATTGTAATAAACGATCTAATTTTTATTATGTATATAAAAGGTTTTGGAAAACTTACGTGATTATAAAAGACCTAAGATAAAGATAAATACCAAGAATTTAATTTATTTCAATTTAATATTTTTTGGTGTTTTAATTTATTTCAATTTATGTTTTACACTAAAAAATTTGATTATGTTTATTGTGAATGTATCCTTTTGAATAGAATATATAAACTATATTTCTTTCTTTGTTAAACCCAAATAAAAAGAATAAATAATGTATAATTATTTATATCAACTTTATAAAAGCAATTGAAGAAAAGGTAATGAACATATAAAAATAAATCTGCTTATGTATTATTATTTTAAACTTTTTTAAAATTAAATAAGGGTGACAAGTTGAATGGGGACAATTGGGACATTTGACATCAAGAAATATCATATATCTTAGAAGAGTAAGATGCTCTAGAAGTCCTAAATAATGTCTTGTTAAAACTTGAAACTAGGAATACAACTCAACATAGAAGAGATGCTGAGACATATGTTATTTGGAAGAAAAAGAATAGCATTGGTCACATCACACTTTTAAGTGCGATGGCAGATGACTTCATGTGCAAATATGAGAATTACCCAACTGCTCAGGAGATGTGGATTGCCCTCAAAGAAAAATCTAGTGGTATTTCTGCTACCAAACTAAGAAGACTCAATTAAATTTAACACATACAAATTTCAGCCTAATATGCCAATGAAACAACATTTGCGAGAAATGTCAAATATGATTCTGAGCTGAAAGCGGCATGTCATGCACTTTCTGATGAGCAGCAAGTGCAAGCAGTGATTAGATCACTTCTTGCCAGTTGGGAACACATGAAAGTCAACCTGACTCACAACGAAAGCATAGTAACCTTCAATGATGTGGCAAGACATTTGGAACTTGAAGATGAATGTCTAGGAGCTTATAGATCCTCTAGACAAGTGTATATGGTTGAAGGAATAGTCCCTCCAATTCTAAGCCCAAATTTAAGAAAGGCAAAAAGTTTCAGAAGAGAAAAACTAAGCTTAATTCTCAAGGTAAGAAAACTTTCAAAAAGAAGAAAGGAAAACATGGAACAAGGAACTTTGATTTCAAGAAGATCAAATGTTATGCCTACCAAAGAATGGGCCATTTTGCTCGAGATTGCACTTAGCAAAATGAACAAAATAAGGTATTACTGGATACTGATTTTAAATAGTTTTCATATATTTTCAATACTATTTTTCTGACAAAATCTCATCCTTTGTGAATTTTGGATTCAAGTGCCACAGACCATGTAAGTAAGGATCGAGGATCTTATATAGAGTACCGTTGTATGTTAAGCCAAAGTAGGTGACTTTATGTTGAAAACAATGCGAGGATTGAAATCAAAGGTGTTAGAGCATGCAAATTGGATTTGCGTAGAGGAAGAACTTTAATCCTACATGATGTACTTTATGTACCTGACATTTGACAAAATTTAGTTTCTATTTGTTCCCTACTTAATTTTGGTTTTTCAATTAACTTTCATAATAATATAGCCGACATTTTTAAAGATGATATATTTTATGGTTCTAGCTTTATTTTCGATGGATTTGTCATTTTAGATGTTGTTAACAATACTACTTATGATTGCTTTACTACTTCCACTTCAATTTTAAATGTTGAGATGGACACCTAGTACGCTAGATTAGGGCATATAAATCAAAATAGAATGATTAAACTAGCAAAAAAGGATTTGTTAGGCCTAATTTCAAAATTGGAAATGTCCTTGTGTGAACATTGTCGAGTCGGTAAAGTAATTAGAAAATTGTTTGGAAAAAGAACTAGGGCAAAAACTCCATTATAACTAATTCATTCCAATATATATGGTCCTTTGAGTGTGACGACAAGACATAAAGCTTGGTACTTCATCATTTTCATTGATGATTACTCACGATACGGTTGTATCTATTTGATTTTGCATAAATCAGAAGCATTAGAATGTTTCAGACGTTATTTAAATGAATTCAAAAATCAAATAGACAAGAAAGTTATAGCACTTAGAATTAACCGTGGACGTGAATATTTATCCAAACAATTCAAAGAGCTCTATGAAGAGAAAGGGATAATAAGATAATTAACAATCCTTAGCACTCCACAACAAAATGGAGTAGTTGAAAGAAGAAATAAGACTCTTCTAGACATGGTTAGATCAATGATGGCATAGGCAAATCTTCCATTTTCATATTAGGGAGATGTCATCTTAACAATTACCTTCATATTTAATCGCGTTCCCTCAAAGTCTGTTAGATCCACTCCCTATGAACTATAGACAAACGCAAGCTTGATTTGAGTATTCTTAAACCCAAAGGGTCTACTGTGTATGTTCATAATATTTCCTATAAATATGAAAAATTAGGTCTAAGAGGAAGAAATGTATCTCTATAAGATTTTCAAAATTATCTAAGGGATACGTTTTCATTGGTAAAAATAAGGATAGAACAATAACAGAACTTGAATCAAGAGATGCCACATTTTTGGAAAGTGAATTTCCTAGCAGAAGAGAAATTGATTGAACTATATCCTTTTATGAGTTACAAGATCAAATAGATAATAATATTGAATCTTATCCATCTTATCTAAGTGGAAGCTCTCAAAGAATACCTACCAATCCAAGTGAGAGCTTTAAGAGAATGAGTAAAAATTTGTATTTGGAGAAAATATGGTATAGAAAACCCCACTACCAAAAAGTAAGAGAGGAAATGTACATAAAAGATGCTTTTCAATTAAAAAATCAGCTCTTATGATTACTCCTCAAGATGAAGAAGAGCCAAGAACAGTTCAAGAGGCTCTAAGTTATCCTACTAAGGAACATTGGAAGAAAGCAATGGAGGAAGAAATAGACTCGATGAAAATCAACTAAGTTTAGGAACTAGTTGACCTACCATCTAGTCGAAAGATAATTGGGAACAAATGGGTTCTCAAAATTAAAAGAAATACAAATGGATCAATTGAAAGATATAGAGCTCGACTAGTTGTAAAGGGGTATACATAACAAGAAGGAATAAATTATAAGGATACACTCTCATTTGTTGTACGTTTTAATTCAATAAGATTACTCCTAGCCATAGTAGCATATTTAGATTTAGAATTACATCAAATGGATGTAAAAATCGCTTTTCTCAATGGAGAACTGGATGAAGAAATCTACATGGAACAATTAGTAAGTTTCATACAAAAAGAAGAAGAAAAGAAAGTTTGTAGATTCCAAAGATCCATTAATAGACTCAAATAGTCATCCAGACAATGGTACTTGAGGTTTTCATCGAGCGATAACCTCATATGACTTTCGAATGATTGAGAAAGACCATTGTGTTTTTATTAAGCGGCATAAGGATAATCTTATGATATTATCCCTTTATGTGGATGATATACTATTGGCTGGGAATAACATGAATTCAATTATGGCTATTAAGGAATGACTATCCTCGAATTTTGAGATGAAAGATATGGGTGAAGCAAATTACATTCTTGGAATCAAAATCTTTAGGGATCGCTCCAAGAAAATTATTTCTCTTTCTTAAGAAAATTATATATGGAGAATTCTTGAGAAATTCAATATGAAAGATTGTAATCCTATGGATACCTTTGTAAATAAAAGTGAACCATTGAGTCAAGAAATGTGTCCTCAAAATGAGTCTGAAAAGAAATCAATGGACAAAGTTCCTTATTCTAGTGCGGTAAGAAGTTTAATATACGCAATGATATGTACAAGACTGAATATTTGTCATGCAGTCAAACTCGTAAGCAGATACTAGTCAAACCCTAGACAGAACATTGGAAAGCTATCAAGAGGATATTGAGATATTTAAAAAGCACTGTCAACTATGCGCTATGCTATCAAGGAGATGATCTATACTTAGTTGGATATTCTGATGTGAATTAGGCAGGAGACTTGGATAAGAGAAAATCCACATTGGGCTACTCATTCTTGCTAAACAATAGTGCCTTGTCATGGTATAGCAAGAAGCAGACATGCATCATATTATCAACAATGGAAGCAGAGTTTGTGGCATGTTTTACAGCAGTACAAGAGGCAATATTGCTGAAAAGATTTATAGAACATCTGGGAATTTGTGGTGAGAATTTAAATCCCATCCTGATATACTATAATAGTTAGGCAGTCATCGCCTATACAAAGGATCCAAAGTACCATAGTAAAACTAAGCATATAGACATAAAGTACTACTTTGTGAGAGATGCAATAGCACAGAAGAAGATCACCATCCAACACATTCCTACACAAAAGATGATATTAGATCCTTTTACCAAAGCTATACCTAGAGATATATATATATTAAGCATGTAAAATCTCTTGTATGCGTAGAATGTAATTGAACATTTTTTAAATTAAAATGAATAAAATATGTTTTTTCATTCAATTACAAGTGTTAATATATGTGTATGAGTATACAAATGTCCAGTATGTCATACAAGTTGATAAGGTTAGTTCTCTCACATGAACAACCGCTTCCAACACTTATGAGGAGTGGATGGAGATGAGACATGTGTTCACCAACATAACTATGAGAAATGTTATATTTTTGGCAAAGAAGTAACACAAAAATCAAATATGTCACCTCAATGAAGTAAAATTGAGATGAGATCCGAAATGTAAATATGGATCGAATTGTGGAATCTCCCACCTTCCACAATACTTGTGGCCAAATAATAAATTCTTCACATATTAATGTCAAAAGAAATCAAATGATATGGAAGAATTCAGGTTACGTACCGTGTACACTTGAACTGAAGTCTGTACAATGTTCCTAATAAAATTAACATACGCCCTTATGCTAAAAAGGGAACATCGTAGCATGTAATTCATATCACATGTGGATGAAGAACTACAAATGGGAAGCAAGTGAAAGATCCCTGATTCATTGCTGTGTGAGTCCCAGAAAAGAAAAATTCTTTTCAAAGATACCCTTTGACTTTGACAATATTATAGAGAAATGATACAGTACTCGTTATCTTAGTATACATCCTATGATCATAATATATATGGTCTAAAGGATAAAATACTAAGAAAGTAGTTGTTTCAAATCAAAGTGATATACGGGCGAAAGGAAGATTTCCTAATATATACACGATTATGCTAGTGTCTGAGATATGTTCGTTATGAAGTTAATTTTGATAACATCATAAGCGTAGACGCTATGCATATGTGAATGACAATCTGAGCTTATAGTAAAGCTTGTGAGGGATTAGATTTGCAAATGAAAAGTGTATATGAAAAAATCTAGGGCATCTGAGGCATAATATAAATAACTAAAAGTAAGGGTTGTCTTGTGTTAATTCTATATAAGAATTTCTAGTACAAGAATACTAAGATGATATCATGCTCACGCAGTTACGACAATGTACCGAGTATGAAAATCATGAAAAGAGAAAAAGATTATTTGATGTGACTCATCCCATTATGTGTGAGTGAGAGATGATGAATGTGGGGACACCCATAATAAGTGATCTACATTTATCATATTTTAAATATTTATTTAATTAAAATAAATATTTAATTTATCTTTTGAATTTAAATTCAAAAGAAAATTAGTTTTTAGTAACTAATTAGGGAGTGGGAAATGGGAGAGAGAAATAACTACTAACCCCCCTTCAGAAGTAAAAATAGAAACAAAAAGAAAAAAGTAAAGATACGAGACATTCAGTTTTCCTAGAACCAAGAAAAATTTCATCAAAGAGTTTTCTTTCATCTTCTTCTCTCTACAAATAAAGTGTGTGATGTTTTGGTGCAATCGTTGTGGACAAAAGCTAAAAATTTCATATTAAAGGTGATTCTTGACATTTGTGTAATGGATTGCAGCATTAGAATCCTAAAACTATTTCACCATACCAAATATAATATGAAGAGATAAATGATATCTAAAAATTGCGAACACTTTGATAAGATTAAGATAATTAATTCATACTTTAGGCAATAGTTAGTTAAATTAAACATTTCGCTACAAGAGAATATTTTTGTGGCAAGCTTAAAATGGATAACTAATACTAGTAGTCATTTTTTTTTCTTCTTTTTACTTTTGAAAAAAGAAAGTGTAGCATCGTCTCGAATTCTCTTGCACACGGAGCGGAGAAATTTCAACATAAATCTAATTCTCCATAAACTTGAAAGGAAAAAAATGATTTATTATTACACGTAAAACTCATGTTTATAGGTACATGCCCTATAGTCGGATATATTTATATTTGTTGAAACGACCTCAAGCATACGGCCCGGCCCGATCTATTTGTTCGTGAATTTTTGTAGTTTGAATCTTTTAAAATGGAAATCCATTTAAACATTGATTTAATTCGATTCGGTCTTGTTATCCGCGTTGGTCAATTCGTAAATGATTTAAGATGGCTTGCAATTTTTTTATAGGATCAAATTTTTAATCCAAACAAATAATATTTTTCTCTGACTTTTAATTATATAGAATTATATTTATAAATTATTTATAAATAATATTTATAATATTTTTTTAAGTTTCTAAAGAATAAAAAAATTAAATTCATTTTAAAATATTACATATCCATTCATAAATGACTCATAAAATATTTAATAAGCGCGCGCGCGCGCGCACACATATATATATATATATATTAAAAAAAACTGACAACAACATAAGATCAAAATAAAATTTTAATTTTTGTTCCCCGTATAAATTGTGGGCCAACCTAACTTAGCTCGTCTAAAGTCAGACCGTATGGAATGGGGTGGCCTATTTAATAGCTCCAGATATATGGTGAATTAAGCTTAAATGTGGGATCATGCAAGTGAATTTCGGTTATCCCTTGCAATTTTGATATTTAAATTGAATGTAAATTTTACATAACTGTTAATAGATACAATAAAAAAAATCTAATTGTAAATACGAAAGGATATAATTGACAAATATAAAGAAGTATAATTATTAAATGTTAGTGTAATTGTAGATTTAAAAATTTATAAAGGACTAGTAAGAGAAGTTCGATAAAGGTAAAATGCAGGCAGAAAGAAGAAAAGGATTGCAAGTCTACAACGAAAAGGAGAGCTATAGTGAAAGGATAATGTAGGTTTTAAAATTTTATGCTCTTTCAAATAATTTTAATTTTTTCAAAGATTCTTAAATAACAAAACAATTTGAAATACTCAATTAATTTTAACTCAAACAAATCATATGTGCACCCACATATGGAACAAAATAAAGGGATAAGTAAAGAAGAGCAAATGTAATATTTATAATGATTAAGTTTTTAATATCCACATTCACTATCAAGCATACTTAATTTAAATTTTATTAATTCACTAATTGTTTAAGTTTAAATCAAGCACTTGAATTTTGAAATACTAGGTAAGTATTTAGCTTTGAGAGCAATTAATTTTAAATTAAACAAATCATATGTGCAACCACACTCACAATTATAGTAGAAAAATTATTCAGCAAAATAAAGAGATAAGTAAAGAAGAGTGAATGTAATATCTATAATGGTTCAGTTTTTAATATCCAACACTTTGAGGATTATATTCACTATCAAGCATATTTGATTTGCATTTTACTAATTCACTAATTGTTCAAGTTTAAATAGGGCACTTTAAGAAGAAATTCCTTTGAGTTTTATCACTTAAGGTATACTCTAATTAAGAGATACCTTACTTAATACCTCACTCTAAAATACAAGAAATGTATATTTAATATTAGAAATTTTAACTCACAAACTCTTAAAAGTTAATTATACAATGAAAATCTAAAAGCAGAAATTTGAATCTAATAGGTTCAAGGGGTTTTGATCATTTGAGAGTAAAGAACTAAGTTATTTGTGTTGATGGAACAGTAAAGCTCTTGAAATCTAAGTTTGATTTGTGTTCTAAGCTTTATATAAGACTTGAGTGTCATAAATATCTATTAAACTTTGAAAAGATCTGTTATAATTATGTTAGCATGCAGGGAATCAATTCTAGAAGCAATTCCTCGTGCTTGAAATTTTGAATTTTCAAAGTGGGGAAGCATTTTTGGTAGCGATTCCCCTGGTATGAAGTCTTTCTGGAAAGCAATAGCACTTTAGGAAGTAATTCTGCTAAGGGTTTTCACATTTTGAAATAGCAGATACTTGAATCAATCCTAAAGCAATTCATGCTATCCAATAGCTCTCTTGAAGGGGAAAGTACCTTTGGAAGCAATTTTACCTATCTAGAATACTTCTAAAAGGCAAGAATTGATAATATAATCAATTCTTAGACCTTAAAAAGCTAGTTTTTATTTAAAACCAATTTCAAAACTTATTTAAATTACTCCAAAAATGCAATTTCACATTAGTTATTTAACAAGTTAGATGTCGATTATAAATTGATATATATATATATATAGGAGTATCATTATAGGTTAAATAATTTCATGTTAATTTAATGATTAAGGTAAAAAAGTAAAATAGCATTGGCTTCTATATGTATAAAACCATTATCATTTCTTCATAGGAATATAACTAGAAGAATTTTAATAACATTAAATGTTAATTTTCTATAAGAAACTAATGTCTAATTTCATATAGAACTTTAGTTGTTAGGCATGTATGTCATTCTCCCCTTCCTAACCTTAACCCTTCCCCTTGTTCCTCCCTTTTTAGTCCTTTTTATTCCTCTTGTATTTCTCCTTATAGAACAACTCTAATAGAAATCAACATCTTCTATGACACTCCAGTATAACAATTTCAACAATTTTAAGGAATAAATTGAGTAACAAAAGTTTGAAAATGGTAAAAGGTTACCTTAGTCATAGATAGATGCTTCGTTGAATTTGTCTTCATGCTTATGCTTAATATATGAGGTTAGCCTAGAAAAAACACTCTTGAATACAAGACTTGCAAATATAATAAGCATTCATTAAAATTTCATATATGATTATTACCTTAAATGCTAAGAAAAAATGAAATTAACTTTCTTACCTTTACAAATCTACAAAAGCTACATCAAAATAAAATGTAACAAAATATAGTCAATTATAAAACCAAAATTTAAATTGTAAGAATAAATAGAAAAAACTAAACAAACCCTAAATGCCAAAGAAGATATTGAAATTAAATTTCTTATCTCTACAAATCTATAAAAGTTACATCAAAATAAAATGTAACAAAATATAGTCAATTATAAAACCAAAATCTAATTTGTAAGAACAAATAGGTAAAAAACTAAACAAATCCTTACTTTTATATTCTACACTTTTTCAATAAGTGTGTAATCTCATAAATTTAGCAATAGGCTAATAAAGTTTCAATCCTTTAAAATAATTAGTAAGTATAAATACAAAACTAAGAAAATCATCTTAGGGTGAGCATACTTCATTAGAGAGAGAATTATTTTAAGGTTGAAAATTTTTAAGATGAATTTACAAATAATGCTATGACTTCGCTCTTTGTATTTTAAACCCGAGCTTTGCTTTTGTACTTTTTTTAAAGTTTCTATATTGGTTACTATTAAAAATCCAATATCTAAAATAAAATAATGTAGTTTTACTATAAAATTTTAGATGTTGGTTATTAAATAAGAATCAACATCATAACACTTAATTACAATCAAGAAACTAATATATTTTTTGGGTAACTTTTTCCATAATATTTAATTCAAGTAATAGTTTTATAATTTTATTGTAAATCTTATAAGAACACCAACATTATTTTACAAACTAATAAATTTTTCTTAATGAACTAATAAATTTTATTTTTAATTGAATTTATTTTAAGTGAAATCGATAACATTAATTTTTTTTACATTACCATGTTGTTCTCATACAATTAAACATATACAAATCATAACAAATTAAATATAAATGAAATAAATGAGAAACTAACGATCTATTACAAAAATGGAGTTATGTCATTTTAGTTATTTTTAGTACATCAATGTATATAATGAATAAAAATCTATTACAATGAATAACAAAGTTCAAATGAAAAGGAAAAGTGAGTATTCTCTATTTGTAATTTCTTTATATTCCTTAAGGGTTTGCAAGTTAAAGGATATAGATGGTTGCAAATTGATGATAAATTATATTATAGTGAGGAGAAGCAATATCA